>JAOXJM010000001.1:140837364-140851685 GCA_026413425.1 Tringa solitaria
CTGCCGGTGACGGGACTGTCATCCTGGGAGCTTGATACGGTTTTGTATATATTGTCTCTATTTCATTATTTCTTTTTTTTTTTTTAATTTTCATATTAATTCCTCATTAAAGTAGTTTAGTTCATTTTAAACTTTTGAATCTCCTTATATCTTCCTCTCCTCTTTTTTGGGGGGGCAGGGGGGAAGGGCCATCTGTCGGTTTCGGTGATTTCGGCTGAAACCACACCACCTCCATATCACTGTCTGACATAGACAAAAATCAGCTTACAGTCACAAAACGGCTCAAGACCAGTGCATGCAAGTAGCTGTGACTACCTGTCTCAGCCTATGTCCTGAATTTCCTTACATCCCGTCCATAAAAGCCTTAGATCACAAAAGATCATGTGGAAAACAGAGGCAGGGAGGCAGTTGTACAGACGCCACAATACTCAGCTCTGAGTTACCTGTGGAGTAAACTGTCTGGAGCAGGGAATGCCACTGAAGATGGATGATTACCTCTTCTAAACCTGATAAGAACCAAAACATGGGGCAACTTTCAGTGGAAAGGAATTTTCAATTACCAGCTCTGGGAACCCAACTTTAAGAGCTGGTTGGAATGGAAGAAGAACTGGGCAAAAAGAGTTGGTGTTTAGTTTAGGCCACAGATGTGTTTGTATTTGTTTGCTTCTAACCTTTTCTTTCAACCCTGTAATTAGAAGACCAAGCTTACAATGTGCTGAAATCAACCTTCACGTGGTTTTGCTCTTCAGCATGTTTCTACTGAATTGGAACCTTGGTACTACTGAGCCGGTTTGAGGTGTGTCTCTCCAGAAGCATCAAGGCTTCCTTGGCAAACCTCAGCTCGTGACTTGGTTAGGGACAGCACTTGCTTAGTGCTGTTGGCCTGGCTCCAGGCCCAGCATGAGGAGGACTGTCATTGTTAACTGCTCAGTTTTGAAGAGTAGCCAGCATAAGCCTGCAACCTTTTCTGCCAACCACCCCCTCCTCCCAGGAGAAGCATCTCACAGCTGGGGGGAAAACCTCAGGTTTGATGCTAATACCTCCATTTATCAACAGTAGGTAGTTACAGGTGACCCCAGATGCACTTGGAGCAGCATGAATATGTGATTAAGAGCAGCTATGTGATCTCTCATGGTGTCGTTTATCAAAGGACTGAGCCCTTTGGAACTCAGTTGTTTTATGCAGCAGCCAAGCTAGCAGTGTTCTCACTAGGCAAGAAAGGAATCATAGAATCAACAAAACATTTAGGTAGGAAAAGACCTTTAAGATCATCAAGTCCAACTGTAAGGAAATAGCCATGGAGGAAAAGGTTCTTTGCATACCTGTGCAGATTGACTCAAAGTTTCCTATATAAACTTTTTTCCATGAAGCTACCCTTATACACAGAAGATAGGACATTGATCTGATTTCATGGTTCCACAACAGAGTAGGAGGTTACTGATGACTTTCTAAAGGAATTAAATCTCAAAAACTTTTCTACTTACTTCAGCTGGTCTCATAAAAGCCTTTACACTCGTTTCCCCTTTATCCTTGCTTCCCTTGGACCTCAGAAGTTTCATGATCACGCTACCAATATGAACAGCTCATTAGCAGGTTTTATCTTCCTACACCTTTCTTTTGCTCAATGGAGCAGTCCCATACAAAAACATCTTCTTTACCTTCTTAGGCAGCACCAATGAATGCGTGTAATGCTGAATGTCAGGGGCCAAGTCCTAACCCCTGGGGTCCGGAGTTTGATCCAGCATGACAAATACAGGTGGGGATGAATATAACTTCGTTCTTTTTGTTGTTTTGTTTGTTTGCTTGTTTTATAGGCTATCTTTCTGTATCAAAAAGAAATAGAAATGTGGGGGGGGAGTGAATAGGGCAAGTACCATCTCAGTGGTTGGAAAAGAATCACAAAGAAGTCTGAACACAGCCTTAGCCAGTCCCAAAGCCTACCACTGCCAACTTTGTATGAGGCAGTGCAAGGAACCAGCAACCTGGATTTTCAGTGATCTGGTTATGCTCTATTGACAGAGCCTGAAATTAGGCCGTCCTGGTCAAGCTCAGCCATCTGGCAAATCTAATTGGAAAATTCATCTTGTTGACAGACCACTAGAATAATAGTTGCCTCTTTAAAACAGAGCAGTGGAAAGAAGCAAGCATATGAAAGTATAACCTCCTGGACATCTGCAGCACAGTGTGGAACTCAGGACAGAGCTTGTGTTGTACGAACAGACCAACAAGGAACATTCCAATGAAAACAATAAATCATCGTGACAATCTCCAGGCTTCACACAAAGCAATGCAACAAACCATTTAACCAAACTCAGGCAGGAAAAAAGTTTTGTGGGCCGCAGTAGGGAAAATTAATAAATGTGCACCATGACAGGTGCTTCTTGAGGTCAGACTGCACGCCCAGAAAGGACCAGTGAAATGGATCTTTAATAACAAGAGAAAAGGGAACTCATTCATCACCATCCATATTTCTATAATATATCAATCTTTAAACATAGCTTGTCTAAAGACCAACAATGATTGATGATCACCCTTTATGCAGAAGAGAAATTTGTCATTCAGACTACCTGTGCTGCCAATTTTGATCCTGTGCTTGGTTAACATTCCTGTTTGTATTTCTCACAAAGTTGTATTGCACCCAGTGGAATGCTAAGGGAAATTCAGACATTTTTTCAAGGGAATACCAGTCTTCGTCACTGTGGGGTAGTGTACCATCTATCTGCACATAATGGACCAACATGTACTTGCAAAATTAGCCCACACTCAATTTTGTTCAGGTCATTGGAATTGCACACATTCAGCCTCAAACACACAGTAGTCACAAGAAACATAGGTGAGATGGTCATGTCAATGCTGAATTAGTCTGATTGAGATGTATCTTCTCTAAAAATGTGAGCTGTTAAATTCCAAAGTTCATGCAATTGAAAGCTGTACTTGAGGGAAAAGTAGTTTTTCTGTTCAACAAACTTTTCATTGAGATATCTTTTCTACCCAAATTTATAGGCCTCTTCTGTTCATTGGTAGTGCCATTTCCTCCAGAAAACCAAGCTGTTCATATCCACAGTAGAAATACTTCTTCCCAGTTATCCTGACCTAAAATTTCATGGATGCTGTGATATAATGATATCACTTCCAATTTTTCTTCTGGGTAGAACAGATGATTCCCTATAACAGTGACTACCTATAACCAGTGACTCTGTGTGTGTGCCAGCACCATTTTCCAAGAGAAAACTCCAGAACATCATGGAGTAAGGAGCCTGAGCTGCAGAACAGAAGGTAACATGAACTACTCCAACTGCAACTTCCAGAAAAGACCATTTCAGAATTACAGTTTTTCCCAGGTTTGAGTTTTCCCTGACTCAGGCTATGCAGAAATTTCAACAATCTCTCTCATCCAACTGAAGTATCCTGGCTGCAAGGTCATTGTCTACAAACTCCATAATTCTCCTTTACTAAATAAAAATATCTGTATGCCTTTTTTTTTGCTCCACACTGAGACAGAAACAGGTAACAAAACCCTTAAAATTTTCCCCAAAGTGATAGTGTTGTCCTGGGAAATACTTTTCTGCACAGACAGTGGGTAGGATTTTCCTGTCTAAGTGTACACCTGAACTAGCTGCCTAGAGTAGGCACTTGTAATATGCCTAAAGGAAATGCCCAAGAGGAGATGTCTAAAATATATCCTCAAAGACTCTGTTTGCCTCCATTGACTACACAAATACAATTATTATTTTGTATACTCTCTCCTGAGTGATGGCATGAGGCTATTCTCATTTCAAATTAATGTTATTAAAAATGTGAAGTAGAGACAGAGGAGGGCTTGAGATTTTCAGTGTGCTTGTATATAGAAGTACAGCCAGTAGATCGAGCCCAAGAGAAGCAGGGTATTAAGTATGGTACTTGTAGTTCTCCTACAGCAGGGGACATCCATTCATCTGAAAATGACAAAAATAACTTTCTCCTCCTCTGGTAGCTTTTTGAGATTTGGGAATAAGCACCACAAGCAGCTTCAGGTATTGTCTCCACACTGGCCTCAAGGGAGACTCTACCAGCTTTGCCATAAACCAAACGTGATCTTCCTGCATCTGTAAAATCCAAACAGAATGTTTCACACACTCTATTGTACTGGGAATCTACTGCAGAAGAAAAAAGTATTAGCAACATAGAAAGACCTTTGGTGGGAGCTGAGTATTTCACGGTGTTTAGGACATCTTCTGTTCATTGCTCTGTCTCTTTTAGATGTCAGGGCCAAAAAGTCAATGCTCTTGCCATGCTTCGATTCCATTGTGCTAAGTGAATTATTTAGAGCTCAGAAAAAGTGTGCCACATGAATTAGAGATCCCTAATTGAAAGCAGGCACTTCCTCACTATTATTCCAAATGGACACATACACATAGAAAGACCATAAGAGAAGCTGTATGGTAAAACTGTATGGTTGGGTTCCAAGCAACCCCAACTTAGAATATTCTCTCTTGAGCAGAGGAAATATCTTCTGTATTTCTGCACCACTCATTTTGCCACTGATGGAAATTATTTCCCCATGTATCTATGCAAAAGACTCCCTAACAACATGCGGATGCTCAGCCGCAGAGATGTCCTTGGCTCACCATATCACTGCCTCTGTCAGGGTCCTAGAGTCCCTGGGTACAGCTAGTAGAGCATCCCTGTCACTGCCATTTGAAATCTCCAGTAACGCTGTTACACTCTAGGCATCCAGAGGAGCCCGGACAGCCTTACTGTCTTGTAAGGTGAAATTGTCTCTATTACTCTTTGTTTAATCATGCAACAATCTTTAATATTTGTTAATTCATTCAGAAAGATATGTGGAAGGTAATAATGAAGCAATATTAATCTAAGAATAGTCTTCATCTGAAAAAGACATGTAAAAAGAGAGCATCAAAGCGTGGAGGAGGTAACAAAGGGCAAAAAAAAAAGACCTGAGATATTACTACTATATCAAAGCAGAAGAATATCCTAGCAGTCAGATCCAGTTATGTGTCATTTATTTGAAACACAAAAAAAGGTCTGTGATTAAATTGGCCATAAAAGCTGGAATTCACAGAATAAACATGTACCACTAGATTACAATATATAGATGTGTATACTTTTATTGGCCACCTCCTGTTTCTGTTTGGTTAAGTGTATTTTTTCAACTTTATTTTACCTCAAATGTAAAGATGAATACATACCTCTGCCTAGAAATCGCATGGGTATCTAAAGTCAAGCTAGTAAGAATCTTTTACATCCAATCACCTTGATATGCCAAAAATATTAAGAATCTATCTTCACCTTCCTAACAGAAGGCCCTAGACAACCATACAGTTGTGTCACTACATCCACAAGTCATACTATTGTTGAGGTGAGGATATAAAGTGCTAAACACACTACATTCTCCCGACTCTTTGTCATTTCAAATGTCATGTCTTGGACAGCAAATATCACATTAAATTTGTTAGAGAGGGAAAATTAATTTTTATTTGGATTTTTTTTTTTTACTGGGTTCAGTCACCTGTTATTTGGGAGCTAACGGTAGAGATGCTTCTAAATGTGTCTCGATGCAATTCCTGCTTTCATTTATAATACCATAAAACTGAAGCAATTCCTCTGCCTTCAGAGTACCAATGGCTTTACATTCAGTATCACAGAGAAGAATTCAACCCGTGGTCTAGCCCTGTGTTACTAAGAAGTTAGTCTTCAAGGGCAAAGTACCTCATCTGTGTTCTCATGGGACAGTCCCCATCAGTGGAAAAGCTTAGGACAGATACATATAGAAGTCAGCATCAGTAGAAAACCAGGTAGGCTCCCTGCAACAGGTCTTCCGAGATGCCTGGCAAACTGAGTCTGTGAAACGGGAGTTTTGGAAAAAGGCATTTCATAAGAAAGACCCATGGTTAATAAATCAAATAGGTCTACTGCAAACAAAGGATACTAAGACAATACAATTTTCCATGCTCTCTTCTAATATTGATACTTTTCAGTAGCACAAGTGAACTTCTGACACTGCTTTTCTTTCATACCTTCAAAGAAAGTCTGACAAATCATAAATAATTTAGCATTAACTAGTCAGTTTATTTTTTATTTAAGAAAAAAAAATTCAGTTACAGGTGCTAAAAATCTTTCCTATCTGCAGCCTCATCCGTTCCTCACAAACTCCTTCATCACATACCCTTAACGTGGTTTCCTTTGCTCTGCACCATGCTGCTGATGCTGTCTTGCCAATCCTTGCTGCTCCATGTTGACTCTAATAACTCTGGTGATGTTGCTTTTACCAGGCTCTGGAGACTTTTCTACAGCTGGACTGTGCAAGCAACTGGGATGTTTTGGTGAGCTGCGAGCTGAAGCACTCAGGGACTGTGGAGTTTGATGCCTTGATGAACACCAGGACGATGAAATGGAGAATGAATATGCTAGGAGAGAACAGATCCTCTTTAGTTAGAGAAAAAATTAACCCACCTTGACTGTAATAATTCAACACCACCCCAACACACACCCTGAAATTTATCATGGAACAAATGACTCCATGAGTATGGTAACAGAGTAACAGTGTTGTGTAAAGAGGCTTTTCACTGCTTTCCTTTTTGCTCTCATCCTCACAAGTTCAAACCAGTCTCCTTTTAAGTATTGCCATTTTCTAAGCTTGTAGCTGTTGTTATTCACATGCTAACCTTAGTTCTTACTCTTCCTCAGGAATCATCTTTTGGCCACTGTTGGGGACAGGATCCAAGCTGCATGGACCTCTGTCTGACCCAGTACAGCCATGCTTATCTTCTCTGGTTTGCTATGAACAATACTGTGTCACTGAAAAGTCATGTTTTACAATCATATCAAATGACGCCACCAACTACTAGGCACTCTTCTGGCACAAAATTATGACAATCATAACGAATGATTGGCAAAAAAAAAACCCAGAAGCTGGAGGAAAAATTAACAAGAATAATATATGAAAAAACAAAGTAAACAAAATCATATACTCTATTTTGCTTCATGTACTTCTTTAGGGGGGATTTGGGGGTTTAAAAGGATCATATAAGGAACGCTTGCATAGTAGAAAACAAAACTGTGGGAAGCATCTGAAGAATAAAGATATGACATACAGGGTGGGGAAGCAACAACACAAGTTGAGTACATAGAGGGCATGAAATTTAAGTATGCGTAGTTTTAGGAATGCTGGTCATTCATAGCTACCACTGAAAACCCTGAAGCTGAGGGTTTAAAAATCAAAAGCATGCCTCTGAAATTTGTCTCACACATGCACAACAGCAGTACTTAGATGCACAAAAGGAACATTCTGATTCTTCTTGGGCAACCTAAGAGACAGGAATCTGGAGTTCACCTGTGTGAGGGTCAGGAAATTTCTTGACTGTATCCTATAAGATGACAGTATCTGTTTGCAGTACAAAAACATTGCTGCAATAAAATACTGAAAGGTATTGTGGCCATAGTGCTACCTTGAATGAAATGAAACATGCACTGGTAAATGAATGTTCCCCATCACACACAATTCACTGTTCATTTTCTTTACCCACTGCTTGTGCCCTCTATGTACATTCCCAAGAAGCTGAAAGAAACCACTCTGGTCTTGCTCCCAGAAACTGGACAGAATTGCCCTTCTTCTCCACCCTCAGATACCCCAACAGATGCCTTCTTCACCAATGGAATTGCACTTTCTTCCCTTACACGTCTCCATGTTTAATTCGTTATGGGGAAAGAGACAGGAAGTTTAAAACATTTTTCTCTTTCGATGAGTGGAAACCCTGACAGAAGAGAGAGTCATTTAGGCCAAGTTGGGACACGCTATCAACAGAAAAACAAAAGCTAAATCTGGAGGCTGTTGGGGAGCCCTTAACAACACACAGCTGCAGTAAGTAACAGATGCAAGCATAGCTGAATTGACATCAACTGCTTATTAAACAAGCCATGACCAACAGATGGGAACACTGCTTTATTATGATAGCCTTCTCCAAACGCTGAATGAACTAACTGGAAAATGCAATTGGAAAACAAGTCGGTGCTAAAAATGTGAAATCCTACTGTGGGAAATACAGCTAAACCACTAGACTGCCAGGTGCCACAGCTGTTACACTCTTGAACCCTATTCAGAGGAACTAGATTTGCCACAGAAAAGGATAGAAAATGATCATTTTCAAAGGTCTTCCACCTACTCCACATTGGCAGTTATAGTAATTATCAGTGCAATTACTTCAAGTCACATCTTATTAAAAATTAAAAAGCAGATTTAGGCTCTGCTAGCTATGATTTGCTAATGCATCAGGCAATGCAGTCTATCACTGTGTATCATACATGTACTTCACTCTGATATTATTTTTTTTTCTGATTTAGTTTTTCACTACATCACCATTTTGGAAAATCAGCAAGGAAATCATGTGAAATGAACATTGATTTCAGGCATTACCGAACAGAGGGAAGACTAGAAAGACAGGGAGAAGAATTTTTCTATAGAAAGAAATAAATTTTTTTAAAGTATCTATAAAAACAATTATTGCAATAACCAATGACGGATTTAAGTATTGATAATCTTGTTCAATCTAATAGTATTATTCAAGTTACTTACAAAAGAATCATGAGCCCACTAACAGTCAATGAGAATTTGCCAGGACTTCATTCACTCTCTTATAAACATACAGAGCTAACACAATAAGAGCAGCTACCGTACATGTTAAAAAATTAATGTGTTAAATATAATAGTTCTGGAATAAATAAGACAAAATTACACATCAAAACAATAATGAAGCTAATATACACTAACTAGCTAACACAATTGCTAAATCTTTATTCACTCCTGTTAAAGCTGTTTCCCTGAGTGGGAACAACAGGATCAGGTTGTTGATTCCTCCTAACAACCAGGAATATTTTAGTTGACGACAAACCAAACCACAAACATTCCAAAATGCTCCATTATTTCATACAGGACCCACAGCTCTGTGGAAGTGTAAGGCTTGTTAGAGTCTCAATAGAGTACTATGAGATTATTTGGTAAAGCCAGGCAGGATTCAAATGCTAGATAGCCACTGCTCTCATTTAGTATTTCCTTCAACCCGCATGGAATCAGTAACAGGACTTGCTAGTCACATTCTGACCAGGCCATTCCAAAAATGCAGTGGCATTTACCCATATACCCATTATAAGGAATGTAAATGGAATTTGCAATCTTTAAAAGATGAGTGAGAACATAGAAGGAAAGTTCAGAGGAGGCAAATCAAGTTGATTGACAACATGATGACTGAGTGAATCTATAATCCACTGCTTCTGGAAGTAAATAATTAATGCGGATGTTGAGAACATGTTTAGTACAAGGAGGTACAACTAGCAGATATGAAAAAAATCTTGTTATTTTTCTACTGACAGTAGGATTTTTAAAATGAAGAGTTGAATGTGGCATGTAATGGCATACCTACACTAGCATAGGTCTCTACTGCAGAGCGACAAGGAGTATTAATAATGATGTCAGCTTTAAATAAGCTGGCTCAGACACTAAAAGCTCTCTAACCTTTGAAGCATTGAGCTCCATATGTAATAATTTAATGGCTGCAATATAGACATACCTTTAATCTAATAAGTAACAAACAGTAGAGGTACTGGAATACATACTCAGCTTACTAGCAGGTACTAGGGTTGGTGTTACTGCATCTTTACTGCTACTATGAATGTTAGGGAAATTAAGACAGCACACGCTGGAACATGCTTTGTTTAGTTCTTCCCTTTGCTGTGGAAACATATGCTGAGAATTATCAGTGTGAAGAATGGTTTCCAAAGGAGGTGAAAGAACCCCATCACAAAGGACATGTGAAAACATCCAGAAAAGATAATGCAGAACCCTCGTTCCTTGTATGGGGATAAATTAAAGACCCATCAGATCTGTTTAATCCCATAATATTTATGATTTTCCAGGGCTACTTATTTACCTTCAAATTTTTCTTCATTGCTAGGCAGTGAATTTCTTTCTCTCTGTTTTACTTTCCTTCTGGAGACAAACAAAACATCATCAGAGTCTGACGTCCTCTCCCTGGGATGTCTTTTGTCCTCAGCTCTCCTCTTCTTTTTCTTTTTTCCCCTATCTTCTTTTACAATAGTTTCCTTTGCTTCTTCTCCTCCTTCATCTTCCACAGATGAGCGAGGATAGGGCTTTGTGGTCTCTCTTTCCAGGCTAGAAAATCAGAGAAGGAAATTCACTAAGCTAAAAGCACACATATCATATACGATTTTAAATCCTTTTTTTATAGGACATAGATTTCACCTTTTCCCCCACCTCCCAGTACTAACAAGAGAAAGGCTTATCACACCCTTGAACATTTAACAGGGCTATAAATGTCTTACAATTCAGCTTCCTTCTTATTTATACAATAAGTAAAGAAGAGCCTAAAACACAGCATGCACTGTTTTGCTCTTTTATTTCTGTAGATACTGTATATCTGGCCAGACTATTGCATACAATGTTTCCTCTTTAAAAATTCTGGATAGTATTCCTGCTAATCTCAATTCTAATATGATTCAGCAAGAATTGATACCCTTAGTATCCTTTATAGACAGTCCATCCCTAGCCCACTCTTAAGATTTCTAAAATTTGTAGAATAGTTATGAAGCAAAACACAGTTACAGATGTCTCCTTTCACTGCTCTAAGGCCCATATTATCAGAAGTGCTTTGGTAACTAAAATTGAAACAAATACTTGGCCACCCAGCTTTGCTGACAAGAGAAAGGCTCCTAAATACCTTTCCGTCTCTGGCCCCTAGTTCTGTCTACCTCTTATGGCATCAAAAATTATTTTGGAAAAAATTGTCTTTTATGGTGTGGACCCAGAGCCTGTGGTGTTTTACTTTGCATATGGAATTTGTTAGTTATATTTGCAAATTGTTTGTTCTGCCATGTCATTCTTTCCACTGTGATGGTAGGAAAACACCCCAAACAGATGTTAGCATCCATTATTAAAATTATGGGAGCTATATTAGTACCTCTAATGATTAGTGGATGAAGCATGACCCCTAGTACACACCACATAAACACCAAAAGACAAGGCCAGGCTGGATGGGGCTCAAGGCCAGGCTGGATCGGGCTTTGAGCAACCTGCTCTAGTGAGAGGTGTCCCTCCCCACGGCAGGGGAGTTGGAACTAGATGATCTTTAAGGTCCCTTCCTACTCTAACCATTCTATGATTCTATGACAATCCCAACAAATCCAGAACTAAAGATTCAGCCAAAGTATTGTAATACAATGCCTGTGTGCCCTGTGGACTCCTTGGCAACAGGGGACCCTGAGCTACCCCTTTTACTTTTTAGTGCCTTACTTCTACAAGACTTAGCACACAAAGATTGTATCTTTTTAAGCTTCTAATATCGCATTGCATTCAAACTTCTTGTTTCCTTTCTGATTAAATCATGCTTCTATTTTGCTTCTATCAACAATGTCAGCATGTTCTTATTATATCTGCGTGCACCAATGAGCAATATGCTGCACTGTTCCCCTCTGATAAGTATGATATGAAAGGTAGGCATCTATTTTAGAATATAAAAAATAAAAAATTTCAGTATGAAGCACACTTCCATTTCCCCTGAAAGGTAGGAGCTCTGCTGGAAACTGCGATTCAATCTGGGCTGTAGCATTGCCATAGAATTTCTAATATTTGTAACTGATTAACGTGTAACTAATGAAACAGTTTGATGGCTTTGAACGTATACACCTCCTCACAAAAGCAAAACAATCACTCAACATGGCATAGTGATTACACAAAGAAACAAATATAAAGTAAAATCATAGACAGTACCAGCTTTTTATGATGCAGCCACTGAGTTAATATAAGTCAATGCCCAGAAGAGGACATTATGTATGTCTATGTGATACTAAAGTGACATGTTAAGCAGCAAGAAAGAAATGAGTTTTCACTTTACAGGTACGTGGCTTTACAGAAAGCTCAAAACATACCTGAGAACGTTACAAGCAGAAGATAAACATTCTGAATTAGTAAACGCATTGCAAGGGACTGTATACTCAAATCTTACAAAGCCATTTACTGTAAAGAGTTACAGATCCAAGAAGTAGGAAACTTAGAAGACTCTTAATTATAAAAGCTCTATAGCACCAAGCTTCTATTGTTAATTCTTGAAAAAGAGACTAAAAACTCAGCAGAAACAGATATGATATGTAACGTGGACAAAGATGATGACAAGTATATTGCAGTAGATGATACAGTTGGGAATGTGAAAAAGAAGGTGCTGTGATTCTGGCAAGAAGAATTGTGGAATATTGTGGATCAGTAGTGATCACCAAGGTTTTTATTGGCACACCAATGCACTTCATCTGGGTACCTGGGGATTAGGCCTATGTTGCCAATATGCTAAAAATTTCTATTTATGTAGTTTATCCTACGCCAACAGAGGACCCTGGGAATCCCAAAGGCTCAAATACATCTAGTTCAGGGCTGTAAGTGGGTATGTAAGTTAAGAGAGTCTCAGTTTTAGATGCTCAGCTGTCTGTCATTTCCTATTAGCTATTTTACACATTTCACTGCACTCTGGGCTATAAATCAATATATATCCATGGAGTCAAAGCATCTAAATTGCATTCTCAGAGCTGCCAAATGCTCAGATGTTACTGCTCTGAGTCCCACATCGTCCCTTTGTGTATCTGGGCCTTGGTGTCCTTAAAACACTAGCAATCAGAAATAAGTAATAGCATTTGAAATAGCATTGTTTGGAGGCACTTGTTCCTTTAATGGGGTAATTTGAGGACAATCTGATTAGTGCTATCCTCAAAAATAGAGCCATTTTGCAGTAAAAATATTGTCATTTCAAATATGGTGGTTTGTTTCTAAAATCTACAACTGCTGCAAGAAGAAACAGAAATGATGTAGTGAAAACTTCAGACATTGAAGCAAGTGTAAGACATTGGTATGCTCAATCAGTGTGCTTGCAAAATTTATGCTCTATTTCAGGTCATGCTAGAAAATGTTTTAGTTTGCTTTAAACAGGATAAAATGAATGCCTTAACTGAGAGTCCATTATTTTGTGCTGTGGCAATAATATTGTTTGGAATATTTTATTTAGATTTTATTAATTTAATTTCAATCATCTGCTATACAAACTGGCCAGTGCATTTATAACCAAATCAGTGTTTACGAGCTGGAAACACTTTATAGATATTCACAATTAATATGACTCGAATATGCAGTCTTACATACTATTTTACCCAGAGATGTGCCAGATTTGATATCACTTCTTCTAAAATTTAGATCTAATGAGTACATTTATTTCTCATTTGCAAAAATTTAGTGCATTCATTTCAATCACTTCTCCAAAGAATTCCTCTGTTTGCCAGTGAATAACTCGATTTTCTCATCTTTTGTACTAACAACAGTAAGTCAGTTTGCCAATAAAGTATCTCTGGAGAATTAATATTAAATTTGATATTAAAGCACTCAGTCATGAAACAAAGCATGTAGAATAGAAGCCACTCTTACTGTTTATGCATTTAGTCACACCTTTTCTTAATAAGGTACTTCATTTAGAATATAATCCAACTCAGTGGAAGGGAAAGACTTCCACTGATCTTGCTGGAATTCAATGCTCAACTATATACCTGCCTCTTTTCAACTGGTTGTATGCATTAAGTAGGAAACCATGGTCTTCAGGTTTACTTTTTGTTGAAAAGAGGCTACCATCACGTAGGTGATCTGGCCTGGAAAAAAGGCATTGATGTATTTCCAGACTTGGAATTCTGCTCAGGTAAGTGGGGATATCCATTTGTTTATGTGCTGTGACTGCAAAGTGGCAGAAGAACAAGTTACAAACTGCTGGAATCACTATTCGAAAATGCATGGGAAAGAGGGCTTGAATCAGTGTTGCTTTTTCATTCCATCATTCTCAGGGAATCCATAGATCAGCCCACAACTGGTACCTTCACTCATCATTTTTAGATATAATCTTTACCACTGATCACCATGTTAGAACATTTCAATAAAAACAAAGAACTTCTGAAATTGACTTTAAAGGTGGGATTTGTCCTGTTTGTGAAACCTCTTGGTAATAAATCTCCCATGACAGAGATTATACAATTCTTTGGCAGTGGTGCCCATACTATGTTGATATACAGAGAATAGGAAACCCTTCAGTCTAGAATCCCTGTGTGATGTCAAGGCAGAAGTTTCAAATCAAAAGTATATGTTTTCTCATAGAAAACATGAAAAGGTATAGCTCTTTCTGGGAAAAGGCTATGGATGATAAAAGTTTACATGCTTCAAAAAAGTAACCACACAAATTTCATAGAATCATAGAATCATTCAGGTTGGAAAAGACCCTTGGGATCATCGA
>JAOXJM010000001.1:140879266-140910280 GCA_026413425.1 Tringa solitaria
CTATCCCACTGTCCATGTCACTGACAAAGATATTAAATAGTATTGGTCCCAGTACTGACCCCTGAGGAACACCATAATTAACACAGTGTGTTAATTGGCCATCCTGGCTCTTTTCAATAATGGTACATGGTTTTGATCTGATTTGAAACAAAACAACTTCTTCCATTATATCATGAGAAAACACTGTGGATGCTGATGGTGTGAGGGAAATAATTATGTACTTTATGATGAAAGCTGGTAATTTTAGATTTCTCAGTTGCGATTGTTACAGATGGACACTGGTTTTATCAGTGTTTTAAATAAAGTTGACACACTTCAACTACGTGGCATAATCACCCCTAAATTTTTAAAGGTTATCACCTCTAAAGGATTTTTAAGGAACAGTTAGTTACTGTTTATAGCTCAGCTTCCTTATCCTGGGACCAATGTGTATAAAATGAGATCAAAGGATCTACTCTGATTAATATTCCAGAGTAATCCTCTGTTCATTTCAGCTTCACTGTAAAGCCAGCTTTCTGATCTCAGCCTTATCCTTGCTCTGCTTTAAACAGACTAAAAGGTCAGCAGCAGAGGCCAAACCCCTTAAAAAAGTAGACTGTTCTTGTACCATTCTCTGTACCATTTCAGATGGCTAGATCTGAACAGAGAAGGAAATTTATAATCAACAATTCACAACTTCATGAATAATGATGAAAAAGGCCATTCCCAAATGCATATACAAGATGGTATCAAAGTATAGTAGTTCAAAGTACTATCAACTTGCATGATGCTGTACCATGTATATGGCTTAAGCAGAGCCAACTTTTCAAGTCTGAAGAAAGGCAGTAAAATTAAGTTTACTAACCTCAGTTATAAGTATTCACCAACTACTCAGTGAGGCCATACTACTACTTTATTTTCTCCATGTGTTTGTCTCTTAGTACTTTCTGAGCATATCAAGTTATTTATCTTGCTTTGTAGTCTCAGAGGTATTATGTAGCTTACCCAATTCCCTCATCTTCAGGAGCTTCAGGATTAAATTTGAGGAAGAGCTGTTGTAATCCTGAGGACTTTTATTATATAAACATGTTTCCTGTGTTAGAAAATATAATATGGGATATATCTGTACTGTTGTAGGACTGATTTTCAGTCCTGTGCTCATAACATTGGTGTCTACATTTGACACATTAACTGGTCCTAAAGCTGCTGACAGTTACAGTCTAGTGGTTGACTGTGGCTAACTAACCAGCATTTCTACTCTGTTTCAGGGAAAAATCCTCAGATTTTGGCCACTGTCAGAGAAAGAATATTGAGTAGACAGACAGACAATTGGTCTGGGTATGGTTGCTCTCATGTTGCTATGAAAGCTAAAGTCAGCTGTCTATCTATGCACCAAAAGGGACTATAAATGCACCTCCAGCTGGCTGGCACCAGTTTCCTGTCCCACCTCTGAACTGTAAGCCTGCCAGTGACAGCCCTCATCCACACAGCATCCCTGCAGCAAGATCGACAAATTTAGATGCAGGATCTGAGCACTGTCATGGTTCCTGCAGAAACCAAACTGGCCAAAGTTTGCATTGTGGCTACCAAACATAGCAGGCTGCAAGTTGAATCAATATGACCTTATAAACAGGACCACAGTCAAAGGATTATTGTACCTGACAAAGATAATATGTTTTACTCAGATCTGCTAAAGTCTATACACACCATCTATATTTTCAGCTTACTCAAGTCAAATGCTTAGTCGATCCAAAAATAGCCTAGCCTTACAGAAAGAGGAGACACAAACATAACTTTGTACAAACACGCTTTATGATAATTAGTTTCCATGTTACCTCAAGCCCTTTTATCCAAAGCCAAGCATCTTGCAAATTTTCCTCATTAACTTCAGCAAGTTTCTCTTGCCATGCCACTGCTTGGGCACTAAATTTCACAAAGTTAAATCTCTTTTTGCATCTCAGTTGTTCCTGCAAGAGACAGCATCTGAATTTTACTCAGTGTTAACAGATAGTAGGAGTTGGTTTCATTAATATATAGTTGATTATACAGTTACAATAAGTTATGGTAGCATTCCGTTATGGTATACAGAGAGACATACAGAGACAGAGACAATTACTGCCTGCAACTATTAAGACTACTTGAATTTCCCAATGTAAATTCCCATTTACTCATATTTCTCAAACTACTTCAACACCAAATATCTAGAAGGACAAGAAAGAGAGAGACTAAACTGGATATGAACAGTGGTATAAGGAAGAGATTATGACTGCTGACCAAAGAAAATTGAAATCAGAATCAAAGTAAGATATGTTTAGAGGAGGAGAACAAGAATCAAATGTAGAGCACTGGCAAGGGGAACTAGGACAGCAAGAGAGAATTAAGTTAAGAATTTGCTGAAGTTGCTTTTGGACAGAAGTTATAAGGAGGGAAAGATTTGTGCAAGCTAGTACAAAGTTTCAGAGCCTGGAATCTTTGCCTCCCTTTCATCACCATTTCTGTGCAGAGCCCGTGAAACCTTCTGGCACAGTACCTAATCATTTTCTAGTGCTGATCTGCCTAGAGGACCACACCATACTATGTCCTATCATTTGTGCACTTAGCTCAAAAACTTCTGTTACAGTTTCACATTTTCTAGCCCTAATAATGATTGCTATCAATGACAGACTGACGGAATTTCTGTCAGCTACTCCTCTCAGGCCTAAAAAAGCTAAGATTAATAATGTTTTAACAGTGCCTGTTTCTCTCAAATATTAATGTATGCTTAGGTGACATCATTGTAGATTTCTAAAACTAGGTGAGATAAATCCTACCTTAGGTGTCTTTCCCAGTACACTGCTTTTTAGGTACTTCTGCACTTTGCAAGTCACTTTGCAAAGTTCTGAGTTACTGTAAGATGCAAGCAAGTTCAAAACATTCTACACCCTCTATTGTGAAAGCATGAAAGTGAATCTAGAACACACATTTCAAATCACAACATGCCAGTGAAACTGGATGGCACTGCTTAAAAATAAAAAGAAAAATGCCAAAAGGTGTTTGATTGCATAGTTTTTGGGGTTTTTTTCTCTATTTTTTTCTCTTAGCTCTTTTTAGTAGGGAGATGGCTTGAGGGAAAGAACTACTTAAACTTTTTTAGTTTTTAACATTTTCTCCAGAATTTTTTCAAATGTTTGTACAAATAAGGAAAAACATACAAATTTTTAACTGAAAAATAAGCACACCAAGAAAAATAAAAATATTTTTATAAAGCTGCTGTTCTTTTAAAAATATTTAAAAAACCAAAAACCCAAAGTAATAACCATCAAGAAAAGACCAGCCTACTCTGAAATGCTCCTCAGTCATCAAAATCATCGCTTTATCACACCTGTATAAGCTGAAATATTTTCTCCTTCACCCATGGCAGCTTATCCTTCATAGACTGGGATGTATCAATAAGAATATAGACATCATCTTCAACCACATTCCCAAAGAGCCCTCTACTTCCTTGTTGAAGCCACTTGATCCTGGGGGAAGAAGAAAAAAATCAGAACCTAGTCTGTAAGATCTTTGGAGCTTTGCATATCAGAATCTAACAGGAAGGATCGTTTTATCACTGCTTTACTTATTCTCTTTCCCTAAGCACCTGTTACTACTCCCTGTCAGAAGCGGTATATTGGCATGGATGCACCAATCCTCTGTCACTACATAACACCACAAGACACTTTTATTTTCCAATTTCAGTAGGAATCTGGAGACAGACAAGACAAAGCAACACAGCACCTTTATAAAGTCAATTATTAGGTAGTTTGAGCTGGAAAATCCACGAGGAAGTAACTGTAACTATTGCCCCTGTAACTATTCTGCAGTGTGATCTTGGGAAATCTTTTAAGCATATGCTAACATGCTTCCCTTTTGAGGGAACCTCTTGAGAACCTATTCTGCAAGGAACTTGAGCACTTTGAAGAATCTTAATACAACACAGATGCTTCGATGTTTTGCTGACCTTGAAGCTTAAATACAGACTTGTTTTACATTTTAAACAGGATTTAAGCATGCCTGCCAGTTAAATACGTGCATACATACTGCTGTGTAAAGAACATCTCCTCAGTAATGGCTGCAGCAGGTCCAAATCTGATTTCCCTTGAGAATCATAAAATACTTGTCTACTGTAAAACAGAGACATTTAACAGACAGAATATAATGGTCCTGGGAAAAATATTACTCATCTCCATAGAGGTTTAAAAAAACAATACCGTGGAAATTCAAAGGATACTATTACATTTGCTGCTGATAGCCATTTTGCCATTAGTTATATCCCCCAAAAGTGTTTGATGAGATCTGCCAAGAATTTTTACCAATGAGATGAACTATTCAAAACAGCAAATTCATAATCTTGGCTCAGATTTCAAAAATACAGCAAGATGAAGATAAATGAAAAGGAGTAAAAAAATTCTGTTTGACCTTGCTAAATGTATCCAGGCTATTATACTTTTGGTAGAGAAGCAGCAATAAAATGAAAGTTCACATCCTGCTTTTTTTCAGTGAGACATCTCATTGTCCTAATATACAAAACAGAGAGCAACATTTATTCTTTCTTTTGGTTCTACAACATCCATTTTGCAAGTTTCCTTCTTGTCCTAATGTAGATATGAAAGCCAAATTACTTTAGGGCAGATGAATCAGATCTTCAGATTGCCTATGGTTTTGTAGATGTCCTACAAAACCTGAGTGTATCTATACAGCTGCAGAAAAGTAAGCTACAGAGCTAGCTTGATCACCGAACTTTTGATCATACACATTACTTAATAGCTCATGCCCCGAGGCTGATCCAGACTATTCAAACTTGTCTTCAACATAAAATTGCAAAAAGGGCAGACAACCAGTATCGGTACGGGAACATGCCAAGCTGTGCTACTTGTTGTCAGAGGCATCACAAGAGATCCTAGGTACACAGGATGAATGTTTACCAAGTTTTATTGACAATTCTAGAAGTTATCTGCTACCATATGTCCCAATGTTTTTTGGCACTTTCAGCAGTATTTCAGTAACACGCAGACTGACTTTCGCATTTGTGTTCCAGAAGGAGAACAAAGGACAAAACTGTTCATCAGTTTTCTTACATGGCTACTAAGAAATCCTACACACACGATTCTGATCTGAAATGGATTTCTGGCATAGTACTGCTAAGTACTGGCAGTTTACCAACCAGTTCAGCTTATTATAACAGTAAATGTCAAACATTTCAACATCAATGTACAATAATACAAACTGATTTTGCATGACAGAACACTAACCTTCCTTCCACTTGTCTGAGAGCCGCCCTCATTTTCTCTTCGTACTGCTTTAACTTTTCTGTACTAACATATATGTGAACTACAGATCCATCTTTCCAGAAGGTATGGACGAACTTGTCACAGTATTTTGCATGAATTACCTTCTTCTTTGTCTCCTACAGCCAAGAAAAACATGTTTCATGTTTCTAAACACATTTTGCAGGGCCTTTAATATTTGGTGAACAAACTTCAAAGGTACATGCTTGTTGCACATGAACAGGTGCAGAAATAGACATGGAATAGAGTGGTCACAGAATTTGCTCCTAGCAAAAGTCAGTAGAAAATGTTTTTATTCTTGTAGCTAGCAAGAACAAAAGCTTACCAAACAGTATAATGGTAGAGGTTGAGAAAAACAAATAGAAGATAAATGAATCCAAATTTAAGGACTTGCAAACACTCGAGTCGCTGAGACCAACACTTCTAAAGAAAAATGAAGATGACGAGCAATCTTTGCCCTACCCCACATAAATACAAGGTATTGCTTAAGACAGTCCTGATTCTGCCTTGCAGATTATATATGGACTAGGAAGGAGTCCTTTATTTTCAAATAGCCCATTGAAACAGTCTTATTTATGACCATCTTTGTCTCATTCCACTAATAAGCTGATTTTAACAAAAACTACAAAACAACAGACCATACACTTTATCATAAATTCATCTATCAGTCAAGTTTTCAAGCTTTAAAAGAAAAACCAAACAACTGGCTGGACGTGAGGGAAAACTAACAATACTCACAGCATCAGTTTGTGAAGATTCATCCTCTGGTTTAGTTTTTATGTCAACAATCCCATCTGCATGGCGAAAAGTGCAATCAGCAAGTGCATCATACAGTGTGAGCTTCTGAGCTTTCAAGCCATACTTCTGCAACCACTTCTCAGAACTCAAATATTTGTCAGATGTATGCTTTTTTAATGGATGATCAGTCTTGGATGCTAGTAAAGAAAATAAAACCAACAAAATCTCCTGTATAACATGGTTCATTTTGGATAAGCTATTTTCAAAAACAGGCTATGATACTGGAGTTAACATTTTCAAACTTGTTCTGCTTGCACTAACATTGGAGTAAGCAGATATTTCTGACTGATTTTTAATATTCTATACTTTTGGTGTGTGGTTTTTTTTTTTCTTATCATACAATTCTTCACAACTAATTCCTTTTTAACTGGAAAAAACCCATAAGAAAGACAGAGTGAAGAAGATAAATAGCTACAGGATCAACACATAAAAGGTATAATCTCAGTTTTATGAAGGTTGACTTAACCTTCCTACTGGTTGAATTGCAAATGCCAGAAAAGATTCCTGTATCAGATGTCTAACTTCAAGGAGAATCATTTGAGAAAATGAAATAACACAAGATATAATTCAAAATACAGTCAAAACACTGGTTAACAGTGCCATCGGTCTTTTTCAGAGAAGGCCATTTAAAGTAAAAGGCAAATTACAATATTTTTGGGAGAGATTTTACTGTGTTTCTCTGCAATATTGCCTTTTTATATGCTGAATATTAAATCATGTATCCCAAGCCACAAATCACTTCTGTGGCATCTTAACATGTTCCTAGTTCCCTCCTTCTAGTATTTTTAATTGATACTGTAAGAAGCAGGGGTTTGGTTTTTTTGTCTGATATGGCATGACTGTTCTCATGTTTACCCTTTTATACCATATTGTCTTCGAAATCTTTGAACAACCGTCTTAAGGTTGGGCACTGCACATCCCTGGGTACTAGTAATAGGATACAGCTACACTCACTCATGGCTAGTTCAATAAATCATGCCTAAACCAAATGATCCAGCACTAGGTCTCACAGCAGGGTGACTTTATTTTGTCACACTTTAATTTTGGTGGACCTGGGTGGTATAAACGTCTACTCTGTTTAGATGCAACTACACTGACAACAGTACTGAGATCCTGAGCCTGTAAGCAAACCTATGGAGACATCTGCTGCTTTAACACACACAGAGATCAGCCAGCATCAGGGCAGGTGCAGGGTCAGAACCTGTTCATGTGGAAATATTTGCTTTCTGATTGCTTGTGGTCCTCAGAACAGCCAGTGTGGCAAGTGTCACAAATGCACTCACACAATTTTGAAAAGAAAACTCTAGTTTTCTTTCTTCCACACACTTTATGTAAAAAGTCGTGTCACAGTTAAGGTAACTCGTGTATTATCTAGAGAATCAGCAGAAAAATTGTCTCTGTTTCTCTGTTTTTTTCTCCTGCAGAACATTGTGATCTTCAGAACAAATTACATTTTGCAGCAGAGCATTTTAAACAGGAAGAAAACCAGGCAAAGAGAAAGACTGCAGTTATTTGGATCAATGGGCAACAGTGAAATAATGCTGAAGAAGTGACAAAATAAATCATGATGTAATTTAATTTCTTGTAATTTATTTATGAAGTGATTATGTATGAAGGCAAACAGTAAAAGAACACTAAAGCTGCATACTCAGGAATACATAAATAAACACTGAAATTAGGGCCGCCCTTGCAGCTTTAGTGTGGTCTTTTTGTTCGTATGCATTACGGTATAGCTGTTTAACCTCATATGGGAAGTCCTGGTGATTCAGAAGATGCTATTATCAGTGTAAAGAACTATATTATGCCTTCACAGAAGAAAAAACCACAAGCTTAAGTTCTTCAGAGTTATGTTATTGACAGACATGCAAACCCAGCACAGGCAGCTTCAATTCTTCACCATCACCACTCTAGTGTCACATCTGAACACACTACTGAGAGTTCAGATGCCAAATATAGGTGCTAGCTGTATATATGCATTTCTGAGAAAATCATCCCCAAATTGACATACAAACAAAACTGTTCACAAATAAAATATTGATCATGACTATAATGGCAACTTTCTTGAAAGAAACATAAATTATACCATCTTGAGAAGCAGGCTGGTCAGAGTCTGATAAAATTTTCTGGACTTGTGTCACTGTACTCCTGGCTTCTTCCAACTCCTTCCAGATCAAGAAGACATCCTCACGGACACCAGCTACTGCAAAAATAATAATAAAAAGAACTTGAAATTTTGAGACAATTTCTAGTTTATTTAACTCCTCAATTGCCACAAAGTCATTCATCCAGATGTTGCCATATAACTTTGTTTTCCTTAGGTCCCAAAGCAGTGACAAGTGCTGTTCTTTGATAGACTTCAAGAAAGGACTTAAAGCTCACACAAGTATATAAGAGGTGCTTAGCCTGGTGGAAGCAGCCTCCAGAGTTGGCGACAGATTGCTCCCACAATGGAAGCAAATCCTTTTTAACACTTTTGGATAATAATAAGGGAACTCCACAAAGAAATTCACATGTTGTACCCTGGTACTCATTGCAAGAGCTTGACTCCAAATATTAGACCCAACTTTGTAAATTTAAATATAAGACATTTTCAACTCTTTCAATAGCCTTAAAGTACATAAATACCTTTATATAAAACTAAATCTTCTTTTCATGAAAAGTATGTGATGAAATTTTGCTAAGATAAGTTTATTTTCATGCTAACAATTCTCAACAGTCATAAATAAATGCTAAAAAAACCCATGTTTTACTATCAGGCCATATTCTCAAAAAATTAGAAAAAATCCAAACCTGGAGTTGATAAAAGGTTTCTTAATCTAAATAGGTATGTTTGTCTTGATTTAAAACATTAAAAATGTGCATTTATTTAGTAGAGTAAGATTTTTTAAATTAAGACACCATGTATACCTAAACAATATGAACATTACTAAAAAATGTGTTAAATTAGGTTAATTTCAGGGTTTAAATTGCAATATAGAACAATACAGAAAAACTGTGTGTAGTGTTACTGCAAAAATATAAAAGAAACTGAATCGTGAGCTATTCTGACCACAAATGTGGATTACAACCTACTGTAGATTGCAATCTATTACTGAATTGCACATAAAGATGCTGAACAAGGCAAACTGTATCTTATCATCTTGTGGTTCAGTTAATATACAGTGGTGGTTCGCTATATAAAAGATAAGACATGCAACCGTGTCTACTAAAGTAGACTATCAGTAAGCAAACCAACCTGATCATTTTGTTCTTTGATAAACTTCCCTGAAATAATAATATGAACATTTTACAAAATAACAACTCAATTTTAATTGTGAAATGCTTTTAGTTTCCAAGAAATATTTTGAAATGTGTTATTGTACACTGCCATCTCCTGGGACCTTCCTGCATTTCAAAAACATCTGTTTCAGCCATTAGGACAAAGATCAACATTTCCTAAATCATAAAAAGCTTTTGTAAAGCAGATAATTCCATAATATAAAACACAAAAGGGAGAAAAAAAATCAGTTTGTTATCATTACCTTTTAAGTTTAAGAAAAGTATTCTGTTCAAATACTTCAGAAAGAAGTCAACTTTTCTTTTATAAACAATACCTCCCCAGAAATGTAAAACATACAAAATCTGAGCATTGGCAAAATTTCAGCACATAGGGAGCTACAGATTTTCTGATGAGTAGTCAGCCTTTGAGTATATATAAACACACCTGTTGACACAGTTAAAACCACACAACACATACATTCCTACTACACAGGCACATATTTCTAAGTTCAGGACTGTTGAGAATGCAATTCCAATGGAGTTGTCTCCAAGTAAATCTGGATATCCTCCATAAACTATCACATACTGGAATCCAGATTTAATTTTATGAATGTTTTTAATTTTGTGTTTGAAAATATTGAAAGAAGTATACATATTTCAGATACCTTTAAATCAATACTGATGATATCATTGTGTTGGTTCATGTCCCCTTAAACTGATGCTATGGACTCATTAAACATACAGGATTATTGTTACTGTCCCCAGTAAGAGATGTGTATTGAATTGGTACTACACAAGAAAGTATTTTATCTTTATTTATGCCGCAGCACAGCAAGGTAAAACTGCACGCACTTTTGAAGCAAGTATGTTTGATGACGCTTATTCAGGACAAATGCAGGCACCAACAACTGCACATTGTGAAGGTCGAGTTGCTTAGAAACCCTTTTATCTGCCAGCAGCTTTTCCTGGATTCAACTAGGAGAGCAGGCTGCAAGCAGTAACAACTGAAGTAACTTTCTCCCTCTACACCGGAGGCTCATCTCCACCTCCTCCACCTCGGCCTCTTTTCCTCTCCAGCTAAGGAGGGATGGCAAGGAAAAGATGTGGCTTTTGAAACTGAGCCCCCAAACTCAAAACAGACGTACACATACCACATATAGTATCTTCTAGGTGTGGTTCTCAACCTCTGGCCCATCCCTCAAAGCGCATCACTGAAAAATGACCAAGAAAGCACAAACCTCTCTTTGGTTTAAATTCCCTGCTCTCGCACCTCATCTGTGCCATTTTGGGGGGGGCACCAACAGAAAAGCAGCCGAAATCCACCATCCCCCTGCGGGGTGCCGTCCCCAACCGCTCCGGGCCCGCTGGCCCTTGCACTCCTTCAGGCACCCGCGCCCCAGGAAAAGATGTCATCTTAAAAAAAATCGCTTTATCCCCAGAGGCAAAGGGCCCTCCCAGTCCTCCCTCCCCTCCCCAAAGTATTCGCACCAGCCAGGCTGGCTGGCAGTTTAACGGCCACCGGGGCTAAAACCCTGGGGACCCCCCCAGTTCCGATTCAAAAGCCACCACATGGCAACAGCAGGAGGGTGGCCACCAGACACGCATGAGGGAACCTGCTGCCTGGCCCCTGGCTCCCGTTTCAGCTCTCACCATGGCCATCGCCACCCAGCAGAGCACCTCAGGCTGGGTAACGCTTCAGAGGTTGCCCTGCCCTGGGTTAAATGGGATTTCTGCTCTGAAGGAAGGGGGCCCTGGAAAAGAGGAAGAGAATGGGGAAGGGTGCGGGGAGAGCCTGCAGCAAGGGGTAGAAGGATTTTGCTGACACCAGGGAATTGAGAAGCAAGATGGGTAGGCCTAAGCAAAAACACAAACACACTTGCACACGTGCATGGAAACTCATAACCACCCTCATTTCCATTTCCCAGTTATTTAACGCTGTCAGGCAATCTTAAAAGAAGCAGCTTTCCACACCTACCTTCCAGCAGACAAACTCATCCAGTTTGACAAGTCACTGTAACTCATTTGATTTCATACTCAAGATACAAAACCTGCTGAGAAAAAAAGCCCATACACACACACACACAAAAAAAAGCCTGCAAAATCTACAATCTCTTTGAAACGTCAAGCAAATACCAATGCAAAAGCAAGTCATGGAAAACAGAAGCATTTCATACTTCTCTGAGTATCTGACTTAGACCGTGGAAGCAAGCGAATCCAAGTATAATGGAATAATATCTATTTTAAACTTCATTTGCCTGCAAGGCAAGATGGGCAATTTAATTTCTTCATTGCTGGTTCCTTCCTCAGCCTCTATGTGGCAGCAGAACATAGCCATATTCCCTCAAGCGTTGATTTTTAAAATCCCCACTTAGAGGGGGGTGAATGGAGGGACAAAGGAGCACAGGAGGGGAGTACACAGCTTTACCTGCGTACCTGCCAGGTCAAGCGGCGCTGAAACTCACTGTAGCCTGGTCCTGCCCCTTTCCCACTGGGCAAATGAACAAAGCAAATGAACTTTGTATCCCATGTGGTATTGCAGAGCGGCTGTCTGCATCACTCTCTACACATTAGCAAAGAGATTTGCCAGGCCAAGGTTAGGCTGCTAAGACTAGACAAAGCCCATGCAAGGAAAAAGTAGAGGTCATGATCTTTGCTATAGCTTGTAGGCAAAGCAGCTACTCTGAAATCATTATCCTGGCTTTCCGACGTGAAGGTTTGGTCTATCCCATGTCTGTGTACATAAACAGTGCAGAGTTCATTGACTTCAGTGTCACAGAGGAGGCTAGAGCTTGTACGCTTCCCATTTTACACAGAGTAACCTGAAGTTTTCCCTGTGATCATAGATAAATGTGGAAAATCAAGTACACCTAAGAATACAGCCTTATGCTCTTCACAAGGAGGTCAGACACATCCCTCTTTGGATTTGTCAAGTGAGTCAAATCCTGATTTCAGTCCATTTGCATTTTCTTTACACATATCCTTCCACCTCTTCCACCACACACTGCGCAGAGATTTATTGTTGTTTCTATTTCAGCCAACAAGGACTCATTATTCATTTCAGGATCTAGTTCAAAACACCATTGCTTTTCAAATCCTGTTTATCACTATCGGCCTGTCACTCCAGCAATGACACAACTGTGCCCCTTTTCCTCAAGAACCACCTTCTCCACAGCTTTTACCATCACTTGCCCTCTATGTCTTCAAGTTTCAAATTAAATTTGACCTCCCTTCCACTTATAATTTTAACTACATAACAGGATTGCTTAATTTTGTAGCTTTTTGCAGATGAAGAAGCTACACAAAGAATAGCACTAACAGGAAAATCAGTGCTAGATGAGGAGATATGACTGCATTGGTCAAATTAGGCTTTATGTAAAAGCCTTAAGTAAATCTGAGTCTGCCATCATAAGGACCTTAATTCTTTACTGGCTTACACCTTTTTTGATCTCGAGCACCCACTCAAAATGAGGGTAAAAAAAAATTCAAATTTGGCAGTTTCTCACGCTTGCTTTCTAAATGACTGCTCAAGATGCAAAACAGGGGAGAATGGAGCTCTTATCTGAAGTTTTAAATAGTTCACTTCCGACTTGTTTTGGTTAAGCAGATGAAAAAAGAGTGAACATGAAGATATTCTGTATTTGCAAAATGCTGTTATTCAGTGGATACCCAGAAAACTATCAGATGTCCTTAAAACAGCTTTTCCAGTCCATAAAGCATAATAATGAGTTTCAGTTTCCAGCTGTTGTGTTTGTGGTGCAAAAAGAAACATAATCAAAATATTCCTGTGCCTCCCCTTATTTTCAAGAATCACTACATTTGGAAGATTCTCTGGTTCATTCTCTACTTATTTCCTTGTATAGTTTATGTCAAATATCCAAGAACCAGTTTCAGAGCCCATTAGTGAGTAATCGACACTTTTATTATTATTGCCTTCTACACCCTTGAAGGAGTCTCTGAAACAAGAGACATCAGACACAGACCAGAATAATGTCTCCAATGTGTTTTCTTTTCTGAAAGAACTTTAGATGCTGCATACGACTGAAATGCTCCGATTGGCTGCCAGTGATGTCACGACTGGGCTTATAATACCCTGTAAATGCAGAAAGCTAATTGTGTTCCTTTTTAATGTGTAAATCCTACTCCATAATAGCAATAAGACACAACAGACAATGCACTTCAAGGAGATTACTGCCCTTTTGAGCGATTAAAGCTATTCAGCTTTCAGCTTTAGAAACAGTGGTGAGGAAGTAATTTCAGTCATGCAGGAGCTCTAGGCCCATCTATTGACACAGGCCGGCTGCCCTAGGGGGAAGAGGAAGCCAACTCCCCCCGTGCACACCCCCAAATGGGGTCCAGCAAGGAAGCACTCATAGCAGCCTGAAGGCAATCATTATACTACCCTGAATTAGTATGAAATGAGAGACAGAGTTTTGAAGCATTCTCTGCTGTTGGTTTCTAAACCCTGAATGGGTGAGGCTTGAGTGTCCCTTCATGAAGCAAGAAAAAGCAGGTGATACCTCCCTCTCTTAATTCTGGCCCCCTAGTATGGTTCTCTCATACTGTTATAATCACAGTCCTAGTGAAGGATATCCTAATACACAAGGAACTCGACTACAACCCAGGAAATACGGGACAGTTAGTCCAGGATTGACAAACAACCTTTGGTGAGTCACTAAATCCACCTTATGCCATACATACCCTAGCAGTAAGAAGAGGATACCACCATTTTCTACCTCTGGGGCAACACTAATGCTCCCCAGCCATTAGAATAAAGAGGTCTTATGCCTCCTGATAGTTAAAAGAAACAATTTTTTCATTTAATGTCCTGATAATAAAGGTATCAGACTTGACACACACAGCTTCACTTCACACCACAAGCTGGTCTCCTCCCAACCTGGCTGAAACCCCGGTCCAGTCCCACTGAACAGGAAGACTGATTTATCCCCGAGGAAGTAACACTGTGACTAATAAGAAACACACTGAGGGCTTTCTGCACAGCTCCACCCCCCAGTAAAACTGTTTCTTTTGGTTATTTGTTTTCTCCTTAGTTTTTTTTCATCAATTTCCCCCCCCTCACCCCTCATTTGCACCTTCTTCTGTATGGTTATTTTACTGTGCTCATGATCTGTCTTTATAACAAATTCAGATCTTGTAAGAAGCAAGTCAACCTCATGTGGATTTAATCCTCTTATATTACACATGAACTTGGCCTGTATTGATGTGGCTGTTGTATGAAATGGTCTTCCATGCTATTCCTCTTCCGTTCTGCTATTCCTCTCTACCTTTCCACAAGGTCACTGGCCTGATCACACCAGTACCATTCTTCATCTCCCTAAATAAATGTTCTTCTCCGGTTTTTCAGTTCTCTCAATTCTCACATGCACACCCTTATTCTTTTCACTTCTCTCTTTTCCTTTCCCCTCTCCTTCCCACCCACAGAATTTCCATTTGACCAGTCCTGTTCTCACCCCACCCATGCCTACAGAAGGCTTTTTTGATTTTACACTTAGCCAGTTCCTATATTATATTTCTATTCTGAAATTTCACTGAAAAAATCAGTATCCTCTTGGTTTTCATATTGTCTACCTAGTGGCATTCGTCCTCTCACTTTTCTGGAATTCAGGGCAATTAGACCTTTTCCATCCTCTTCACATTTTGGTGCAGGTCCAGTAGCATCTCTATAGTCATTCTTCTCAGCAAAAGCATGGAATCTGTAATACAAAATGAATTTTCACCAGTAGGTAAACTACATAAATACTTTCCCAATTTTAACAAGATGTATGTCACACATGCAAGATCATAGTGGTGTACAGCTTCAGAATTACTTGCTTATCTACGCAATATAGACAAACCTTCAACTACAAGAACACTCTGAATATTATCAAACCTCATACATACATTTATGCACATTCTGAAGTCTTTTCATGAAGAACATCCTTTCAGTTTGTATCATTTACACTGAGGCACCTTCCTTTTCATTCTCCTGGAAATCTATTTTTAATTAATGCTTTTAACATGCTGAGCAAACATGTCATTTGAGATGTCTGAGATGACACTAACACCTTTTTATCAGATTACCCTTCAGTTGAAAGCCTAACAGAAACATTTATTTCATTATTGACATACAAAGCAGGAAGTCAAACAGACAAGTCAAAATAGAGAAGCTCTCAGAGCAGGAAGAAGATGCATTTCTAAAACAGAACTACACTAGAAACAGTCTCAAGCCATGAAAAGCCCATGAACTTGGCCACTCCTATTGGAAAACTGATAAACTTATAGACAGTTATTGGGCAAAAACCCACCAGCAAGATATTAATTTGCCCAATAACTCTCTGCACTAAAGCTAGACATGCAAAATGAAGATAGTGGGAATCATACCAAACAAATTGATTCATCTCAGCTCCCTGCCACAATCCTTCATACCTCTTTCTCTACCATACAAGAAACATTCACTTTCCTTTTATAAAAAAGGTAAAAACTGCCAAAAGAAAAAAGGATGGTAACCGGCAATGTACTTGGTATCATGGAAGTACCATGGCTCTAAATCACCACGATCATTTCAGACACACATCAGACCAGAGCAAACATAACACTTTCCCACAGTCTTGTTTTTTGGCAGACGCTCCATCTCTTAAAAGCTACTTCTAAACACAGATGGCTATAAAAAGAGCTAAGCAGCTGCCATCTTACCAATTGCTTTGCTGTCATTTGGAGATTTCTACTGTTGGAGGTCTTCCCACTCTTGCACAAACAACAGTGAAACAGAAAGAGCTAGAAGCCATTTCACAGCTCTGTAACTGTACAGTGACTTCCGTTAAGCAGAGAAACGCTCACTGACTCCTACTGCCCTCCTGATGTTCAGCCTGAGTTTGGTATTGTGGGGGTTTGCATTTGTTCATTTGTTTTCCTTATATTGATATCAGAATCAAGATTAGTTTTATTATCCCATTCTACTGAAGGCTGATTCTCACTATGTGACTGATTCCCAGGATGAAGTAGCCAACAAGCCATGTGGAATATATCAGTTTCCACCACCATACCAAATAGATGCTAGAGAACATGGTAGCAAACTGGATTTCCACACACCAGGGCCTGATGGATAACACCGCATCAATTTTCTGTTGTTCCAGGAACTGCCCACGTAAGACAGGCATTACCTTTTCAGTACATGTCTGTATGGCATTTGATCCAACAAAACTCTAGATCCTTTGCTGATGCCTGTGGGTATTACCAGATTACAACTTGCTTCAATTTATGTTGTGACCCTGTGGCTCTGATTGAGTAAGTCCTGCATTTTAGTCATAGCTCTTAAGACTATTTCCCCAATCTTCCCCAATCGCTTACTGAACTGCTTTGTCTCATCTTCCTCATGAGTAAAACAAGGATTACATTCAGATATCTTCAGATATCATTCCTAACAACAAAGCACTTTACAAGTACTCAAATCATTACTGTGCTGCTTCTTTGTCATACCTGCCAGAGGCCAAGCGGCTCAATTCTTTCAGGAAAATAATAGTTTCATCTTCCCTAGCATTGAAAGATACCATGTTGACTGGACAGGGGCCGTGAGAAACCTTCTCAAGGAGTAGCTGCTTTGTGTCCACTGGAATATCACCCACAGCAAAGTAATAAACAGCTTCAACCTGTCATTAAACATAAAAATAAAAAGGGAATTGGAAGACATTGTTTTATATAGATGCCTGGTACTTATCCAAGCATGGTCCTGTGCTGAGTACTGGTAGGAAAATTTGGTAGAAACAATGCATTACTTGGGCTACAAAATTTTCAGACCTTTGATTCTCTTGCTCGTTTATGCTAGTAATTCAAAGGAAGTCCACACAAAATTTCCTGAAGTGAGAAGATAACCTGGCCCACAGCCCCTGGATCTGATTCTGCCCTTTCCACAGAAGTTAAATGAAACCAAAGAGAGGTGTAAAGAAGGACAACTGTATTATTAGCCAGGAAAAGGCTCTGTGCCACATTCTACTATTATGAAGACAGATCCTACGTTGGTGCTTTGCCAGGGCTGAAAATCAGTAGGAACTTATATACTAGACAAACTTTTACTGTCTGTATGTATTATGAGGGCAGGAAAGATTTTTTTGAATGCTACTGCTGGCATTTACAGATAATTTGGTTTTTTCATACTTCCCAAGGCAGAGGAAGCTTGGCAGGTTTATTATGACCGCATACATTTATATTCAGAAAATATTATTGCAAGAAGAGAGAGAAGCTGAAGAAATGCCCTTTAGTTATTGCTTGAGTATTACATTATGAGGAATTTGATGTTACCTGCACTTATCCATGCTAACAATCCTCATGGTAAGTATGCTTCTTGAATTTTCACCATCATTAAAAACAAATGAAACAACATCTATCCCATGATGATGTTCAAGACAATAAGTATAGCTTATCAATCCTATGGCATGGTACATACCAACTGATAAATATCTGATAAATAGTGGTTTAACTGAAAAACTACACTCAAGTATGACTAGGAATCCTGGGACATGCACCACAGAAGAGAGGAAAACTATTTGAGTCTGGGATGGCATTGAGGAAATGTTTCTGCACTCACATAATTTCATGCAGTAGTAAAGAAAACTCACTTGAAAGTGAGTTCATGCATTTCCACTACTGCTGTTGATACTGATTTATCTTTCAGCTCCCTGAGGCAACAGACTGGCACACGAACACCTTTTGTCCAGTTGATACTTGAAGCTTCCAGACCGTAGGCTCCCTGTACTGTCCCACATCATAAGCATGTTGATACAAACTGTCACGGACTTCAGGAATTCAAGCTCTCTCCCTCCTCTACCTTTTGGCACAAATACTTGGGCTAATCCTCAGCAGTGGAAGACAACTCTCCCAAGCAGCAACCCAATCTCAAGCTAGACCAGGCAAATTAATGAAGAAGCACCTTGCCACCTCAGGCTTCCCTTGGATCTTGTAGAGGGGTCGAGACACTCCATAGGGGAGGCAGAGCCCATAGTTGCAGACCACACTTGCTTGAGAGCAAGCAGGTCTATGGCCAGCCAGGTGTCCTGGCATCACTGTTAACAGCAGACAAATACTAAGGTTAAAGAGAAGAATGAATGTGTTTCATTAAAGTGCAAGATTAACAAAATAGTTCTTATCTTTGGAAAAAGGTTCGCAGAAACATAATGAAAGAATTTTTGCATCCATCTGTGCTTTAGTTCAGTTTTACAAGGTTCCCTCTTTCTTTCATCCATCTAAAAAGCCACCTGAGCATGCATACAGCTCTCCCAGCTGAGACCCAGTCCTTGGATAATGCCTTGTTTTCTTTTTCCTTTTGCTGAAGAGGCTCCTGAAGCATGCATATTACACAACCACTTTTCCCTGTGTTCCTTCAGATTCACATCTTCTCCCCCTCCCTCCTAAGACTGCCAATAATTCATAAGCTTGATATTCAATAAGTATATCAATTTTCACACTTCCTCCAAAGGATTTACTGCCTGCCTCTGCAACTTTTGAAATGCTGACATTTCTTGGACATAGCTGATGCAGAATCAACTCCTCACAAGAAAATAAACAAAATTGCTAACCACAGACAATTCACTCTACTTAACTACAAACCCAGCAATACTATGCCACAAAGGAAATGTTCCTTACGGATTAGTGGGGAAAGGTTAAAACCTTTACATTTAGTCTTTCATATTTTTAAAACTATAATTTATGCAGCCATCTAAACAAACAAACAAAACTTCATACAAAAACAGGAAGGAGAACAACATGAACAGCTCCTCACAGTCTTTACCTTGGTGGGGAGGTCTGTTTTGGATGGGTGACCCACACTTTGCAGAGTGGCACCTGTAGAGAACTGCAAGTTAAACACTGCAGATGCATCTGTGGCAGGTAGAATTCAAAGGACTGCAACCTTAGCAGAGTCATCTTGAGCTTGGGACTGACAGGTTGTGAAGAAAGGAAATCTTGGCAGTCACCCCACATGGGAAGAAACGCTCAGCTAAAGGAATGACAGAAAGAGCCAAGTCTAGGGAAGAAAGAGCCATTGTTTTGGAGCAACTTCTGTTGATGAAGCCAGTTCTGAGGAATGAGTAATTTATGACTGCTCAGTGACTATGCAGCTTTTGCTTAGGACTGAATGGGATCTCTCCCAGCCTCCAGTTACAGTGAAGCTTGAACTCAAGTGAACTGTCAGTTATGAATGACAATGAATCATAAAATCATAAAATCATAGAATAGTTTGGACTGAAAGGGACCTTTCAACACTATCTAGTCCAACCTCCCTTGCAATGAGCAAGGGACATCTTCAACTAGACTGTATTCAGGAGTAATTGAAGTTCGTTTTATCTTGAGCATCTGCCATAACTGACTCCACAGATTACTCATTAGCTCACCAATGTACAGAAAAATATAATAGATGTCTCACTGTTGGACAGATTTTAATTTGTGTTTATTCATACACAGACCGACCAGCTTCAACAAGCACCCTTTTCATCCAAACAATACTGAAATCTAAATACAGTCTTTTTCATTTCCCACCAGGAAATCAGTAATATACTGCAAATTGAAAATGTTAATAAAAATTATGAAGGAGGCATTTAAAAAGGCAGTCATAAAAAATCCCATTGTTGCACAATTTGTTCCTTACCCAGTTCCTTTTTAATATCAGTTTCCAAACATCAAGGTTCGTCTGGATAAGAAACGACCCGCACAGGGAACCAGAAGGAAACTCAAAACAAATTTACCTTCTTCAGACAGTGTCTCAGAGATTTACAAAGGAATTCGGATTGGATCTGTGCACGGGTGTGGATCTTAATGGCAATGAAAACCAATGATTCTAGTCCACACACAGTATGCCAAATTCTCCATTAATTTTGTGTGCTAGGGACCTGAAACCATGTACGTTGTAAGCAAATTTCAGAAAATATCTCTTTAACAACACAAGTTTTATGTGACTAGCTGAAATGATGGCATCTATGTTTTAAATCTTGTGACTCTGCTATAATGAATATAATAATATGGCACTTCTAGAAACAGACAGAATTTAATTGCAGCAATACCTGTGTATGCTTTGTCTTTTTGTCCAGGAAAATACTCTAGCTATAATCTGGCTGCTGAAAAAGGATTTGCATATCCCTACAACGAATTGATGCTTAAATAAATCTCTGTACTTACTATTTTGAATTTTAAATCTAATTTTTCATGAGCACTTTGGATACATAACGAAATAAAAATGTTTTCCCTGTCTTTAATAATGTTGATACTAGCAATTTCCTCATAAACTGGAAGCCCTCAAAAACATATATGGCAAAGAAAGTGGAAGGGAAGATGTTTCCTCTTTCCTTTAATGACTGAATATGTAATTTATTCTGTGTACTCTAAAAAAGAAAATAAACAAGTTTCTGCATTCAAAATGCAGTACATTTACATAAACAGGCCATCAGTAAGCATAGTATGCAGCTACACTTCGGGAAAAAAAACTTTCCAAATGCTGTCGTTAATATTTATCTTTGCAATATTCATCAGGGCAAATCACAGTAGCCAGTCTGGCACTGAATATTCTTGGATTTACTTGAGGCTTCTGAAAAGATGTATGAGCTTACCGCTTCATCACTCATGGCTTCCAGCAGGGCTTCAGCAGAGCTGGTATGGCTGGCAGCTGTCATATGGTCCAGCTTCCAGAGCCACGTAACAGCAGACTTTACAGTGTGCTCAGACACAGGAGTAGATTTCTGTTGCCACTTTGTAAGATCCTGAGCAGCCCTGAAAATTACATTAATTATAAATCAGGAGTAGTGAGAATAATGCTGGCAGAGTAAGAGAGTGGAGCTCTGCTATTGTTACTATTGTTTATATTCTTAAGTAATAATTACAATAAACCACAGATACTAAATCTAGACTTGCAATAGAAGAAGCAGACGGAAAATAAAACCACTAGGAATATAAAATCCCTTAGAAAAATGCTGTCATTTTATTAAGAATTTTTTTTTGAGACAACTGATTCCAAAACAGAGTCAAGTGAGCTAAAGTACTTTAAAAACTGTTCCTGATTCATGTCTCCAATTAACATAAAAATACAATCAAGTCTTTATATATATATGTATGAAAAAAAATCTGTCTTCCATGGGTCTCTTTCCACAACTTGTTGCAGGACCTTTTGTCAGACCATTTTAACTGACACACTTTTTTTGTAGTAGGGCTGATCTTTATCTACCCATCAAAATAAAATTCATTATGCTAAGCTTTCTGATATTTTAATTGATCAAAGGCTTTAGTCTTAATGGCAGTAGAGAAGTACAAAATATATGAGCATGTATGCCTGTGCATACATGTACATAAAAAGACAGAAAGTAAATAAAAAAAATAAGTGGTTTGGGTATCCCTGACATTCCATTAAGCAGTATTTTGAAGATTTTCCTGCAAATCTAAGAGACAAGTAGGTTTTCCAAGATTCTTCTAAGGTAATAATTTGTATGCTATATTGTCCTTTGTCTCCTTCCTGCGCAAACACACAAATCGATCAACACAATTACTGTGCCTCAACTCTGACTTGGCTTTGTAGATCACTTTTAAAAAAACGTTTTATGTGCTTCTCAAAAGCTGTGAAAGTTATCTTCTGCTTTTCAAATCTCAGTTGTATCACAAGCTAGAGAATTAAGAAAGGGCACCAAATCTGTGGGACAAAGCTTGGGTAAAACAACTTTAAGAATCACAGCATAGTTGCAAGTTATCATTATGGAACCAATTTTAAAATTGTACAACCTAATTTCTGCATCATTTTTTTCATAGTCACAAAATTCCACTCATCTATCCAAATCCAAGCTTACATGTTCAAACCTTTATGCCTATATGAGAATTTGTGCAGAGATACATAAATTTGAATAGCTGCTTCTATTCTTCTGTTTGTAACTAAACCCAAAATCGTTTACTCATGTTAGGGAACAAGCATTTGTCTTTTGTTATGGAAATCTAGTATTGTTTCCTAGCTCTGCTACTGATTTCTGTGACCATGGAAATCTATGGAAATACAAATGACTATGCCTGTGCCTTTGGCACTTGGGGGAGTGTACACTTAGCTGTAAGGCAGGCACCTGTAATGCCTAAAGACACAAGAATGCCTAGGCAGTCGGATGGGACCTCACTGTTTCACTCTGTAATACTTAGATGCCTGAAGAGCATTACTGCTATTGCAAAGTCCCCCTTATCTTGCAGAAGGCGTATATCAGTATTTGGATTCTGTTAGTCTTTATCTGTTCTTCAGGGTAACAATGGTCTTCTGCCAAATGGAAGTCACAAGCCCAGCATGACTGTGGGTGAAATTTGGTGGGAAATCTATAGATATTACCATGACACGAATCGTGACAATTTTCACTACAGAAAGCATATTATTCAATCACGTGTCTATATGATATAAGACTCCTATTCTGCAGCACCAGACAGACACGGACTTCTTTGCTAGCCTGGAGAAGAGAAGGCTCTGGGGAGACCTTATTGCAGCCTTTCAATACTTATAGGGGTCTTATAACAAAGATGGAGACAGATTTTTTAGTAAGGGCTGTAGCCCCATCCCTGGAAACATTCAAAGTCAGGTTGGACAAGGCTCTGAGCAACCTGATCTAGTTGAAGATGTCCCTGCACATTCAAGGGGGATTGGATTAGATGGCCTTTAAAGTTCTCTTCCAACCCAAACCATTCTATGATTCTACAATTCTATGATTCTACAATTCTATGATTCTCTCTGCTTACCGAATGAGGTTGAATTTGGCAATTTGGGTCACCTGTTCCACAAGTACCATAGAAAGTGCATCCCGACATAGATCAAATTCATTTGGAGATGCAGTGCCAAAATCCAAAACAATGACAATGCACTGTTCTTGAATCACTCCAAATATCTGCCGGCTCTCACTGGTTAACCATTCCATTCGCTGCTTATATAGCTCAATAGCTCCCGTTAAACAATCCACAAAATGAAGAATCAGTTCTTTTTTGGCTGTCAGCTTTATGTAAATAAGGGAGAGAAAGAAATTGAACATCAAAACAAATAACACAAATGCAGCCCCAAGCTTAGCACAGCTGCAATAGCTGGTTTGCAAGTGCCAGATATGCCAGCCAAGGTAGCAGTGAAAACAACCCATTTTCTTCCACTATTTCAAGAGCAAATACTTGACAAACACATCTAAGCTATAGTAGAAAAGACACTGCATTTTGTCCTAATTGCTTTTCATAATCTTTTTATACAAGCATGGGACAGTGCCAATGGGCTGTCTGACTTGTCTGTCTCAAGACTGGAGCAATTAGAATGAACTGAACACAGGCTAGGATGTAGAAAGGGCTGCAGAGCAGATGGGGGAACAAACAAGGACACAAAAACTTTGTACCTCCTTAGACTGGAATTTTGACTGGCTCTTAAAATTTTGGTCCCCCATACAAGGAGCATAAGGTTTGGTTCTGGGGCACTTCAATCTCCACCTTGTCTTTAGCATTTGAAAGGAAAATGTAAAATGTTTCCTGCCCAGCATTTCAGCTTAACTATTTGTGGGTAGGTGCTTAGGCAAATTTAGTTCAGGCAACTGCAATCAACAATTAAAACATCCTATACCATATCAGTAAAATAAGAAAAACCTACATTCAGTATTAAAATGAAAAACAGCCATCCCTCCCTATGAAAATATATATATATGTTCACCATGCAAAATGATTTGTGGGTTTAAAAATTCACTGCATCTTGCAGTAAAGACATTCCCCCAGTTTCTTTGATCCATGTAAGCTAATTTACTGGCTACCTTCTACATCCAACTACCTTTTCAGGACTGAGTACAAAACCTTGGAGATACAAGTGTATTTTAAAAAGAACATTTGTCAGGGAGAAGATATTTTGTGTGTCAGTCTGCACACTTATTCCTCTAATTTGTTCCTAATTCCTCTGTTCTTTAATGTCAGCTAGGGCCCTGTAATGTGCCTCCCAGATACAGTCTCAGGCTGCCTGCCAAAGAAATGTAGGCCTTCGAAGGAGCATTTAGAAAATCCAGTTTCCTCCTATGACAGCCAGACTCATAGAAAGAAGCTTATTGCACTACACCAACCAAACTCCATCTTAAAATAAAGCAGTTTTCTTGTACCACGCCTTCACTTGAAGCTGCCCAGTCCAGACTCCCATTTCTCTGAGGGCTGGAAAACTTCTGACTGTCCAGCCTAAATTTATTCATGGCAGTTCATACCCATTTATTCTTAGACTAGCATGCCTTTTAGCACAGAAAACTTTAGGTTTTCCCTATCCCTGTAATTTGCCTTTGTGTAGGCATTCAAGAGAAATAATGCTACCCTTTGTCAGTCTTCTTCAGTCTCACATAGGTCAGTATCAACCAAGCCCTCTTATAAGGTCAGCACTCCACTGCAATTCATCCTAGTAGCTCTTCTCAGTACCTGTTCTGGTTTTAATTGCTTCTTCTCAACCTGTGGTAACTGTACATAATATTGTACACAGCATCCTAAATAAGATCTCACCAGATCTTGAGTAGTGCCATTGCTACTTTAACGCTACCAGAAATGTCTTTCCTACTGCTCCCAACATGTGCTAAAAAATATTATGTAGATATTTCACATGGCATTACTGGTGAAAAAAAAAATGAGGGGAAAAGGCCCCCTGAAATGATTCTTTTCTCATTTTTAAGCCATGTGCCTCAGAAGTGGCTCCGTTTATCAGAAAAAAAAAATGACAACCCATTTGCTTTTGTAAAATCCTTTATGAATTAACTCTCTCCCCTCCTCTCTCACGAGTATATCTTCAATCAGAATCCATCCTCTTAACAATGGGGCCGCCAGCAGCTGCTGCTAAGACATTCCTTAGAACATGAGCCTGGGCAGAGATCCAGCTAGCTGTCTCTATAGAGTAGGCTGAGCCTTTTGTGACCCGCTGGCACTAAGAAAAGCAGCGCTTTGCATTGGCAATGGCAGCGCATTATGTCTTCTTATTTCAGCATCCCCATTTGTTTTATTGACTACGATTTTATTTTTTTAAACTCAGCTGAGCATCTTCTTTTTAAGTGTTCCCTCTTTCAAGACAGGGTAAATGTTGCTTAGAAACTACAGTCTTGTCTGGGAAGATTTACTGCAATGCTGCACCAAGGCAAGAGCGTAAGACTTTGCAAGGAAAAAAAAAAAAAAAGATATCTAGCTTCTCTACCACTGACTGTTGTTACTAACAGTTTGTCAAAACAGAAAAAGATCAAGAGAGAAAGTTCTCACACAAAGAATATAAGTATTTAATGCCAAAGGGAGACAATTTTAGTCACATCATTCTGCTACAGCGATAATAAATTCTAAGTGCACAGGGAAGTTACCACAAGTCAGTCACACTTACATTATATACGCTGCCATCTTGTGCTCTCTTGTATTGAGGAAATAGACCATCCGCATACCGAGAAGCCACAAGTTTCCCCAAAGTGGTCACATAATCTACAGGAAAGGTTACAAAAGATCAAGTTGCTAATCATAAGGATTACTTCAAACAGGTATTTTTCAGGTTGATGTGCGTAACATCCACATGTGCATCTATACTGAACTCCTGACATTAGGAAATATCTAATTACATTCTTGTTTTACATTGTTTTCTGGCTATGTTTATGTTGGGGCCCTAAGGGCACCAACAGGCCTTAATTGCCCTGATCAGCCATCACCTGGGGTTTCTACCCACAGGGTGCTCAGTCCTGGGCACCCAGTCTTTGCTTTAGCTGTGTGGTAGGTGTACCTGTCTCAAATTCTGCTGGTGGTCCTCTCTCCCGGATAGACCTCTCAGCCCTGTCTTACAGCCTTGTCTCCAGTTCTGTTTCCTGGATGTGGCTCATAAACCTATGTTGTGGCCTTGTCTCTGGCCCCATCTCCCGCTGCTCCTGGCTGGACACACTCCCTGGCTGGACCCTAGACCTGGTTCATCACCTCACCTTGCCTGGGACTGTCTGTGGACACTGTTAGCAGCACACTGCTCTGTTGTGGTGCTTGGATGCTGCAGGACTGCACCCTAGTCAGTGAAAGCACTGCCTGAGCTTGTGGGTCCCCCATGGGCTCCTGGTGCGTTCCCCCCCTTGACAAAGCAGCCCTGCTCTTGCTGCTCCCTGCCAGTTTAGTCAGAAGTGGGAGAAAACCCCACAAGTAATTACTTATAGGCCAAAAACCTACATGGGATTTTAATATAGGAAAGGTTTAGGCGATTATACTTCTGTATTATCCATTTACCTCACGACAGGACTTGCAAATATTTGTCCATCAAACAAAATACAAAATCTGGTACAGATAATGCTGTCCTCTTACACAACTAAACGGGTGCAGAAGAGGGTGCAACTAAGGAAAAGGTTGCACTCTGCTCTTTCAGTAGCTAGAAATCTTCTACAGGATCTCCACTGATAGGAAAACATTAGGGGTGGGAATATTTAACGTCACAAAGCAGTTATTCTGTACAGCATGCTGCCCTGATAAACTAGTACATACTGCTCCTAAAATTACACTGTAACAACATTAACCCTGCTTAACAGCTTCTTCATCTACAGCATACAGGATTTCAGGATCTGCACTGTTGATCTTTGAATGACCCATGGACATAAGCCAGACAAAATCTGAAATTATGCAACCTAGAACAATTGCAATACATTACAATTCCTACTTCTCAGGCGGCAAGCTCTTTAAATAAAAGAATATTTTACCATGCTCTGCAAAGCACTATTATGGCAGTGATTAATAATTATTAGCAAACTCTTCCCCTCCAGCTGTCAGATAACTGCAAAAGAACATTTTTCTATAGTCTGACTAGTCTTACATAAAAGCAGCCTGAATTCTAATCAAATTCAACTGCTTCCTTAAAGCTGGATCCATGGAAATAATATGCTATCCCCAAGCAGGCTGGCTAGCCCTGATGATCAAATAGTGGATCACAGATTATGACATGGTATGCATTATATTTGCCATCTAAAAATGGACAGAGATGTTACAGTGTATTATTTGCAGGAAAAAAAACCTAACAGCCTCAGCAGCACAAGTTATTTCCCAGATATAGCTAAATTGGAAAGGATTTCAGCTGGAGCCTAGAGTAAAGCAACAGTATAGTTGCGTAAGGAAAGCTGTTCTCAGATTTTAAGATCTTCTCATCAAAAGGAGATGGAGTTCCTCAGTTCTCTGAACTGGCAATGTCAGCAACTACGGATACAGCTTCCCTTTCTACCATTATCATAAGAGACAACGTGAAAATCTCCTCTGTGCACAATGGTGTGCAAAATGACCATGACCCTAAAGACTATTCAAGGTTTGTTTTTTTTTTTTATTGTGTTATTATTGATTTGTCTTATACCTTTCCTGTGCTGGAATCCAACCTGTGACAAAATCTGGGGTAAGGATAATTTCCTTCTTTTCAGCCCATGAAGCTGAAGCCATTTAGAAGATGAAATGAGGGGTTGTACATCCATGTCCCACTGACTGACTGTGAGTCTCATTTCCTTCTCTTTTGATTTCTTCCTCTGCAACCTGTGGGAATCTTCGGGATCTTGTCTGTGCTTTGAATCAAAGGCATCTGTTGTAGAGAGAAATAAGGGAAACACACGCTTAACCAAAAGATTCACTTGAATTGTTTCCTTCTTCTACCTGTATTCCGTTGTACTCTGTACACAAACAGCTCACCTCTTCTTTTCTTTTGTTACACTGGACAATGTTCTTAATCTGGAAAGCCACTCTCAGTCCTACACATCTACTTGCTGTTATGTCTTTTTATTCATCATATACATTTACCTTCAATTTATTAATGAAAATGTCTCTTGTATGCTGAAATCCAAGCCCTGAAAGCTAAGTCGAGTTTGCCAAATGGCAATTCTTCTGTCTCCTAAGACACCTCTCCTAAATCTTGGGAATAAGAACTCCTAACAGGCATTCAAAGATTTCCAGACCATCACTACATAAGCATTAGAAGCATTATGCAATAAACAAGGATTTCTTAACAATGGTATGTTGAACTCCTACCATGAGCAATAACAGTGTCAGCAGCAGATCCTGACTTTATTGCAAGGCTGGTGAAACACCCTCTCCTCAAATCATTTACACTTGGGGTAAATGATGGTTCTGGCTGTATCTGCTCCAGGCTATGATGGATCATGTGCATGCGCAGGAAATCATAGACATGAAGACCCAGTTTCATGTTAAGTTCTACAGAACAACAAACATACCTCAGCACCAATGTATAGTTGGCTGGGCCACTTGAAACTGGCCACAGAAACAGCCCAGAGCCTAGAGTGGCTGAGGCAGAAATGGAAGCGATGACAACAGTAATGCCTCTGTTCCTCACACAGAGGTTCTAGGACGACTTTAGTATTTCTTGTTTATTCCAAAAATACTCTGCATGAGCTAAACTGGCTCTAGTGGATTAAATATCCTTACTGTAGCTAAGTTTATTTTCTGTGGACTTTTGATATTTCTGTCCATTTTCCCCAGCATCAACATTACTCAGGGTATCCCAGTGCCTCATTGCCCATATACTGTAACCTGGCTGTAAATCTACCACGTGGATCAAAGTAGTCCAAGATACAAAGAAGGGTACTTCTGTCTTTAATGACTAAAGAAGAACATTCAGTCTAGTATGGAAAACAATCAGAACTGTCTGCTAAGATCAAATGCTACAACAACTGACCTGGTTACAAAGGTGGTTTATTACATAGACTGTTTCTCAGTTAATAATACGTAAAGAAAATGAGACTCTATCTTCAGAAATCATCTCTCAGTGACACTAGCCTTCTATATGGTGCAGTCTGGCACCAGCAGTTTCACACTCATCAGTCCTACAAGCAGGGTGCTGGGCTGGCATACCTGTAAGAGGTTGGCATTTCACCAGCCCTCCTCCTCTGCTCAATACAGAAGCAGCAGTGACAAATGTGAGCTCTAGAGAGAGACAGGTGAGGGTTTGCAGCTGTTTGAGCTTTGTATATAGTCAGGGACTGCTTATAGTCATTTGGACAGTCATTCCCAGTTCCCTCCTCCAAAAATGCAGAAAGGCCAGCACAGCGCCCCGTATACAGCACAGGTGAGAGTGGCACAGCTTCAGAATGGCTTGTAACACAGCTAGGAATGTACCCACCACAATGCTGCAAAGGAAACTGGAAGTTATCCAGGAAAACACAGAAACTATGCAAAAATAGTCCTGAAATACTCACAGTCGCTCCAGGCAAGTCTCTTAGATGGATTGCCAGTCATGATAAATCTCAATTGGCAGTTCCTCTTTGATTTCTTCTTAAAAACCTGAGGAATTATTATGTTTTTAAAAAATCAAAACATTCCCATGCACACATCAATATGAACTGGTGATCAGCTCCACAGGCCTAGGCAATAATAAACTGCAGAAGGTTAAGATCAAAATTTTCCTTAAGGAAAACAATATTATAAATGAAAAATGATAGCTGCTCCCCATGTCAAGAAAGGCTGAAGTCAGATTTGACAGGGAGCCCCAGACTCAGAAATGGAAAAGGGGGAAACTGGTAATGTATTTTCCCTTCCTTCACTCTAAATTATCATAAAAAAGAGCCAATGTGGAAGTTTCCACATAGATAGACTAGAAAAATGAGTGTGGTGTTTAGGCCTGCTGTCAGCCAGCTGTATTATATTCTATTATTGCTTTGCAATATACCTTACCTTTGCTATAATCCAATTTATGACTAAACCTGGGAGTACCTGAGACACAATTTTGTGAAGAGATTCATAACTTTGCCTATAAGACTACAAGATGATTCACAAAGAAAAAGAATTATGCCTGTATACATGTATGTATATGTGGTATAAGGCCCAACTGTGAATAAGACACAACATACGAATAAAAACCCAAACGCCAGACAAAGCAAGGTAGCATACATTGGCTGACTGTATCGCTTTGAGACATGGTGTTTTGCCACTTTGCCACTTGGTCTTTCTTTTAATAAGTAAGATGAATGAGTGAGGGATATTTATGAATCACTAGCAGGCCAGCTGCTAGCTATTGTCATCAAGCAGTTTTTCCTACAGGAAAAGCAAAAACGGGACAAAATAATAACCCAAAGACTTAGCCTCCTCCCTCTTTCTTCATCGCAGAACTAGACATGCTATTTATTCCTCTTACATGGTTTTAAATACCCTTATGGAAATGTATAAACCATTCCGGTCTTTGTCCTGCTCAAGCAGAAAGACGTGAACAGTGTGAAAGGCAGGGAGGACTTTAAAAAACCAGGACTCTGTTCTCACCCTGACACCCCGGGCATTGCTCAGACGTCCCCCAGCAGCACAACCCCTGAGTAGCCTGGCCTTGGCGTCAGCGCAGTCAAAAGGAGCCCTTGCCACAGGGGAGCCATGGCAGACAGTACCCATAATGAGCTGCCACAGCTGCCACCAGACCTCTACCATCTCTCTTGGGCTGCAGAACAGCTGAGATGTTTCAAGCAGCAGCCTGCATCAGAGAACGAATCCCAGCTGTCATCTCACCTTCCAGGTGCCCAGGGGTGTGGTGACAGGATTTCCCTTGGGATAGCCTCCAGCACCACCCCCAGCCACTTCAACAGCACCTGGACCTGAAATGATGGTGCGGCAGAAAAAAAAAAGAAAGGAGCATTTCATAGAATCACAGAATCATTCAGGTTAGAAAAGACCCTTGGGATCATCGAGTCCAACCATCTACCCTACTCTACAAAGTTCT
>JAOXJM010000001.1:140910380-140926774 GCA_026413425.1 Tringa solitaria
TCGCTAATTGCTTGTGAGAAGAGACCAGCACCAACCTCTCTACAGTGTCAAGTAGCTGTAGAGAGTGACAAAGTGACTTCCATTGGAAACAGCGAGTTTACCTGAAGTCTTGGAAAGGCAAGCAAGTCAAAAACGGTGACAGCCAAGATAACCGTCAGCCCAAAGCCTGGATCAAAACAGGTTATTTTTGAAAGGTAAACAAGAGTTCACCTGGGCACCTCTGCCCTTCCGCTCTGGCCAGGGCAAACAATCTGCTAAAACTTTCACCCCCCACGTGCTTTGAGTTTTTAACAGATTTTTAACAGTGTTGGCCAAGGCCATATGACCCGCCTTGTCCTGACACATGGGAATGCCTTGGGAAAGCCCACGTGCCTTACGGCCGCCCCACGCCACCCAAAGCCCTGAGCACCAGGTGAACGGTGGGTGGAGGGGCAGAGGTGGCCGGCTGCCCGCTGCAGGGAAGGGACAGAGAGTGTCGCTGGCGAAAACCACAGGCAGGTGGCGAGGAAGAGGGGGAGCGTAGGACAAGGCTTGACCCGCCGCCGGGGCCACCCAAGGTGAAGGGCGTCCCTGTCACCCACATAACCCACATGTCCTCAGACGAACTGCATGGAAACGGGCGGGGAAGGGGGAACACGGGCCCCCGGGGGTGAAAGACTAAAGGGTCCGTGTCACACACACCCCCTCCCCGAACCTGCCGGGCAGCCCCCGCCTGCCCTCACCTGCCTCCGGCCGCCCCGACGCCGCCGCTGCCGCCCGCCCCCGGCATGGCGTCGCCGCCGCCCCGCTGTTGACCTGGAGACCGCCCGGTTGCTACGGCACGGTCTCCTTCCTCCCCCCCCCGCTTTGCCCCGCTTCTCCCGCCAGGCCCAAAGAGTAGAGGAGGAAAAACGAGCGGGCAGAGCGGCCCGAGGGTGGCAAACATTCCTGACGTGGGGATGGGCCAGGGGCTGGGATGCGGGGACGGTGCCGCGGGGAAATACGCCGGGAATAAGTTCATCGCCACGACAGACGCGGCGCGTTCCTTTCTTTCGGAGCCAAAAAGACGCGAGCCAACTTGGGAGAGTCGCAGAAGCCTATATATAGTGGATCCGCGTCTTCTGGTCTTGTTAATTCTTAATTTAGACTGAGCCACTGACGGTATTTATACAAAGAGCAGCCGGGTGTCCTTTGTTTAAGTCAGGGCAGTGATACGCGCTGCCCGGGGAATTGCTGTGCTCCTGGAGAAGCCTAACTAAAAATTATTCTAGTGTAGTAATCACTCCATTTGTGTAGTGAAGTTTACAAAAAGATGTGCAACATAAACCAGAACTTGATATTAAAAAGCTCCCGTTGATGTCGAATAGCCAGAAACCCAGGTCTGTATATGCGGACTTTGTAAATGTTTGTGAGCATAAGGAATAGCGCTGAGCTCTGCACTTTCTCTGTTTCGCTTTGGTTTGCTACGCAATCACAAGGTAATAAAAGATCGGTCACTTTATAGGATCAACTGATCGGTCTTATCTACGTATTGATGTTCAGATGGAAGCAGGCACCGCAGGCACAGCCGCGGTATGCCAAAGCGTTGGCTTCAGCTCTCCGAGATGGCTTGGTAAACAGAGATAGGAAGGAGAAGTTCCTTATAAGGCATGCAGTTGGGATGGGAACGTGGCTTTCTGGAGCTCCAGCTTCTCGTACAGTTGGAACCAAGGGTTTAAAGACTAGCCTAGGCACGGCAAATCATTCGGGATTGCACAACTGTTCCCCTGAGGTATAGAAAAGGCATTTATTTCTCAGGCATGAAACAGTTTCCCATTATATCATTAAAAACAGTAGGTACTGAATGTTCTCTGGGTACTTTAAGACACCGGGACTGCCATAGCACATGCTTGTTTAGGGACCCATATTTTGGGAGGGGGCACTTTTAAAAATTTCTCTTGAAAATGCAAGGGCAATGGATTTATAAGTAGGTGCCCAAAAATCAATATAGTCAATTTCCTGATTTGCTTTGCTGCTTCTAGCAACAGAAGTTTTTTATCAAACACCTAAAATACTTTACTCTGGTAGCTTTTTCTGCGCTATACAGAACAAGCCCATCTATCCTCATGCCTAAACATCTGTAAATGTAGTAATTACAATTAAAAAAAAAAAAAATTATATGTGTTGTAACTTTCTATGCGAAGAGTCTGCCAGAAAGCTTCACTCTAGGCTTAGCTACGCTAAACAAAAAGTGTTGCAACGAAACATTCCTTACAATGCTTTGAATTGAGGTGCTTGTACAACTGCCTGACAAGCCCAGGGGCAAAGGCTGGCAAATGCAAAGCCATTTCTAGCTCCCACAGGCTTCATGATCAACTGTCTGTGGTCTCTTAGGTAAAGTCCTTAGGAAAATAAAATGCTCTCTGCACATATGATAAACATTGTTCCTTGTTCATGTGGAAGCCCTGCCTTGGCCACTGTCTGCCCTGCAACTCATGTGGAAAAAAAAGGAATGTATTCTCCAGATGCTGCCTGCTGAATGAGGCAAGGCTGAATAATAAAGGAGGCGGGGTTCCAAGTAACTGGGAAGTGGGAATCACTCCTTGTACAGGGATGATAAAAATAAATCTTGAGCCATTCTGCCATCTGACCTTTAGGCTGAATGACAAAGTGATATTGATGAGTGAAAAGCACATTATTATGTCATTCATTAGAGAATGTATTGTAACATGAGCCTGAGATTGCATTAGCAAGTATGACTTTGCCCTGACTCTATTTCACCTATTGATAAACATATTTGATCACTTTTTCTTATGGCTAAAAATCAGTATTGTCAGCATTTCCTGTGTATTGCTGCTTACAACATGTAACTGTTGGCTTGGTTTTTATGACAATTCTTTTTCAACAAAATAGAAAGATAATTTATTATTTTTCTGTCTTCCATTTAAAAGCAAAAGCTCAACTCTTTTGCATATTTTTAGGTCACTAAAACTACATTTAACATAAATTCGCAAAAGTTCTTTATCCATGCAAAGCATCGTACATGGTACATCTAACCTAACTGCTATTGTATTAAGAAAGAGACAGTCTCCTACAGCGGTATTTAGTAAGTAAGGATCATTGCACTGATGCTTATGGCTATGATAGTACAAAGAATGGAGCTTCTCCAGGAAGTTTAACGCTGTCACACATCCTGCCCAGTGGTGTCATGCTTCCTGTTGACTCCTTCTCAAAGAGAGTCAGGAATCAGTGGCAAGGGTTAAGGAAGAAAACAAAAGCAAGTTGGATAGAAGCTGAGTTAATGCTGTCCTTACTAGACACATTGTTTACACTGATTGTCTGAAAAAAAATTGCATACAACTAAAAAACAGTTTATCAGCACAGGCACAACATAAAAAGCATAAAAAGAAAGCCAAAGAAGTGAAGTATTTTAAATACTCTTTTCATGCTTTTTCTCAGCTTTCAAGAACCTCTTAAAAAAAAATTCTTCATAGTGTATCTACAGAAGTCAGAGGTAAATGAGTTAGCTGTAGAAGAGCTGACCCTGGTATCAGCAGTGGTGTGGCAACATGAGCGTGGGATTTCACCTGCTCCTGCCTAGAAGGCAGGCAAATAAAGAAGGACACAGCATCAGGCAGAAAAGCTGGATTTAGGGCAGGCTCAGTCGCATCTGTATAGCATTGCACTGCACCTTGTACACTTAGTACAGACAAGTATTTTATATTTCTATATATTTCTTAAATTGTTCCTTCAGTTTTTTAAGGTATTCCTTAAGTTCTGCATGCCGCAACTGTGCAGCCTAGAGCCTGTGATTGTGTGATCGACTTACAGCCCACGGATACCCTAGTCTATCTAATGTGAACGTAGAAAGAAGTAATCACAATTTTGGATGAGGACATTTTAGGGAGGTGGCATGAAATTAAAAAATAGGCACTGTGTAGTGGGAGAGTGGAGGATAAAGGGAGCCATGAGAAAGGGCAAATGAGGATAAACTAAAATTTTAGGGGGAACAGCTAGGGGCAGGAGAGAGGGCTAAGGGATATGTGACACGTGCGAAGGTAGGGAGAAGTAAGAATTCAAGCTGCGTAAGTGAGATCTGCATTAAAGAAGTTATTTCCACATAATAGGAAAATGGGGAAGGGATGTACTGGCATGGTGGAAGTGATGCGTATAGGAATTTTTTACCCCTTGCCCCACAATCTGCAAAACAAATTGGATATACTGGGTAGAGTGTGAGTCCCACGCTGTAGGAGCACTGGACTGGAGGACAAAAACATGGGAGTGGGAGGCCAATGCAACTTCATGTAGGTCTAACCAAACTGTAATAGCTGTAGGACTAAACTGTTAGCCATAGTATAATAATAAAAAGCTGGGCATCTCCTGTGAATGTCTAGTGCCCATGTTTAAAAATGTAGTTTCAGGCCTTGAGGAGAGAGTCACATTTCCAACAGAGGCCAGCAACTGGTTCTCTTCAACAGCCCACCTGTGTCTTTTTGAGTTGTGCATCACTTTGCTACATAGTCATCCTCTCCTCTACTGTTTCTGGAATCTGCCATGTGCAGTCTTGCAAGGATGGCTGCTGACGATGCACGTAGCATTCTGTGGCTTTTTTTTTTTCCTCTTCTTTTTACTTTTCTTTAGGTCTATACTTAACGGAAAGGAGTAAGCAGAAACTTCTCCATCCCTGCAAATTTCTGTCTTCCAGTTACTGCATGCATGTAGCATGAACAAGGTGCTAATGGAGATGAGCTTCTCACTGAAGAAGCAATGCTACTTGGAACAGTGCATAACAGATCAATCAGAATTTAAAATTAAAATTATAAATAAATAAATAAGATAGCAGTGCTCCATGACCTTAGCGTTTAAGACAGGGGCAGTACATCGAGCTTTGCCACTCCCTGGTACCCACACAGTACTCTAGAATGGAGGATGAAAGATGCAAACGGTGCCGATTCCTCACTGCCCTGGGGTGATATTGCCTTATTTATATCACAAGGATTTCTTTCCAGGTAGCCTGCTTGCACAAGCACAAAAGCATGCTGGCAGGCACTGTGCCCGTACTGGAGAGACTGTACAGAAAGGAGGAGTATGAGGCCTAAGCTGCATGTCTGTGCTTCCCGTTCTCCTCAGCAAATAAAGGAGAGGCTCTCACAGTCCTTGTTCTTCTCTGAGTCCACCATCAGTGGACTTGCCCTTTCCAGAGTCACTCTTGTCCTTGAGCCGAGTGGTTCTTTTTAAGGGGAGTGAAAAGAAGGGGAACTGGTTTATAGTGAAGATGAAGAAGTGGTAAAGAATGCCTCATGGCGTTTGCCATGGTATCTCTCCACTGCTTTCCCATTTCTGCCTTCCTGTTCCACAACGATTTTTGTTAAAATGAAAATAAAGTCCCTGCCTGCTACCACAAACATCTGCCTGCTAACATCTTTTGGGCTGTGAACCCCCAAGACATGGTATATCCACCCTGGAATATCTGGAAAGTGCTTTGAACATCACAGGCAGTGGTAGTCTAGAAATAGTTTAGTGAGAAATGAGGAAAGCCAGAACAGGTAAAGAGGCTGGAAAGCTTATAGAGCAAAAATGAGAAAGTAAGGACAGGAGGTTTTCCTGATGCTGGTGCAACAGGCAAATGAAGCAGACTAAACTAGCCATTAATTATTCTAGCTTAGAAAACACAAGAAAGCTCGTAAATGTCAGAACAGTGAGGACCTGGAACAGACTTTAAGCTAGAGTACTGGGGGGACATAAACTGCTTTTAAGATAGAGGTAGATATACAAAGCATGAAAGTGAGCAAGAAGGTCCTGCCCAGTCATATGTTTTCACAAGTAGATATGCAAAAATTATAAATGCAAGATATAAAACAAAAGAGAATAGAGAGGAGTAAACGGAGAGAGACAAGGAGTGACAGAAGGAATAATTGCGTAGGTTAATTTGCATTGGAGGGGAAACTGTCAATAGGGGAGTTGGAATAAGAGCAAGTAAGACATCTATTAAAATTTCCTTTGGGTTGAAACACTCATTTACACCAGCATAGAAACATCAAATGTGGAGAGACATTTGGGGCGCAGTTCATGCGCATACACTGACAGCAGACGCTTGGACTCTTTGGTGCCAGAAGAGTTCAAAAATCTAACAAAACTTCTGCAGATACATTTAAAAGCTAGATGGAGAGTGAACTGTTTCCTTCAGTAAGGGAAGGTTTGGCTTGTCATAAGCACTAGGGAGCAACAGTGCTAAGCCGTGCAGTGGTTTGTGGAAACCAACAGATTCAGTGTTGGGCACTAATAAATGACAATTGTGCAAATGAAGTGAGTGTCACCAAAACCACTGAAATCTTTCTGGCAGCATCTGGTGTGAAAGGGTAGAGGGAGGTCATCTATGGCAAAGTCACCAAGCTACATCAGAGTCCCTGGGATTACAGGCAGGTTGGAGGCAATTTTTTGATAGTATCTAGAGGCTGAATTCAACTTAAAGGATGCTCATTTATAATGAAAACAGACTTTATGAAAGTCAGGTATTTTTATTTATAAATAACTAGAGGCACACTGCATCCATAGGAATCTAGCTGTGCCATGATCCTGCCATTCATACTCAAATGCATGCATAAAGAATTCTGGGTTTGCATTTTATTTTCTTAAGAGCTTGCCAGGGTGTTACATATATTATTATCATGCTGTCTGCCTTCCATAGAGAAATAGGCATTCCCTAGAAGTCCTTTTTACGGTGAGTAAGCCTGTGAGACCAGGGAATGTCGGAAATGCCAGAAAAAAAGACCGCTTATTGTTAAAAAACATACTTCTTTTAAGAAGTTGCCCACCTTGTATAGCAGATAATGCAGGAACTTCACTGCAACAGAAAATCAAAGTGGTTATGTTCAGATTTCTAATCAAGCCTAGACAAGCGATATTGTAATATTATTGTATTACTGCCAAAACTACAATGAGGGTGGGGTAAGAGAGGCATCAACTGAGGAAAATAAGTCCAAGTCCCTGAAGCGACGGCTGCTGCAGGTGGAGGAGGCGTGAGAGTGAGCCAGAGGCAGCTACAGATGAACAGAAGCACAGCAGGAGACAGAGGAGGGGAATCCAGAGGAACGGGAGCTGCCCCAAAATATCCTTCTGTTCTGCAAGGTATACAGTATAAAGTAACAATAAATTCAAAACTTTAATGTACAAATGAAAAGCCTACACCAGTAAACTGCTCCAGTGTAGACCAGACTGGGTATTTTACTGTGGGCAGCTGTGAAAGCAGCTTTTTCCATGTTATGTAAAGTTGATCTGGACTCATTTGCTCTTCAACCAGTAAACATACAGCAACGGGCAGCGCATCAGCTTGAAAAATTATTTAAGCTAAATACTATGGCTTTCTTTCATGCAGAGTATCGTGGTGTTATTAAAAGGGATAACTGGAGACGAGAACTGCAGGTGGCATGCTGCTGGCCACTTAGGTTCACAGAAAGGGATTTGCCTCACATGACTACGGAATCTCTCGTGTCATCTACGAAATGGGTAATTAACCAGAGCTAGTCACCTGGCCTCCTTGACGAGCCAGTGGAGAGAGATGGGTAGCCGTCTCCCCATACCCTTGTACGCTCTGGCTGCCCAGGCTGAGCATGCCAGCTCGCACCTCTGCCGAGCAGGAAATGTTTGCGGTCTGTCCAGCTTCAGAAACGATGTGAATGATGGGCAGGTGTGGTCCCACCAGCAGGCTCAGACCTGCCGCTAGCAGCCGAGACACAGCGCACCTTCACGCGTCTCGGTGAGAGAGGAGCCTGTTTTTAGACACGGCGGTCCATGGCTCGCTGCTTGCTGTGCTCCCACCATCTACATCTGCCCCAACCCTCCATAAGGCAGCAAGGGAGATGGGACTGACAGCGTGGGTGAGGGCCTCGCAGCTCTGCCGAACCTGAGCTGCTGGGGGCTATGTGCCAAAAGGAAAAGTCTCAAAGCTGACTCCTAAATCTTAAGCTAAGATTGCAAAGCTGGCAGCTAAAAGGAGGGAAAAAAAAAAGATTTGTTTCCATGTGTAAATGCAGCATCACTCCAACAACAGTCACTGAGACATGATAAATACTGATCCTGAAAGCAACACTGATATCCAGTCACTGTGTTTATACCTGTGTTTTGAACAGTAAATTAATTACTCTACAGTCATTCACGCTAAGGGTCATTTGGCAAAAATACCATAGACAACAATTCTTTACCCAGCCGGATGTACACTGGACAGTTATTTCATACAGAAAAAATATCTAGAGTATAATTTGCAAAATGTAGAAGAATATTTAAGGATTGACTTTCTCTTCATTGGCAGATATGCAGCCTTTTCATACTATTAATGCTATATTTTAAAACATTTTACTGTCTTTTAACATTATAAAATAATTTGGTTTTGATAAAATCCTGCACAACAGGAAAATGAAACATGCTAAGCAATTAAGACGTGTTTTTCACCTTTTACTTTTGACATATTTCCATTTTACATTTGTGATGGGCACGTTGCTTAGAATATTTTTAGGCAGGACTTTTTGTTAGGTAACTTCATCTCTCTCCTCACTTTAAAGCCTTTTAAAATACTTTACTATCACTGAGTTCATTCAGAAGAGATCAGTAACCTCAGTGCGTTGTAATTATTTTTCCAGTCCAAGCACAATTAAGATAATACTTCTCAAGTCTGAATAACTCTTTGCAGCATACTTTCATAAATACTCTACGGAGTTAGGAAATAATTCATAGATAAGAACTTTCATGAAGTACTTGCTGACATTTTAATCCCAAGTTGTCACTATGGGCAGGACGTGCCTCTTAGAGATAGCGCAATTGGGACGCTGCCCAGGTGATTTATAACTTGGCCCCGGTTCCTCCTTTTGGAATTGTCATATGATGTCTGTGAAAATGACAGTGACACGCATCATTCTGTAGTAACCACCAAAGAAGCTGTATTTAATGACATCTGCACCCACAGTCCTCCAGGTGAGGACTTTGAGTGCAAGTGGGTTTAGAACAAGGAAAGAGCCAGAGAACTGATGCTGGAGGGGATGTTTTATAGCATCAGGGAAGTTCACTTTGTAAGGGCTTAGAAAGGCGACTAATAGCATTAAGGAGGAAAAAAAAAAAAAGAAGAGACTTATTATGTACTGATGGTGGAACCTGCCGACTAGGCTTTTTGTTTTAATCAGTGCCTTTTGTTTCCTTCCACCCTGGCTGACAGCTTCATCCCACAGAGCAGGAGCCGGGATGTCTGCTCACGGCTGTCTCACTGCACGGCGAGCAGGAGGTGCTGATACCGAGCTGAAACCAATTCACTCCCTGCTTTTGGAAACCAGATTCATGGGTGTAATTATGCTAATCAGTGGAGTTATGCCCCTCCCACTTCTCCCATCACTTCCAGCGGCAGTACTTTTATTGTAATTGAAGTAGTATTATGTCACATTAATTTTAATTTTCCATAATACCCCCTACAGTTGGTGTGTGTCTTCATAACTCAGGGCCCATTTTACAGATGACTCACATAATAGTCAAAGTTATTAATTTATTACAAGACTGCCTGCAATCCCAATTTTTACAGTGTTCCTACATTGCTCACAGATTTAAAATCTGGAGCCACTCATATTACTCATTAGTCAAGCAAAATAATTGGAAGCGTTAGTGTAACTCTTGTTTTACAGGGCCCCGGGCCACGGCATTACATGCTGGAGAGTCAGTGGAGTCTCTCGTCCCATCTGGGTGGCTCAGAGCCTTCATCTGGGCCAGGAAGGACCTTGCTTCATGAGCAGTCCCACAGACTGCGATGGGGCGACTCTGAGGAACGCCTCCATGCCACATGAGTCAGGACACCAGAATGAGCCCCTTAGGTGCTAATTAAGGTCCACTTCACGCACAGGAGTATACTTCCAATTAACATAGTAGCCCTGGAATGCATTGTGGGATGTGGAGAAGAGCAGAAGCTATTGCAGAAAAAAGGTAATTGGAGCATTTAAATTACAGGGCCCTCGTGATTAGTCTATGTCGACGTATGAATTATCCCACAATAACCCAGCTCCAGGTTCCAAAACAGATGCTCACATGAAGGTTCTTCCAGGACTTCCAAGAGCTGGGCCTCACAGCAGTCCAAAACTCTGAGGAAATCAGGCTTTTTTGGTTTCCTTGCTTTTGAGCTTCCTATGTCACAGCATGGTCAAGAGCCGGAGCTACTGGCTGTTTGAAGACCTTAAGAAAGAATTTGTAAAGGACAAACAAATATGTCATTCAGAATGCTGTCCTGTAAAAAAACCTGAAAATCTCCTTCCATGGGAAATCTCGAAGTTTATTTTTTTATTTTGAAATGACTTTTTATTTTGGAATTTCACTTGGAATAGAGATCTGAAGAGCTTGCCAATTCAAGTCTCAGTTGTGACTCATGCATAAAATCAGTAACTTTATGTTCTATTTCTTAATTCGTAGAAGTTTATACTCAATTTATCATTACCCTTTCTCATCCTTCTTCAAATACTATGCAAAGCACTATTCAGGAGAGAAATAAGGAGAAGGAGAGAGAAAGACTGGTGAAGCCCAGGATGTTTGTTTTTCTATGGAGAGCTGGTGTATTTTGCTTTTTATTCTGCTGTGCTTAAGGAAATACTGTAACAAGACCTTCCACCACTTTGCACCTAAAAGCTGTGAATCCTGTACCAAAGGTCCACTTAACAAGAAAACCTGTGCCCCAGTACACCCAGGACATTTGCAAACAATAATCACAGCAGACTCCCTTTCCTGCAGCTACCTACATTGGCTTCAGATGCAGTTAGATTGTCTGCCTTGCAGTGATTTTGCAAAGAATATCTATATCAAGCTGTGATTACACACCGTGTCCACAGTTTGTGGTCTGTGCCAGCAAAATAAAGGCTCTCAACCCCAAAGAACATTTTTAGTTTAGCCATAAAAATGAGCACCAAAAGCAGTTTAATGTGTAGCCAACTAGGAAAAAGGGTGTTGGCAATTACAGTTCATATTCTTTTTGCTAAGTCATTTACTTTTACAAGTGTTTAAACAAGTGCACAGTGACAGGTACACAACAACTTCTGAGTAGCTTTGGGTTTCTGATATTGTCATCATGTGACAATGGCAAACACAGAAAATACTGTTGCCTCCAACAGCAAACAAGGGTCTCTTTGAGCGAGCTGCTACAGAAAGCCCTGCTCTCCCTCTTTCAGCTTCTTGGTAAAGAGTCCTCCCAGAGACTCCATCGGCCTTCCCCTTTCAGGTCTTCCCAGAGCAGACTCAAAGAGACAGAACAAATCTCACTGCTGTAACAGCTCCTGTTCTACTTTTGGATAGAAGGTATAAATATGCAGAACTAGAATCTTGCCCAAAAGTATCTGGTTTTGAAAAATATTACCAGCATCCTGGAAAACAGAAGCTAGGATGACCCAGTCTTTAGCCTTGGTTAAACATGTTGAACGGAGGGATCATGCCTGATGGGCTGAATGAGAAGAACCCATGAGTCCAGAGCAAGATAGAAGCACATTTTGCTCCCTCTGCAGTCTACAGCCTTTGATGGATCTGCACATGTGGCAAGTAAAATAGAATTATTTTGCGCTGCTCCAACAGAGTCTTCTCTTATGGTTATTTTGACACTACACTTGCTTTGCTTTACCTTGTGCTGTAATTTCCATCACTCTGAAGAAATCTGTACTTGGAATACACAACTATATCATTGGAATTTTCTGGGAAAGGAAGAGACTGAGGCGGCTGGCAGAGGAGGGCTAATGATTTTGACAGACAGAAAAATGCAGAAGTCAGCACAGCTTATTGGCATCTTCAGGTACTTCGCTATTTGTATTCAGGGAAGGGCACACTTAATTTCTTCCTCCCTGTTTTTGCTTGTTATTCAGTAAACTATTCTTGTAATAATACGAAATGTCCTCAGCATATGCTTCACTAAATGTATACACTAATCACTTCAGCACATATGTAAAAACTTTCCAAACAGAGATGGACTTTTCTTAAACAGGTCTGTGAGAGGAAGGAAAAATCACTGTAATTCCATACATGAAATTTAGTTAGTCTGAAAATTCAACCTGGATTGCCAATAAGGATTTCCCCGTCTCCAAAAGGAACTCAGACTTTCTCCACTGTATTTTTCACACCCCGTTCCTTATAGAGTCAAACCCCGGTGTCTTGTCTACACTACAGAAATGTAAATGTTTAACTTTTAAATATATACAAGTGATAAACAATCAACTTTGTAACTTAGCTGATAATAAAAGATGAACATAGAGCCTGTCACTTTTCCTAATTTACCTTTTTGAGGATCAGCTTCTAAGTCTGAACATTCATCATAAATATGCAAAACGGATCCAAATTTTTACTGAAAGAGAGTGTGTTTTTCTGGTTGAAGATTAACTCAGTCATAAACTCTTTCTTCCCTGAGAGAAACAGCTTTCAGATTTTTGAAAACATGCATAATAAAGCTCAGCAGCTATTCTTCTATTTGAATACCTGCTTTATTTTTCCAGAAGCTAAAGATTGTTTTGCTCTGTAAGAAGAAAGTATTCTTTGTTTTGACAGCCATATACATATATTGCCTTTAAATAATTTTGATTCGATTACTCAAATAAAATTTGAGTAATTGTTATATTATTCATTGCATGTTTTCATTTTTTCACAGATATGTTTGGTAAATTTATAAACATGCTGTAGTTTAGAATATAATATAATATAATATAATATAATATAATATAATATAATATAATATAATATAATAATACATAGAATATAAATATATTATAAATAGAATATAATAGAAAAGCATGCTATTCATACTTCTGCATATATAAAAATGACATTATATGCATGGCCTGGTGCTAATTAGCTTCGCTGCATTAGCTTCGCTGGTGCTAATGTTCAGAAAAAAATAGTGCAATGAGAAACACGTGATGTATGTGCAGGTGCAATTCAGACGTTATTTTTCATCTATTGCTGTTGACATCACATAGGAAGGAAAGGAATGAGCATGAGGACATTTCTATGTAGAACACCCAATCCCTCTGTGTTTCTCTGTCCCATGTCCAGTAAACATGTAATGAAACACACATTCATCTCAGGCGGATGTTGGATTTACTCTCCAGTTAATATTTGCAAAGCACAGTATAATGGAATATGCTAGACTAGGGAGCTGTAGAATATTCTTATTTATTCATTGCCACATCTGTGGCAGCCTTTTTGAAAATTATTAATCAAACTATGCATTTATAATTATACGGTTATAAGTACAATGGCAGAGGCCTGCATGTCTTCTTTTGTTATATTTTTTGTAGAAATGTGAAAAAAAAATGTCCTTTTTTTATTATTTCCTTTTTCATTGGTGTTAATGTTAACAGTTTTCTTATGCTCTTGCTCTGTCTCATCTCCATATACTCAGTAAAACTAATGTAAAAATGCACAGCTCTGGGAATTAATACTGATATCTAAGTCCCCTTAAAAACAATTCTCAGGCAAAACTTTAAGGAGTGCAGTAATAGGTTCATTTAGTAAATACCTAAGGAATATTCCAGATATTATTATTAAGATGTTATTATATTTTTAAGTCAGATAAAATTCTCTCGTGTGGTCTTTGTTGGTTTCCCTTTTGATTTATTTTTTTTAATGATGCACACTCAATCTATCAGACCTATAGAAGTGATAAAAGAAAGCTTTAGAAGAAGTTAACATTTGGGAATGAAGAACCTAACTATTGCAAACACTTGACGCATATTATCTATTCCTGTAAACCTTCCTAGTTGATCAGTCAGATGAAAAACATGTGAAAATGTAAAAGGGAGTAACCACCAGCACCCCCATGACCCAGAATAACAGCAATATGTAAGAAGCTGCTCTGATGTAAGGCATTGTGTTTGGAAGAGGATTCCTGGTTCAATTTTGAGAGGGGAAGCTGGGTCCACAGCCCATTTCACTGTATTATGAGCAGTTCACCCCTCTTTATTCTGTACAGAGAGTTTGTCCTCTACTACCATCAGTTTTACAAATGGAGGGCTGCAGGAACTGCATTCATTTCTCAGATTCAGTGCTGAGGGTAGGCGAGGATAATGAGGGCTGATAGAAATGGCTGGAGAAAATGGCCAAGATGTAGCAATTTAACAGACTGTATATAAAAAATAACATGGCACTTATGAGCTCTGGCTCTTGGCAATTAGTGAAAGTGCAAGGTGATTATAGCTCTGTTATGGCAGAGGTCTTCCCCTCTCAGTACTCCCAGGTTACCATTCAGCGCTTTAACATACCTGCAGCGCTGCATAAATTACCATCCTTTGCTAGGAAATCCCTTTCATTTGCATTGAATTAGGTCATTGCCCAGTTGACTTTCCCACAAGCACAGATGTTTAGAAAAAGAGGGAAAGGAAGCTTTCCATTTGCCAAAGAAGCAGAGGCGGGCAAGTAAAATGTCTGAGAAACGACACTGAGCATAAACCAACCCCACTCTTCAATTTTAATGTGTTTTCTTATTCCCACTGATCTATGCTGCTGCTCACAAGACAATCCTGCTCAATATAAGTATAGCCACAGAACCAATCGAACACAACAATATATATACAGCTGCATATTGAAAATGAGAGGCAGAGCAAATTTAGCCATAATTAAAGCACAGCATAGCCTCACAAAGGTGGCTTCATACATTAATACAAGCAGGAAGGCAGCTACAGCTGCCTGCCAAAGCCCTGGTGTCGAGGTGGTGTTGGAGGCAGGAGTGTAGGAGTCCTAAATAACACTTAGCTCCTAATCTTGCCACAGTGCTTTACAAACATGAAGCTAATCTCACAGCAGCATGGGGATGTAGGTGTTATCTCCTTCTTCCCAAAGTCAAATGACTCGTGTAGCCACATGTGGAGTCACCAGGGCAGGGCCAGACACAGAACACAGAAATAGCTGGGTTTTTTGCATTATCCCAATTGCTCTCTATTGAAACCACCCCTAACTGCAGACCTGGTTTCTTTCCTGAGAAACTAAATGGCAAAATTCACCCTGAATGCCGTAAATGCCAAACAGTGCCTTAAATGCAGCCCGTTCAATCCAACACCGAGGAACATCCAGCATTTAAGGATTATTTTATTGCTACTTAGTTGCAATGCTGTGCAGTTGCCTACTGTGGTTTCAACCAGGCTTTCCATCTCAGACTGTAAAACTGAATTCTTGAAATTGGCAGTGGCACTAGCTAGTTTTACACATCAGAAAAACCTATTTTCCAGCTGTTTTTGCCAAGCAGTGAAGTCCACCAGCAGCAAAATGGCTGCTTATGTAATCAGCCTCAGTTAACTGGGGCTGGGTGTACATATTATTATTTTTAAAATATGCAATTAGCGTTTATAAGAACCTCCCACATGTTGCACTTCAGTTGCCCTCTGTAGATGAGACTCTAAGAGAACGAGCCCTGTAGCCGTTTTGGAGAGAGGGACACTGTCAAATGTAAAAAACCTGTAGCACAGTTTCTTACACTTTTAATGTAGCACTTGTTTTACAAGTGCATCCCTCAAACTGTTAAACAACAGCTGTTTTCTTACAGGCACCACAGCGGAAGAGGGATTTGAAGATGCGTTATAGGAAGATGTGGTGACCTCAGGGGGGCTTCTTCCATGCAGAAGATGATGACACGGAGGAACATGTTATGGAGGGAAAGAAGAGAATAAGGTTTCATCACAGATATCACAGATAAAAGAGCTGCAAGAAATGCATCCTACTGACATTAAATCTTAATTTTCCTGACAGGCGTTTGCCTGTTAAGACAGGAAGATTTGTTGATTTTCAGTTCAGTATAGTCGGTGAGGTCTTCTTAGCAAAAGCTGTAGGACTGGCTTGAACTAATGCATTCCCCAGCCCAGAAGCTGTAGCTGAAGCAGAAAATATCTCTTGGAAAAGTCTTTCATTAGCATTTTGAAGTTACTTGTGAAGGAGAAGAAATCTCTGGCAAGTAGTCCAGAGGTTATTTTCCTTCCGAGTTAAGACAGTTTCAAAGATCTATTGGGACCAGTCTGGGATGCTTGTGCTGTCCTTTAAACTTGTTTTTCACGCTGCGTCGTCCTTCTTGCTTATTACTCTAATGGCATTTTCATAAACATTGTGTTTCTCAGCATGTTCTCAGCCTGTAAAGCCCTGTACTGCGCAACTGTCATAAATGAAAGGACTGCAGCTGAAGACAGCAGCAATAATATCAGAGTCTGCATACAGAATCCTATTTTTAAATCTTCCTTTGTTGAGAGGGGAGGGGGGTTTCCTGTAAGTGTAATCAAGTGTTGGTTGGGTGCGTGCTACAAATAATTTCTCATGCAAATTTTACCCAAGGTTGTGTGTACGCTTCTCTTACAGCCTTGAATAGAGAATATAGTGTCATCCATACAAGGACAATAGTTTATTTAGAAAAATAAAATAAAATAAAATAAAATAAAATAAAATAAAATAAAATAAAATAA
>JAOXJM010000001.1:140926874-140941369 GCA_026413425.1 Tringa solitaria
AACGAATTAAACCAATTAACGAATTAAACCAATTAACGAATTAAACCAATTAACGAATTACAAAATAAAATAAAATAAAATAAAATAAAATAAAATAATGATATGCCAACTTCACAACAAAAAAGATAAAATAACTTTCTCTAGAGAGATAGGCATATGAAAATAATGTACCAAAAGCAATTTGTGCAAGACAGCTCTAATTCATTTAATCCAGATTCCATAGGAATCTGTTGGAACCATCCCGTAGCCATTGGTGTGCATGGGGCAAGGCTCAGGGGTTTCTGAACAGCAGCTACTGAGAACCTCAACTCTAATCCTGCTCCCCTACTGCAGGAGAGCAAAATCTCTGTAGTTTACTATAGCGCAGCAGTGAGATGTTCACATCTTCAAAGTTCTGCAATGAGCTTCCCAAGACATTATTATGCCGCTCAAGAAACAGTGGGAAACAATACTCTAAAATAGTGTCTAATTTAATTATTGAATCTTTCTGCTAAATACAATGATGAGTCAGTCATTCATGATTTACTCTAAAAGTGGATTAAAACATGCCCACCACTGAAATCAAAACAAAACTTCGAAGAAAATCTCCATAATAAACAGTCCAGTCATTTCTTTTGGGTATGAAAATTTATGTGCTGCAGTCAAAAAAATTATTATAAAAGTTAATTAGCTCAGTACAGTTAATTGATGTGCTCTGTAGCATCCTTGGAATTTAAATTCTGTAATTTTAAGTCATAAATTAAATAAAATTAAGAAACATACTTCAATTCTTAATCCCATTAAATTTGCACTGTATTTTAAGCATGAGCGAGCCTGAAATTCACAGTAGACATTTAATGAATAATGAGATCTGGAAGATATAATTTGTCATAGCCACAGAAAGAGCCTGGTGAAATCTAAGCCTGACAAGTTAATTAAAGAAGACTGAATATACTGGATGGTAAAAATATTTGCCAGCATTTATGTGTGGATTTTTTGCTTTAAAATTTATTTTGATGTCTAGAAAAAAAACCAAATAAGAAAATCTACAGCATATGGAATTACAAATCTTGACAAAAAATGTAGTTAAATATTTAATGCCTACTGGATGCAATTCTTGAGGCTTTTTATACAAAATTTCCTTCTCAGAAAACTCAGCCAATATTTAAAAGCATATTTTCATAAATGGCTTGGCCTTACAACCCTTTAACCTGATGAGTCATTCCAGATCATGCTAAAGCTTACTCACGAGGAAGAATGTAATTTTTGGATCCTTAGCTTCTGACCTCACAAAGTATGATGCAAACTTTACTACCATGAGTGAGAAAACAAAGTGCAGTATCAGAGTGCTGGAATTTCTTGCTGGAAGAGATGGAGCTCTTGTGTTCCTTCATGGGTAGCTCATGTTCCCCACTGACTGCTGCCTCCATCCACATGAAAAACTGCTCAAGTGGATCAAGTGCTTACAAGAGCCAGCCATAAGCGTACTGTCTCCTAAAGGACTGAGTCTGGCAGCGTGCTGAGTCTTCTCCAAACCAGCTATGTACCTCCAAATTTTCACTAAGGTTTTTTATTAGCGGGATGGCATTGCCAGTGACTGTCTTCCAAAAACTGAAATCCTTTCCTTCACAAAGATTCTCAGATGTTTTTGTATCTCTCTCCCTCCCTCCCTCTACACAAATAGACAGATACACATGGACACACCCATCCAGACAATATATATACATATACCCATGGGTGTAGGGGTGTATGCATGTGCATGTATGTACACATTAAAGGTGGATTTGTTTGCTTTCTCTTTTTTTCAGGCTTCAGGAAGCCTGTGCTTTCAAATATTTCCATGATGGCTGCCAACATCATCCTTTGACAAGAGAGGAAGGACAAGAGGGAAGAATCTCATAAAATCCCATGACTCGGGACGCTGGAATTCAAGATAAAACCTTGTCATTTGTAACACACCTGTGAGCATTGGCAGCAACTGAACAAAGCCCACAGCACAGGTTAGCAATGGTTACATAGTTTCCCATTTTGAACCTTTGTATTTTGAGGCGTATTTTTGCTACTACAAAAGAGCAGCTAGTAAGAAACATGGTATTTCTGTGACATTAAGAAACTGTCATAATTTAAGCATTATTGATCTTTCAGAGTAATAACTAACTACCAACTATTTCACCAAAAATACTATTTTGGTGCAATTGCAGGTAAAGGTTTGACCCCTGGCTGGTGGTTTGTTATCATACAGCAAAAGGTATGTTTGGTAGGAATTGGCCCAAGTCAATCTCCTGACACCAGTCAGCCACATCTCTAGTAGAACCACGTGGCTATAAAACCTCCCTGCAGCTGTTGCCTTTGCTGTGGACCCTGTCCAGATCCTCCCTCCCAGCACAGAGGAGATAACAGAAGATATATTGCAGCCCAGGATGCTCTATTCTATAGATAATTTTTCTGCTGGGATCAAGGCTGACATTGACCTCCAATGTCTTTTCGTACTCTTTCCTTGTAGTAGTTCCCTGACTGCAGATGAGAGCTCTTCCTCCTGTTTCAGAGGAGAGACTACAATGCTGGGGAGAGGAGCAGTACTTTCTCCACTCACACATACGCTCCCAAGGCAGAGTGTTTACCCCTGCTCTTCTGCCATGTAACAACTAGGGGCTGCATTAGTAAATAAAGCAAGCACCAAGTCTGGAATAGGAGGTTAATCATCCTGGAAAGTCAGCAGTTTTAGTCATGGTGTAAAATCTCCCGTGACGGCATTCCATCCTGAAACCTGATCCCAGAGAGAACAGCTTACAGAGCTGAAGGGACGCCAGGCAATGATCTACAGCCCTGGCCTTCCTGAAATGTATTCCTCCCAGCATCTGTAAGCTGTCAAGTCATCCATGTAGTCCTCACGTATGTGTAATACATCCTTGAGCCATGACTTTTCTCCTGTGGTTCAAAGCCGTGTTTTCATGTGGCTCTGAGCGCTTCAAATATGCACAACGTTGGGATACTGGTCCAAACAAAATAATTTTCTATCGGCTTCCCTGGTCTTGGAGGATAGCTTATGTCCTGCTTGGCTGAGTGAACGGAAATGTTTGGGAATCGCCCTCAACAAACTTCTTGTAAGCTGGAAGTCTGAATCCTACAGCTAAATCTGGGCAATCACACAATTATGAGCGTAATCAGGACCATACATCTGAAGGATGTCTTCAGCAGTTTCCGGGAAGTTTGGATCTGTCACAAGAATTGCAAAATTTTTAAAAACTGAGTACTCTTTCTGTTCAAACCTGTTATTACATAGAGTAAAATTGTTTCTAGCTAAATAAATCTATAAACCTTTAATGATTTGCGTTTTTTTCTTCCAGATTTTGGAACCAGCAGTGGGGTAAGGAGGGAAAGAGAGGACTTCTCCTTGGAAACCCAGGCATTTAAACTTTTACCAGCATTAATCTGATTCCCAAAGAAATTGTAGCCTAAATCATAAATCAACTAAAGTAAATGAAGCAATTTTCATAAGAGAGTTTGGTGCTGAAATGTTTGATCTGTGTTTGGGATGGATGTACCGCGTTCAGGACTTTAAGCCAACCTCTGGAATTAATGTGCATTTTTTCCATTTGAACTGTTATGCCACAAATTCAATGTCACAGTTGCAATCACAAGTGGCACAGAGAGCAAAACAGCACTTAGAAAGTAGCTCTTCTGCATGGTATGTAGCTGGCTGAATATAGGAAAGGTACGACTGTCTCCAGGTGTTTTATTTCCTGGATAAAGGTGGTCAAAAATTTAATTACTTTTGTGACTTTATCAAATGTTTTGAAAGGCTTTCTAAGGACAGCACTGCTTATAATAGCCTCTTGAAATGCCAGCTGAAGGCAGCACTGCTAGCAAGGAATATCTGTATCTTATGGTTCCTTCTCTTACAATCTGGTTACCAAACCCAATACTGAACCTGCTGTGGTTTCCCACAGTTGTTGATCCTAGGATCTAGACGTAAGGTACACCTTTAATTACTGATATAATTATTTCCACCAACATATGGGTTATCCCATAAACTACATAATTGCCTACGGGTAGCATTCATGTCATTATCCATGTATCACAGGCACAAAACCACATGCTCTTTTTACCAAAGAAGTCCTTAGTGTCATTTCTGTACACTTCTCTCCAGAAATTCTCCTGGAAATACCCTTCAAGATTAAAAGAGGTACAACTTTTATTTGCCGGCTTTTTCTTGACTTCACATGGAACCAGCGACTGCCTTGTCTAAGAGCAAAGCCCAGTCCTTACAACTGGCATAATTCCTGCTCCACATTAATTCTCTCATCTCCATCAGGCATTAGGGGTGGCTTGTCAGAGGTAGGATCATTCTGGGTTGCAACGATAATTCAGGGAATTTTCAGCACACAATGATATTTGATTTTTTTTCCTGATAAAACAGGCAGTGAAAGGTCACCTTACATTCAAGGTTGCCCTACAATTTGGTAAATATAGTACTCTATCTGAAAAAAAAATCAGCTAATTAAAATGTAGGCAGTTTTCTACTGAAGAGCGTATTTTCAGTTTGATCAGCATGATGGCCTCCCAGGACAGATAACACATACTACTTGGCACTTACATTAGGATCTTTACTTCCTCTTTCTGAGATTACTGAAAACTTGACATGTCTACAACATTCTCTGCAGTCTTTGAAAATTATTTACAGATGACAGGAAGGGATCTGGTGGCCTCTCGTCTTTGTCTTGAGTCTTTTCCAATTAAAGAATTCAGGCAGCATTAAAACTTCAGCTGTATCTGCTTAGTCAAAAGAAGCCTGTGACCAAAAGCTGTTCAGCAGTCAAGCATAAAAAGTGGCGAGACAATGAAGATATGGAAAATCATCAGAGGAAGATGAGCAGAAAGCACGACTTTGTGAATACCCAGAAAAAGTCGATGTCCCTCTTGTAGCTTGTATCCTCTTCTCTACCTCAAATAGTTGTATTTAGGTGATTTCTTTTAGCATTTTTAAAATATAGGTGGTTTTATTCTTCATTCCTGGCTCCATAGGAATGAAACAGATTGAAGAACTGAAACACACATGTATCAATCCTTCAGCAACATGAAGCATTTAGCTACTTATTGGTTTTATACAATACTCGCAGAAGCGTCTAGTAGCTGGAAGAAAGAGTAAGAGGAACAATCTATGATTGATCTCATTATCACCTTAGAAAATAATTGCTTTTATAGTTGGGTCTTTTTTTTCCTCATATAACCTCCTGGGTTCCTCTTTTATCAGAGACTTTTACTGATAGGAAAAAGTTTACAGTATGCTAGGAAAGAAGGCGGCACTTGGATTACCAGGACTGATGGGATTAGGGCTAGAGGCTGCCAAAGCATCATCTCCCTGCTCTGCAAAAGGAAAGCACTGGAGTTACAGCACAGGCATGGGAGGAGCAACATCTCAGTCCCAGAGGAACAGCAAGTGGCTGGGCAGATCTCAGATATCTTTGGCAATGGGGATCAATAACTCTCATCCTCAGAATGATGGAAGAAAATTAAGAAAACGGGCCTTCCTTCAGCAAGAAGGAGACAGGCACAGATAGAGGGGTCTCGGACTTGCATCCAGTATTTCTATTTATGAGCCCAGAAGGCCCTGCTTACTAAGCAATTTTCCCTTCAGGGAATGAAAAAAGGCAGAGCCTTCTGCCTAGAGCCTATTAGACCACACTCACTGTTTAGAGCCATCTGATACCCTGGGAGAAGGAGAAAGCATTTAAATATCTGAAACCATCAGAGTGAGGACTGTGTAAGAGAACAACTATGTTATCAGGTGATGGCATATGCTATAATTTCTAGATTGTTTTGAAATGACATTCAGCAGCTGTTATTTAACCAGCATTACTAACTCTAGTTCCTCCATAAACATAAATGAATAAAAAAGCTGTCTGCTGCCTACAAATCTGAGATCACAAGCCATGGGCCTCAGAAAGGACATTGGCCCTAAGTATCTGCATTTTATTAAAGTTGTAGATATACACCATAAATAAATTAAGATATTCATGTGCTTGGCCACTAAAACTAGTCATCAATATGCTCAATGTATGAATAGAAGTTGGAACTACATGATCTTAAAGGTCCCTTCCAACTAAACCATTCCATGATTCTATGTGGACTGATGTCAAGCGAGTCACAGAAATAATAAAACAATGTTGTTTATCTTTACACGTCAGCCGTCGTGCTATATGAAAGTCATTCTACATCACAGAGCTTATAAAGTTAAATGAGATTGTACTGCCACAGTAAGAAATTATTCTAGGTCTTTCTTTTCTGTGAAGAAGTAAAAAAAAACAGAAAAAAAAAACCCCACTTGGTACGATTCTAATGTTAATCTTCATAAGAACATCTATTTTACTTGAGACAAAGTCATAAACAAATGTTTTATTTCAAAGGTATTGGTAACACACCTGGATCAGTGCCCTAGATTACCCCACTAATCTTTGACCACACAGTAACCATAAACCAAATTGGCAGAGGTATGAGTCAATATTCTTTCCCTCTGACAATGAGGACAAGACAGTTTGGCAAACTGCCTCGCTTGCTGTTTGTTTACTGAGAAAAGTATATTAGCAGCAAGCCTGGTCAACCTCCAAGCAGGACTCTGCAGGTCTAAGTCTCAGTTCAAGGGCCAGGTTCAGGCTCAGAACAGTCTTGTGAGTCTCTCGTCTTTGCCTTGGCTTGACTTAAGCCTTCTGCAAGCAGTCACAAAAACTGTGCATGGCTTTAACTCAACTACTACATTCCTGACAGCTCAGTTGCCTCTAGGTTACAGCCTCCAGCCCCTGCTCTCTCCTAGATAGGTGAGAGAATAAGTAGTTTAAAATGATTAGGCCAGACAGCATCTCCTCCAAAAGATGGTGCTGTATTTTATTAATAACATGCTATGCAGCTTTATACTGTAATTGCTGCCTCTGAGCCAGCAGCAGCAAAGGAAGGCAACGCTGCTCCCCGCTCTGGGCACGTTACTGCCTTTCCTTGGTAGCCTTTGCGTACTTTGCACCCACGGCAGTGGGCTCAAAACAGAAAAAGCATTTCTTCTTAGAAGAAATCTCTTGGCCTTGAGTAGGAGGGCTTTCTGGTCACTGAGCGAATACTCTCTGAGTGTAAAGGGAAAGCAGGACAGAGTTTTGACAGTGCTTCTGCATGGCAAGACCAAAGACTTTGGCCACAATTTTTAACGTGTAGTCTGTGCGTTTGGCAAAGGACAGTCTTATAAAACTTTTCTTGATGTGATGGAAGGGAAAAAGCAGAAATGTGGCTCCTTGGAAATGCCGAATAAACAGCAAACCAAAAAGCAGCAATAGGGCAACCTCCACACAGGCGGTTATTTGCATTGAGGAAGCTTTTGCTGGGGGTTCCCTCTGCTTCTGGTCAGAAGATGGTTTAAGTGAGGCATAACTTCGTGTATTGAATTCAGAATGAGTAACACAGGGAGACTGTGTGCCCAGGGGGAGGCCATCAGGAGCTCTTGTATTAACATTTACTTTGAAAAGAGTTTGCACAAAGGCAACTCATAGTTTGTTAGCTGAGGAGGATAACGTCACTGATAACGGTATGGGCAAGCTACTGACCAAGTTCTAAACACTGAGACAGAAATTTTTAGGGTGTTTTTTTAAAGGTATCAGCTGTGAATTCCCAGCCTCAGGGTGAGTCATTTAGACCAGATGCAGCATTTCAAGGAATCATTTCTAGTGAAGAGTTGGAGGAGGCCCAAGTGCAACACATTCATAGGCACCCCATGGGTCAGATGAAAGAAGCTGTTTCTTAAGGGGGCCCTGGGCCAGATGGTATTTGTAGATGATGTAGAGACAAAGGCCAAAGGAGGTGGAGTTGCCCAAATGGAGGGAAACCTCATCCAGGAAAGCAGGAGCTGCAGAGATGTTGGCATACAACAACCACAGCAACACGTGTCAAGAGCTGTCCAGGCACCTGCTGCTCTCTGCAGAAATTAACAACTGAAAAGGGTTGTGATTTGGTGAAAATATGATCCATGAAAAATACTTAGGAGCTAAAGGGGAAGAACTTATTGCCAGAATAACACTGGGAGCTACTAATGACTGGCTGATGCAGACACCAAAAAAAATTCATTTCCCATCAAATTTGGTGTGTGTGAAAATTCAGTGGATTATGTTGTGTGATCAGTATTTCTATTGCTATTGTACTGAGAGTTGCCCTCATCTAGAGAGCCTGGAGGGGTTCTGGGCTAGTGAAGCGAGTAAATGTGCTCTGGAGCAGAACTGAACCCCTCCACAGAAAGCTGGCAGGAGTGGACACGGCTCCAGGGATTTCTTTGGGCTCCAGGTGCTTCTAGAATGAGTATGGAGTGACAAAGATTAATTGTTCCCTGTGATAGCTCTAAACTAGGTCACTGTGCAATGGTATGCCTAAGTGAACCTGTTGGAGTATTTGAAACTACAGCTGTGCTGTCAGGTTTTCTCCTTGTCAGGATGATGCCTCACACAGCATCAAAAGTTGAGCTCTAAGTAAGAATAAAAAATGTGATTGACATTATCAGACCCTAAGGACAATAGCCAAACTTGTTCCAGCATGTCATGGCAAAGAAGAGCGAAACTTTTGGTAGCTTTCTACGATGGCTTCACAGTGTTGGTGCATAGGGGAAGGGCAACTGACATCATCTACCTGGACTTCTGCAAGGCATGTGACACTGTCCTGCAAACATCCTTGTCTCTAAATTGGAGAGACATAGATTTGATGGATGGACTACACGGTGGATAACGAATTGGCTGGACGGCTGCAATCAAAGAGTTGTGGTCAACAGCTCAATGTCCAAGTGGTGACCAGTGATGAGTGGCATTCCTCAGGAGTACAAACTGGGACCAGTGCTGTTTAATATCTTTGTTGGTGACATGGATAGTGGGATTGAGTGCACCCTCAGCAAGTTTGCTGACAACACCAAACTGTGTGTACTGGTCAACACCCTGGAGGGAAATAATGCCATCCAGAGGGACTTGGACAGGCTTGAAAGATGAGCCCATGCAAATCTCATTAAGTTCAACCAGGTCAAGTGTGAGGTCCTGCACATGGGTTGCAGCAATCCCAAGCACAAATACAGACTGGGCAGAGAATGGACTGAGAGCAGCCCTGAGGAGAAGGACTTGGAGGTGTTGGTTCATGAGAAGCTCAACATGAGCTGGCAACGTGCACTCAAAGCCCAGAAAGCCAACCATATCAAAAGAATGAGCTGCATCAAAAGAAACATGGCCAGCAGGTTGATGGAAGTGATTTTGCCCCTATACTCCACTTCAGTGAGACACAGCATCCAGCTGTGCATCCAGGTCTGCAGCTCCCAACATAAGAAGGACTTGGACCTGTTGGAGCAATTCCAAAGGAGTGTCACGAAGGTGATCAGAGGGCTAGGGCACCTCTCCTATGAAGACAGGCTGAGAGAGCTGGGGTTGTTCAGCCTGGGGAAGAGAAGGTTCTGGAGAGACCTTACAGCAGCATTTCAGTATCTGAAGAGGGCCTACAGAGAAATGACTCTTTATCAGGGAGCACAGTGATAGGATGAGGGGTAACATTTTTAAACTGAAGGAGGGCAGATTTAGATTAGATTTTAGGAAGAAATTATTTCCTCTGAGGGTGCTGAGACACTGAAACAGGTTGCCCAGAGAAGTTGTGAATGCTCCATCCCTGGAAGTGTTCAAGGCCAGGTTGGACGGGGCTTTGAGCAACCTGGTCTAGTGGGAGGTGCCCCTGCCCATGGCAGGGGGGTTGGAACTCAATGATCTTTAAGGTTCCTTCCAACCTAAACCATCCTATGATTCTGTGATCTTGCTTAGTCTAGAAATTAGGGAAGAATTCACAGAAGACAAAGAAGAGATTCTAGTACAACCCATTTTTCTTAAATTTTCAAGGGTTTGAGCAATGCAACTGGGTATAGTGTCAGGTGACATACCACAATGTCTCCTTACACCTTTTTTTTTTTCCTTGTCACTGTGGGTAACTGCGAGGGATTACATTGGGTGGTGGAAAATGGCCTGACCACATCTACATCATCTTGAACTTCCCGTACTGCAACAATTAAAGAAAGAAAAACCACCCTCAACAACTTCCCCAATAACTGAGTCAAAGCTTTGCGATAATTCAAAATAGCCACACACTTTCCTGCTGTCAAGAGCAGAATGTCTTATTGGTCTTGACTGAGAGTCTGGGTCATCCAATTACATTGACACTGACAAATTAAGACAGAGCACAAACCACCAAAAGTTCTGCACAGCACCTTTCATATTCATGCACATGCCAGAGATATTTCACAGGATGATAAATTATCTAACTCAAAATATGAAAACTGAAGACACCAAAGAAAATCCACAAGAGAAAGATCCAGTCCAGGCCAAAAGAGTTCTGAAAGTTTTTTAGACGATTATTTAAGAAGGTTTAACTCATGTGGGATGTCATTGCCTTCTGCACTGGAGCCTTCGAGAGACAAATTGCATACAATGGATGGACCTGGTCACCAGAACAAGCATTTGTGTCTCACTGATAATCTAGAATTAATAATGTGGGGTATCCCTTAGATTTGAACAGGAAGTTCCACGCTGGAGCCTGCAACAACTGGTGGGCTTCCTGCAACCACAGAGATGACAGCAGTGATCGAACTGCTAATATTTTCAAATTCTTCCTAAACAAAATAGGGAAAAGTTGCATGAGAAGTAGAGAGTATGCTTGATGGTGATGCTGTATGGTTGTCTTAGTGGGAAATTGCTGCATTTGTATTACATCACACTTTTTGATGGGTGAGGACAGGCAAATGTGCACTGGGACAGAGCTTTTACTCACAGTGTTCCCCTAAGCCTTGGACTTCTACATGTGAATGATCAAACAATCTAGTAGAAGACAGCTTTACATAGATAAAACAATGCCTATTATACAGTCTTCCATGCTAAAAGCATTCCCAAGATATTTGCTTTATTCCACATCTGGTCCCAGCTGACTTGAGAAAACAACAGGAGTCTCACTGTACCCCACCCAGACTCTCTTTGAGAAGATCCGTCCTGTAAACTATAGGATCTGTGCATGCAAGAACTGTGCTTTATGACCGTATAACTACACAGACTTTTAATGTATTTTTTGAAAGTTCAGACTACGAACTGATACTGTTGTATAAATAAAAAATGGCCACCTGAAATAAGGCCTTATCTGTCACCACTTGTTCAGTAGGAGAAGGCAGCACATCTGGTCTCTTGTCCTGCAGCTGCCTGGCTGAACAGAGCTTGGGAGCACTGAGGAGCTACCGCTGCCTAGGAGGAAGGGAGTGCCTAGCATTAGTCACCAGAAACCGGGTCTGAATCAGTCCATGGAGTCCTGATTCAGCAAGTTAAACATTGGTGTGAAACAGGAGATGAGTCCTCAGCACTGTGCGCTGAAGTGGAAAACTGCTGGGAAACCCGAGGGCACGCCAGCCATGTGGCTCTGGAGATCCAGTGGGACCTGGGACCAGAATGGGTAATCTGGGTCTCCATGGGTTTTGATCTGGGTGTGGGACATTGGTGTGCTGGGGGAAGGATATCCTATCTCTGGGGAGAGCAGTGACCCCAAGAGGAGCATGAAGTGGCTCTGGAAGCCCATGGCCAAGTTGAGAGTTTGCTCTTCCCCCATCTATTTTTGCTTACCCTGGGCAGACGATACAAAGGCTTACATTCAGGCCCTCCCGTGCCTGAGAACGACTGCCCACAATTACACAAAGCAAATGTGCGCTTGGGGAATGCCACATCAGCAGTGCTCCTGGGTTGCACGGAGGATTAGTGCCAGCCTGGTATGATGTTTACATAAAAGGATTTGATCCGTGCTTCCTAGAGTGATTCACAGGGCTCTGCCCTGCTGGAGTAGCTAAAAGTTAATTCCTGTGCTTCTGTACCTAGTCCCGGTACTCTGCTTTCTACAGCAACTGCATAACAGTAATATTGCAGCAGGTGTTATAGTCCAATTTTAACACAGATATTTTAAATCGTCATTTTTGTTTTCCACATATATTTTCTAACTGTATTTTTTGAGCTTACAAACTTAATTTTCAACTGTAAATCCTGCTTGCTTTATTTAGATGAAAACCAGAACACTAACATTTAGAAATACAAAGTTGCCAGCACTGTTTAAACACCCTCATTTTAAATACATAGGTTTACAAAAATGAAACTGGTGCCTCTGTATTTTGAAGAGCTAAAAATGACACTGGTTTCAAAGATATGAAGCATGAAAAGAAAAGAAATGTTAAACTATAAAGAACTGGGTTTTCATTGGTGCTCCAAAAACTTGTAGAACTTTCCATATAGGTAGCCACTAGGGCACCAACTTATTTTTCAATGATCAAATATACTAACAAGTTTAAAAATTTCACAGTATGTCACTTTAGCACTAATTATGTTTTTTTTATTAAGGACAGTAATTTCAAAAATATGGTTTCACATCTCTTCTATTAAAAATTTATAGGTCTTCCATAGAAACAACATGGTTCAAAGCCTGGTGTTCTCTCTTCCTGCCTTTCTGTCACTGTAACCATTTTGCATCTCAGTTTTCCAACTTTAAAAGGATCACAAGACTTATGAACTGCACAAGAATTAAGAAAGCTTCACTTACCAATATTTTCAAGTGTTTTGCCTTCCCATGGACATGCAGGTAAATCAGGAGGGAGGGGAAATAACAATGTTTTGAGCAGGATCATGAGTTTAGCACTCACAAATTCTGGACGTGACCAGCCCCCATTGGGCTCAGACTTTCGATTACAATACTGAATAATCTTTGCTCTCTATATGGCATGACAGCCGCTATGCAATATTTTCATGCAGCTTCATTGTTAAAATGCAGGTTATCACAGCAAGGATGTATACTTTGGGGCTAATTTTTTATCTTGCTTTTTTGTTTTTCTTCATGCAGATTTATTTGTTTATTTCATTTTTAAGTGTGGTGCGGCTTTCTGGATACTTCCAACACCAGCAGATGTTGCTTAAGGGAGAAGCTGCACTCCCCAGATCCATCCGCTGTCGTTGTTTGCCCAAGTGGTTCTCTGGGGATATTTCTGTTACTAGTGTTTCCATGAAAGCAGGCTGATGGCTGGCTGCACAATCCCCAGAAAGGAAGTCTCCTTGGTTGCTTTTCATCTAATCCCTTTCTTCTGACACGTCCACAGCTTTGGTGGCCTACAAGGAGTCAGGCCTCCTTCTGGAAGAGCTATTGAGTTCAGTTGAGACACTCACACCATTGTGCTGTGTCAAAATACGAGAAGCAGAGAAATGTTGGCAAGAGAAAATTCTGTATAAGCTATGGTTAACGTTAACAGGATGGTTTATTACCGAGTTTTCTAACACAGCAACCAAGATCAGAGGTTTTTATTCCTCTGTGCAAACCTTACATGGATCAAGTAAAGTCATAGTCAGTTTACAGATTTTCTGCAAGACTCCCAACTCCCTCCGACTTGGGTTTTGCAAGAACTTGCAAGTGTACATTATTCAGCTCAGCGCTCTGTGACCACCTCCTCCCCATTCACCACCTAAATCATTTCTGCACAAGTAAGCCTGGATTTTGTTGCTTACTGTCTGTTTTGGAGCCACAAGAAACCCATTTCTCTTTTTGAAAAGCTTAATTTCATTTCAAAGTAATTTCACATGTGTCAATTTAGAGCTGCTCTGGTTGTAATTATTTTTTCCTTTGGTTTCAATATATTGTCATTTTTACATTTTACTTAACAATCCAAAAGAGATCATATACTGTGAAATATGAAATTATATAGAGTGCTAGTGCTGTTGTCACAAGAGCAGTTTGCTTCCACTGTGTAACAACTGACAGTCCGCTCATGTATGCATATATGGCTGCTGCAGAAGCTATCGTGAGAGCTGACTACTGCCACTAACCAAAAGTGTCCGTGCAGAGTGGTGCATGCAGTTGCTTGTGGTCTGGGCTAGCTGGATGTAAGCCAGACGGGTCTGGATACTAGGGAGCTGCATTAACTAGCTCAGAACCGCGTTGGTAAAATCTGCAGAGAGTGTTTATAATAAACGCGAGCACAGTGTCACACCACTGAGATTTCAGTTTTCGTCTCAGAGCTGGTCTGCATCCTGGTAAGCTCAAAATGTAAGAGTGGGCAAGAAACTCTCCACACCCATCCATGTAGACATAACACCTGAAGCATGTATAAGGTCCTCTAATGGGAGTGCTTGTGGACGAGAAGCTCAACATGAGCCAGCAGTGCACACTGGCAACCCAGAAAGCCAACCGCATCCTGGGCTGCATCAAAAGCAGTGTGGCCAGCATGTCAAGGGAGGTGATTCTACCCCTCTACTCTGCTCTCGTGAGACCCCCACCTGGAGTACTGTGTCCAGCTTTGGAGTCCTCAACAAAGGAAGGACATGGACCTGCTGGAATGGGTCCAGCGGAGGGCCACAAAGACAATCAGAGGGCTGGAGCACCTCTCCTGTGAAGACAGGCTGAGAGCTGGGGTTGTTCAGCCTGGAGAAGAGAAGGCTCTGCGGAGACCTTATAGCAGCCTT
>JAOXJM010000001.1:140961051-140990185 GCA_026413425.1 Tringa solitaria
ATTTCTTATTTATTTTTTTGTCAGAGTTAGGTTGATGGTTGGACTAGATGATCTTCCAAGGTCCCTTCCAACCTAGACGATTCTATGTTTAATCAGCCTGGGTGTACCTTCTAAGGAGGTCTTTGCACTGTGTCAGCACAATCCATATTTTTGAATAAGATGGTTTCATGGGTCTGTTCAGTGGCTAATTTTGTAAGAGTGCAAGGCTGATGTTAATGGTAATAGTTGCAGTTATTGTCAGCTAATGAATTGTTCTCCTGAGGCTGCAGAATCTATGAACTGACTGTCACTTCTTGTACACTGCATATTAAACATCTCTATATGCTAAACAGGTTAGAATTCCAATAAGTCCGTGTTATCTTTGCATGCATCAATTTGCAGTGCAACATGAGTAGTAAAATGTATTGCCACAACTAGAAGTTTCTGGTGTAAAGTTTGAGAATTGAAGTGTCATGAAGGTTTAAGAATAGTTTGGAGGGGCTGCTGCTTTCCTCCTGTCTCTTTGCAGGAGTTGTTATCTTACTTTTGAGTCTGGTTCCAATTAATTTTATGTCTGTACAAGCTCAATAACAACAAATTTATAGAAGTATAACTTAAATAGCATACTGAAACTTTGTCAGCATCATGAGAAAAAAAAATTAAAAATCAAACAGTACTTTAAAAATTACAGCCTTTTTATTCTAACTGAAGTTTTATGGTATTTATTACCATATTAATGCCATATATGGTATTTATTACTGCCATCTGAAATTGACCATTTTGGTCAAAGGCAGATAACTTTTTAAACTCTTACAAAAAATTCAGACTAAAATAAAAATTACTCTAGCTAAAGTAGATGAAAATGCAAATTTCCGTAAGGTGGAAATACAGGCTGAGTACAAAATAAGTAGCTGAGAATAAAGGCATTCAAATAATGTGTGATACTTTTTTCTGTCCATATGAAATTTTCTAAAAAAAATACTTTAATAGCTAAATAAAAGCAGACTAGGTGCAGTATGTGTTACTTTCAGGGAGCTTTTTTTGTTTCTAGGTATGTTTCTGTAGTTTTATTGCAAGGATGTATCTATTACACAATGCATCCCATCAGTGCAAACTCCATAAAAGAAACCTTCAAGCAGTTGCATCATCTTCTGAAGCGTGAAACAAATGTCGTGAGCCAAATGTGTGAACTGTGTCTTCAGGAGAGAGACCTGCTTTCTTCCTTTTTCAGACAAAGTCGGAGCTTCATTGTCTGTCTGGGGCTTGTGTGTGTTCGGACTCAGAATTGTTCTGTCACTTTCTGTTTTGTGGCTGGCTTTAAAAACTGAATTGATCACTGAATTCCTAAAGATCTGCAACAGCCTTAACTAAGGGGAGAAGAGATGAGTAGATGAACACAATGTGACATCTCTCCTTACTAGGAATGGGCCTTGCTGTGTAAAGAAGCTTGTCTTGCATCTAAAGTCAGAAATTACACAAGTTAGCAAAAGATTATATGCGGACTTAGTTGGGTAACAGTGTATACACTCATATTTGTGCTGTTGTGTGCAGTAACATGCAAATTATTTGACCATTTTTTCCCATCGCTGTGGAATAGTGAATTGTCTGCTCAGATATTGCAGTGCAAGTGATCTACTGTCTCTGTTTAGCTTATACTAACTTGAGGATAAGTAGGTGAATGTGAACTTAGAGTGTGTGTTGTGTAAAGTTATAAAAATAATTCTTTAAAATCAGTAGTACAGACTGAGGTTTTTAATGAAAATTACATCTTTTTGTTGTTTAGCTTAATATATTGCTTTTATGTTTCACATGATGATTAAAGTGTATTATCTAGGAATGTTTATTTCAACTCTAATATGTAAACACAAAATAAATATTTGGGAAGCCAGCTTTTTGAGGGACGGTAGTTAGGGGTTCTAATAAAAAAGAATGAATATCTTTCTGTATAAAAGGACTTGAAAGTGAGTTATTTTTGCACGTGATCTTTACTACTTAGTGTATTTGTACCATCATGGCTGTGATGGCTCTTCCTGAGGTCTATTCAAAAATAATTAATTTCCCTTTGTTATGGACTACGGGAAAAGAAACAAACGAGTTTACTATATAGGTGCAAGAGAATTTAGCTGGAAAGGAAGCCTGCTGGCTGGTGGTTCTCTCTCAGAGCCTCTTGCTTGAGATTTGCTGGTTCATAAGATAACGTTCTTTCACATTTCCAGTGAACAGTCACCAGTTGGGACACAGGCAGAAATTCAGGCTGATAGATACACCAACTCTCCCATCTTGCAAATAGGCCTTTCTTTAAACAGCTTCTACTGTGTTGAACACTAAACTGGGACATCTTTCTTGAGGCTCACCAAACTTTCATATTCTCAAAGCCGATAAAAATGATTGCTTGCATTACAGCATAATACCGTGGGGGTTTTTGTGTGGTATTTAATTTTTTACAATGTAATTTTCCTTTCCTAATAATGTTATTTTATCATTCTGTATCTACTTACTTGCCTGTATTTTACATGCTGCTCAGTTTTCCACTGTTCAGGATGATTGAAATTGTTTGATTGTGCATAAGCAGTTAATTCACAGTCAAAGTTTTAAAACCAACTCATCCAGTTTTAGTTGTGCTGTTTAACCAGTAGGGATACAAATGCTGTAATTACAATTACATAGACAGCACTGAATGATATTTAGCATATTGTAATTGGCTCATGTGGTTATAGTTACCTTGAAGTGAGCTTAGTCGTTAAGACAAAGGGTTCGAAACGGGGCTTCTAAAAAACTTAGTGTAAATTAGAAGAGATGTAAATAATTGGTCTGGCCCTACTTTAGTAAGTTGGGACACTACTTCCAGAATTTGTACTTTAGATGATACCGGATTGTATAAATACAGCTTATAAGAAAATTTAAAAATTGGTTTAGACAAGAGTTAAGGGAGAAAACTGGTCTTACAAGCGCATAAGAGGATATATAATGATGATTAACATAAAAATAAAAGGATGTGCTGTTTATGGAGTAGCTGTTCCAGAACTAAGTAATGCTTCAGAATAGTGTTTTTATAAGCATATATGCCAAAATATACATTCCTATTGAAATGAAGAAACTGACAGTGGCTAAAGGAAAGAAAAATTTGCAAAGCCACCTTAAAAATCAGATCTCGGTCAGAGCAGGCCTCATAACCTGTGAACCATGGAGAATTTTTTTATCGTTGCGCACCAAGAGTCGTGGCATATTCGCTGGTCTCACATTACATGCAAATTTATTCTGTTATGTGTGGTTCAGACACAGCTGAAGACTGGTGTTGGCTGAAGTGATTTTGATAGTAAGTTCTGTTTACTTTGGAGAAGTGTAGTATTTTAAAATTTTCTTCTTGTTACTTGATGCCTTATAGGTCTGTACTTTTCTTATTTTAAGCTAAAATGTAAAAGGCTTGAACCAGAGACAATTAAAATAGGAATGTGTTCGAGCAAAATTTGGCTGCTAGCTGTATAAACTTGTGAGAAGATGCTGCTTAAGTGTTGAGGAATTTAGGTGAATTCAGTGTCTCTTTAGGCCATTATCGTTTCCAATTTTATTACTTTAGGTGTTTACCATCAAACCCTGTGATATTGTTGGAGAGGGCAAGGGAAAGCATTTAGAATCTACTGGTAATAATGACTAGATAGTGTTTTTACTGTTCCAGAAAGCTGTGGTTTGGGGGGCAGGGGTTATGGCTGTGCTGGTGGGTTTTGTTTTGCCAGTTTTTAAAGTGTTTGGAAAAGCTTAGAAAATGCTCTCTATAGAAAAAGGTGTTTTGGAGCAATTGGAAAGACCTACATTCATAGTCTTTTTCTGATATGTTTTATGGGCTTTTCATAGAGAAGCTGACTTCAGCAAAGAAGTTGCATTTTAGAGGCTGTAAATCTAAAACAAACAGAAAATGAAACTTACAGTATTTTTTGCATTTGCTGTTGCTTATATCACTTCTGTTAACAGTGACCTACAGCCTGAAAAGAGGAAACCAGGCTATGCAAACTAGAAGTTGGAAAAATCAGATCCTGAAATCACTTAATATCTTAGTAGTGAGAGTGACTGAAATTGTCATGGATTCTCATGAATCTGATAAATTTGCTTCTTGCGGGCACTTGGAAGAATAAAGGTTTTCTGCTGAGAGGGATCTGTCTGTACCTCTCAGAAGGAACTATTCTGTTCAGCATAGGTGGGAAGGAAAGGAGACTGTGATTCTTCTGGCCTTGAAATCTCGGGTTATGAAACTTCATCTTTCTTTGGGCTGTGAACATGCTAATAACAGTTAAAGTTTGACAAATACTATTATGATCAGCCTTCGGGGCTTCAGTTGGCTGTAGGGTCAGGAAGAAATTACTTTTCTAATGTTTAATTTGGCTTCTTGGCTGCTGATTTGTGCAGTGGCAGATCATGCTGAGACAGCTGAAATGCTTCCTACCCCAAGTGTTACGTTGTGCCCCTCTTGTAGCAGTTGCCAGTGGCATGGCAGGCAGAGGTGACTGACATGGTACAATCAGCACTTCTTAATTTTCTGCAGTTTACTATTCCAGAGCATTAAAGGATTGGCTGCAGTATTAGGATGACAATGGAGCATGATGGTATCAGCCTGAACTTTGGGAAGAAGTTTTTCCAGGAGAAATTGTTAGGGACTTTGCAGAAACAGTCATCTTCCTCTCTAGCATGGGGAATGGTTCACCTAATAAAGCATGCCCAAGTGATCTCATACTTAATTGCCTGCAGAGTCTTTTGGCATTGGTAATAACCTATTCTCTATTGGTGACACACATATTTTGTGTAGAAGGACAGAAAAGGCTATTTTTGGACTTGCACTGCAGAAGATTGTGAACTTATTTAGCTCAGGTAGTACAAGTGCAAATGGTGAGCAACTGCTTCTAATTCTGGAATGGGCAACTACCCAGAAGGAATCATTCTGCTCTTCGGGCACCATCTGTATTTTGTTTTGAAGAAGCTTTTGTCCTCTCTGCGGTCCATATTGGACAGTTTGAGGGCTGCTCTTACAGAGGATTTGGGTGATTCTTTATGACTCGTCAGTGGAGCTTTTTTAAATTGTAATTAGCTTTGCCTCATTTGAATGAGGTGACTCGTTTCTTCATCGAGAGTCTGAGAAGTCACTTGCAAAAACAAACTTTCATCTCAAAAAGGCGTAGGTATTTGCTTGCCTTTTCCTTGCTTTAATGAAATAACTGATAAAGTAGAAACAAAGGCTTGAAAGTTAGACTATAATGAAGTGAAAAGTATAACCAGAGAAACTTCATCACAGTCTCAGTTGAGATGCGGTTGCTGCAAAATGGCCAGCAGCCAGGCTTTGCAGTGCGTCTGACTTCACCTGGCACTAACTGTCATCTGCTCTCTGAAAACATTTCTTAAATGATATAATGATGAATGGCACTTCTATTTAACAGTGTCATCCGCTCAAAATGTTCTGTAACATCTGTTGCTTTGTTCGTGAGTTGCAACAAAGATGGAATAACTGAAGAGTGGCTGAGGAACTGTTTGGGTTTTACAGAAGGGCTGCTTGCATTCAAGCTGCTTTGGCAGAAAGCTTTGGCTGGTTTCTGCGAGCTGCTGTGTGCGTTATCCTTGTGGAGGAATTGTTGCTACTTTCTGCTTTTTGTACCTACAGCATTTCATATTTAAAACAGAGAAAAAAGCCTCAAGAAACATTCTGTGATTCTGTGAAAATACTAAGAATTTGTGATTTGATACTCGCTTTATTGGTTGTTGATATATTATGAATATAAAAAGCTGATTTCTACTTTTTTTGTTTGTGCCTGATGTCACAGTTGAGTTCTGCATCCAAAACAGAAAGCTAGAAAACCAAAGAATGCCAAGCCCAACCTCAGAGGTGCAGTTCCTTTTGACTGTTAGGAAGGTGTGCTCATATTGATAAATTCTTTTATTGAATTGTGATTGTTAAACTTGCAATAAATCAAATACATGAGAAAACATAATTTCATTCTGGATTTCTCCTGAAGTTAAAAATTGAGAATTTTCTTCCCGTATCAGCTAATCTGTAATTTGGATTTTTTGTACAAGAGGCTAGACATGACATTTCTATGAAACTGTGATTAACTGTCCTACTTTGCTTTTTAACCTAACATATCAAAACTTCATTTTCTTACGTCTTGTGCTGCAATTCACTTAGTTTGGGTTTTTTTTGAGTGGCATTAAAGACAAAATTAAATAGTGATTTTAATGTCTTACAGTCTCTTGGCAGTTAAATTGACAAGAATCCACTTATTCTTTTTTTTCTAGGATTAGACTTTAAACTGATAGACTTATTCCAGTAATTTAAGTTTTAAAAGCCCACATTTTTGTAACCTATAGGACTTGATCTTGAAATAGTTGTTTAAATGCTGTTTTGTTTCGGGTTTGTTTTTTTTTTAGTCTCTTGCCCTATGTTCTGTATAGTTTTTCAATAGAAATGATTGACCAAACCCCCAATTCTTGGGTTAAGGATCACTTTTGCTTGTTTTGGAAATCAATAAGGTAATACACATACACAAAAAAAATCACAATAAATACACAAAAAAAAATTCTAAGGTATTGCTGACATGACTGACTAGTACGGCTCATGCCACTGTTGATACTGCGGGAGATGCATATTGTTTATAATCTGAGCCCCCCCTCCCCCTTCCTCTCTCTGGTGATTTTCACACTTCCACATGAGCTGGGCTGCTTTCTCAGCCTGTGTTACTAAACATTAGAATTCTGAAATGTGCTAGCTTGGAAAGCAATGGTATAAAATATTATTGTTTGGGGTATTTCTTTATTTGTTTGATTTTTTTTTTTTTTTTTTTTTTGCATACCAGAAGAGGCTTTTGGATATGATAGCAGCAATCTTTATTTTATGTTAACTTTTACTTTTGGTCACAAGCAAGGTTGTGGAGTTTGTACCTTTTAGGAGAAGGTATCAAAATACAGGGGGAGTTGGAGATGCAGAATGGGATGTGCGAACAGTGATGTGTTAAGTAGGAGATTGAATTTTGGGTGCTGAGTGAGGTGTCACTAAAGCAGTCAGTGAAGAAACGGTTAGGACAAATGAGCATCAAAAATTGTGTTACTCTGTGTGGTAGATGCCTTTACTCCTGTCTGCCAAGAGTGCTTTTTTCTTATTTTTGCTTTCTGAAAGTAATATCACTTTTTTTTTTAAAGTGGCATGGAGACAAGTGGCAATGTTGGTGACCTTATAATAACTGTTCATGTTAGAACACTGATCTTCAAAGTGGGGGATGAAGTTTTAAAACTTTTTTTTCAGACTGGACTTCAAATTCCATCTTCCAGAAGTGCATATTGTGCTTCTTTGTGCTGGGAAGTCTAACTTCTTGTTGAAGTTGTTCATCTTTACGGAAAGAGGGGTTTTACCACTCTCTGAACTTCATCTAGCTGAATGGTAAAGGCAGTTATGGAAAAAGGTTGTAGGGTAGGGGAAAAGTTATTTATAGGAGGGTTTTTTTAATACAATTTTCTGGTTTGAGGTTGTTACTGTATTTTATCCTAAAGACCTGATTTTGTGTGTGGATAGTCTTTTGGGGAGCAAAATTTGCACTTTCTTTCTAAGTCGTGTTGATTCTTGTACAGATTATTATATTTTACAGGAAGGGCAATGCCTTATTTCTTTGTCTTCCAAATAAAGTAGCATTCCCTACATTTTGAGAGGAACTGAAGAACAATTGCCTGACCAAACATTTGGAGGAAATGAGTGGAGGAGGAATGCTTAATTTGAGGATCCTATATGTGACTGAGGCATGAACTTTTCATCAAATTTAGTCATGTGATGCAAACACTTCTAAACTGTTACAGATTTTATTATGTTACTGTCAAGATGGAGAGTTGTTGCCACAATGAGGATTAGGGAACAGTGTGACCAAGACTTTCCAGATGCACAGTAAAGATTTTAGGTGTATAGATAAAACTGTAATTCTGTTTGTAACTGTCAGAATTCTTTGTGGACTTGTATGTATTAAACTCGGTTGTTTAGGTACCCCGTCAGTCATATGGTTGAAGTACTGAGTTAGCTTGGTACAGCCAGTCTTTTTAGGGAACCTAGTAGTTATTCGCTTTGGAGTTCACATATCAGTCTTTTGGCACAGAAATAGTTAAGTGTGGTACTTATTAATATGCATATCTTGAAATTTGAGCTGTCAGAGGAAAATTAGTATCCCAGATTTATGTTTGGTATTTTGTTAGACTCTGCGTTGTTATTTTTTTTGTCATAGCTCTATCTATAAAATGAGGTACAACAGGTTTTAGATGTTTAAGTTGCTCTTTTTAATTTAATAACAAAATATTTTTCTGTTAATTTACTTTTTTGTTTTTCTTTGCAGCTTTCATCCAGTCGGATGGCATAATAGAAATGCTACGTTTTGATGAAGGAGACTTATTGCAGGTATGTAGTCTGAGTAAATCATCTGAATTAGCATTGTTTCGTCTTTTTTTTGATAGCTGCTTTTTTTAAACTCATGGGTGAGTGGATTTTTGAAAATAACCAAGCATCAAACTTAAGTCCAAAAAACAGTTAGACCTTTTAGAGTTATTTTAAACAGTATGCTTTGTTGTGTCCTGAGGTTCTGGTTCCCTGATCTTTTGTGTTGGGAAACTGGTGGAGTTTACACAGGTTCTGTCTGTTCTGTTTGTCCAGGATCTTTTTTCCTCGGAGAAATTGGGGGATGCTTTGTGGTTAAGACTCACTTGATGTAGAGTTGGGATGTGATTGGATAGCACAACTAGAGGAACTGGGGATTGTTGCACGATGCCCAAATGTAAAGGTAGTCCTTGGGACCAAGTCACCACTGGGTTTAAAGAAAACTTAAATTACTGCAGTGAGGTAATTGCTGATGCAAATACAGATTTTTCAGGACTAATGTTGCTGTTCTTGTCAGCTTTCTTTTGGCATGAGACAAAACAGACAAAAAGTTAAAGAATGCATGCTGATATTTTGAGATGGTGGTTGTAGTTGGGATGAAATGCATAGCAATATGGCGTCATACTTTAGAGCTATGTAGTTCTGAAGTTCTGTTGAGTAGAATTTCATACACATGCATTTTGTGGATTGTATTTATGTTAGAATATCTTTTGTTAAAATTATTTTATATTAGTCCTGGTAGTTGAGAGGCAGAAGAGGAGAATGAAGAAAGCAATTAATTGTTTAAATTATTAGAATACATGGCATGTGACTGTCTAACTTCATTAGTTACCGGTGCAATGCTTCATTTACATTTCCTAACTTCTATGTAAAAGCTGTATAGTTCTGGGCTCATGATAATATTACTTGTTTCACATTTATGAACATGTCTTTTCTTTTCCCCCCACCTACCTAAGTTGTTTGGGTTTTTTGTTTGGTTTTTTGGGGTGTTTTCCCTTCTTAACACTGCATGGTCCTTAATGTAAATCAAGAATAACTTCCTGTAGATTTTAAGATTATAATGTATGAAGATAAGATCCTTCAAAATGATCTAAATTGGTGACAGAAAAGGTTGCAGTTAAAAACAAACAAAAAAACCCCAACAAACACACCCCACCCTCCAAAAAACCCCCCACCAAAAAAGCAAACAAAAAAAGCCCCAGGTTCCTCATTAAACAGTTGTTTAGATGTCATGTGATAAACATATTCTCATAATAGATATCTGTGTAGGCTTATTTTTGGACATACTGAGTAGAATAGTGGAAGTTTTCCACATAGCAGTTACAGTCTTAATTTTTGCAGGTTTTGACTTAAAATATTTCTTTAACTTGCATTGAGATACCACATATCAATATAAATATAGAAGAAAAAAATCATGAGACATAATTTCTTTTCTTTTACATACTCTATTAGGATATATTTTGTTCAATGAGTGGTTTAATAAAAATGAGAGCCAGGTGTTGGCCCATTTTATAAGATAAAAATGATATAGTCAAATTCACTTGCCTACATTTTTAGGTGGGTTTCCGCCCCCGATTCTTTTTTTTTTTTTTTTTAAACAAAATTAATCTTACAAATATGAAATTATTTATTTTAGTGTTCGTAGTTACTGTAGTTCTCAGGAATAGAAAGTAATGGTGCTGCTGTGAACCACCATCAATAGTTTGCATAAAGATGAAAAAACAGGTTGCTAATAATTCCAATTTTATTGCAAGATTCAGCAGAAACAGGAAAAATAATTTAAATATTATGGTGGGACAAAGTCAAGCAATTCTGCATGTTGCGCTGTTAACTTTGCTATGCTTTGGATTGCATTTGATTGCAACGTATTCTAATACACTGCTGAACATTTGATTTGACACAAAGCCAGAAAGACAAAACTTCTAATCAGTGGTTTATATGTTTTATATTATGGTTGTGGCTCTTAAGCCAAAAATACCTATGTAAGTGAAACCAGTTCCTTTTAATCAGAATGATACAGCATGTTTTCTCTAGCTTACAATTTATTTATGTTTTTGGGTTTTGTCCTGTAGATTTTAATATGGTGACCTCTTGTGACTACTTACTGCAATTAAAAAATAAAACAAAAGCAAATACGTTTTATTGTAAAAACAGATTTATACCTTGTTAACAGCAGTTACTAAAGTTCTAAACCTACTGTAATGTTATTGAATGTTTCTCTTTCAGGCTTTCTGTAAGTTTTCACAAATGTTTGTTGATTATAGGTCATCCATCATTACAGCACAAATACGGTGATGTAGTAGTAACTCAGTGTTGTCTAATCTTACGTCACCTTCGGGTGATTTTTTTTAATATAAAAAAATAACAAATTCAGTGCCTAAAGCAATTAATAATTGTCGAAGTGTCAAAGCCATCTCCAGTCTTGGTTTATTTTTCCCCCCTCAGATAATTTTATATCTTTAAAGTGGAAGCAAGCTTTTTTCCTGTTCAAAGGTGTTGCTTTCCAAGTAAGGCAAATCAAATGCTGAGTCTTACATAGTTTAACCATTAGGGATTCCTGCCACTTCCCTCCAGTTAGAGTATATGCTCTTGATTCTCTTTATTTATGTATTTGCACTACTTGCTATCGGCAAAACACTCCTTATGTGTTTCAATCCCATTTTTGTACTTTTGTTGTAAAAAATGAATGAAATCCATTGGAAAATTGGGTTTAACCAGACTGACTTGAAACCATTATTTATTGAAAGAGCATAAATATTTTAAATATTTAAGTAAAAACCCCTTACATTTAGTAAAATAAACTGGCAGTGAAAATTTAATTAGTTCATGCTAGTGGATAATGCTAACACAGTAGAGACTTTTTGTGTGTGGACTTCTAGTATGTGGATTAGAAAGTGGTACACCATGTAGGTTTGCCTTCAGTCTTAACAGAGGAAAAGTGAGAATTTTGTTCTTTAGCATACATGTTTAGATTAAAGGTTTATAACTGAATAAATTAATGCTACTTCTGCCCATGGTTTAAATTACAATAATGAGAGAATTTCCTAATTCTGTCTATTTTTCAAACGAATTAGTACCTGTAAGGACTTGACAACTTTTTGAAGTATTCAAATAATTTATTTAGATCCTGAACATAGGTTAAGAATTGTATTATGTAAATTGTCCATTGCTCAATGTGATGTAGGGTGTGGGGTTTTTTCTTCAATAGCAGGTAATTTGCAGATGTCTATGTAATTGTTTGGCACTTCAGAGTTATAGGTTTGTTTGGTTGGAATTGGCCTCAGGAGATCACCTAGTACTTTCTTCAGGTAGTGTTTTGTGTCAATGGACTACCCTTGGCAGATGCTTGACTCTTCTGCTCTTAAAACCTCTAGAGAAGTAACTTACGTGAGTTTCCTTAAGTACATATTTGTTTCATGCCTAAGCTGGTTTTGCTGCTTCTTTTTTCTCCAATATATATTCAGTTGGGGGGTGGTGGGGTGGTGTTAGGATTTTTTTTCTCTCTTCATGATGACAATTTTGTACTAAAGACACCTGTAGCTTCTCCATGCAAATTTTTAAAGACACCCTGTAACTTCCTTATATGTCTATGCACTACTTAAAGCCTAGCATTTATATGGGACATTACTCTGAGTACTCTGAGGCTTTGTGAAAGGAGAGAGTAGTTGCTTCCCTGCATAATAACACTTGTTTTAGTAATTCCAAAATGAGTTGTAAATTTTTGGTGTCATCTTGTTTTGCTCCTATAGTTTGTATTTCACTTTGCTCTCCAGACACATTGTTTTCATTAGTGTACTACCACTTAGTTATTCAGAGTTTTCAATTTGAGCTCTCCTTCAGCTGAACTTTGCCTTGTTAGTGTCAGACAATCTCTTCTGTGTGTCCTAATTATTTGAACCCTTGTCCAGACCTGACAGATGCTTCAAGTCCCTGACGATGATGTCATCTGCAAATATTAGGAGTGCTGAAATAAACTACAACTGTACAGCTGTTACTTTTAATAAATTAGCCTTTCATGTTAAGCCAGCATACTGGCTCACTTTTTGAGGACGTTATTTTGGAAAGTGAACAGTAAAGTAAAATTTATTTTTCAGAGCAAGGTTTTCATTTGGTTTTAGTTCATAAAGGACTGTTTCCCAGGTCATTCTATTTATTGTTGGACCTCTTGCCTTGGATATCTAATGTTTTCCTGCACAATATAGTTGGAGCCACTATTTTCCAGAGTGAGGGATCTTCTATTCAGACTAAGTGTTTGGGAAGTACTTCTGCTTGTGTAGTAGTATTTTTGAAGTAGCATATTCCTACAATGAAAAAGCAAAATGGTAAGACTCTTCAGTCCAATTCTCTTTAGCACAAATTACTACAGTTCCCCACGCTGCAATAATCTTAAGTGTATGAGATGCTTTTCTGTAAGTGAACTCCTAGAAATTATTTCACTGATACTTACTGGTTTTCAGAATAACTAAAATAGGGGAGAAACAAAACCTGTGTGCTTATGTATACTTGATATATATTTACTGTCTTTGTTCATACACTGCTGCAAACTGCTGCTCACAAAAGCTGATAATGAGAATTATAATGGTCCTAAATGTCAAATAGACAGAACCTTAACATGACCTGTGGTGGCTTTGCAATAAGAAAGCTACGGGACTGAGTTACATGTGTGGGAGTCAGCAATGCTGATCTCTTACTGGAGGAATTTTGGTATTTTCTCCATGATCTGTACTTCATTCTGTATGGCTTGATAAAGAAATATCTTAACAGAAATGGCAACCATTTGGTTTTGATGTATTAGCGTTAGTGTTTTTAGGGTGTAAAATTAAAATGTGGTTTGGTGTTTGGTTTTTTTTTTAATTACCTCAGATTTTCATATTGTATGTTGACTTCTGGAAGGGTTTTGATATGATCTCCATTAATATCCATATAGCCAAACTGCTAAGATACAGATAGCATGAGTGGGCAATAAAGTGGCTGGACCTTTGACCTCGATGGGTGTACTCTACAGTACAAAGTTCAGCTGGCAGTCAGTCACCTGTGATGGAGCTTGGTACTGAGGACAATACTGTTTAATGTCCTCATTAACAGCCTGGATGATGGTATAGAGAGTGTTCTCCGTAAGTTTGCAGATGCTACCAAATTGGGCAAAGTTGATACACTGGAAGGCAAGGCTGCTATTAAGAGGGACTTGGGCAGGCTGACAAGATCTTCATGACATTCAGCTAAGGCAAATGCAAATCTTGCACCTGGAGAGAATAACCCTGTGTAGCAGGACAGGCTGGGCAGTGACTGGCTAGGTAGAAGCACTGCAGAAAAGACCTGAGGGGTTCTGGTAGACAAGAAGTTGAATATAAGTTAGCCATGTGCCCTTGCAGCAAAGAAGGCAACTAGCCTACTGAACTGTGTGAACATATATGGAGCCAGAAGATAAGGTGTATGATTTCCCCCCACTTAAACACTTGCGGGACTGCAGCTGGAGTACTGTGGCCAGTGTGGGCTACTGAGTACAAGGAAGGCACTGACATACTGGAGCCAGCGCAGTAGAGGGATACCAGGATGATAAGGGGGCTGGAACGATTATCACATTAAGATGTATTTCTTCAGCCTTTAGAAGAGAAGACAAAGGGGTAAATGAATTGCTGTGGGCAATGTAGAGTTGACAAGAGCCAGATTTTTCATGGTGTACAGTGGAAAAATGAGAGGTTTTGGACACAATTTCAGCATGGGACATCCCAAACCCATGTAAGAAAAAAACCTTTTAAAGGGTGATCAAACACTGGACCAGGTTACTCAAAGAAGTTGCAGAATTTCTGTCTTTGGAGATATCCAGAACTCAACAGCCCAAAGCAATGAGCGACCTGCACTAACTAGACCTCCCCTGAGCAAGGATTGACTAGATGGCCTCTGGAACTTCCTTCCAATGTGTGTGATTTTCTAAAAGAATAAAAGCCATCTCAGTTCATTGCAATTGATTGTGAGCAGCTGAAATCCTGCTGCTGCTCAGAAAAAACCTGAAATTTCTTCTTGTACAGGAAGAATTATCATCCCCAGGCTTTAGTTTAAAAAGAGTTAATTGATGCCCAGAAGTAAGTGACTGTTTCAGAGCCAATGTCTATAGCATGTGTTGCATCAGCTAAAGTCAACTGATGTTTTTGCTTCCTTATGTGAGTCTGGGTCATGAAAGAGCATGGCAAGAATGACTCAGTGCAGTCCACTTTCAGCTACCTTTCAGATTACAGCATTCATTTTTTTCATTATCTTAAGCAAGATATTTGTCATTAATTATGTTTCTTTTAATATCCGACTTCTTAGTATAGAGCTCATGAATGCAGCAATGAAGATTTAAGCTGCCATCTACGGATTGATTTTGTAGTTATCTGTCAACATTTAGTTGCAAGCTAAAAAGCACATAGCTTTTCTACAAGAAGGAACCAGCCTTACTATAAAATAATAGTATGTAAAATGTTCTGAAAGTTTTTTGAATTAGCATGGATACTGTTGTGTAGGAATACATAAAGCTTTGGTTGTTGAGAATTTTGGTAACATTAAAGAAATGTGTTTGGTGTCTAGAAACCTCAGGTCTCGACTAAGAGACCATCCCTGCTTTGTTCCCAGCGCTCTCCTCTCCCCCCACCCCCTCCCTTGTTTAAGGCTTTAGGTCTTTAGTTCAGTTGCTTAAACACGGGAAACCAGTGGTATTTCAGATGCCCTGGGTTGTCCTGGACATCTACGTGCACCTGGCAGAGATGGCACAGGAGAAATCATGTGCCCTTCTGGATGACAGTCTGAGAGCAGGCAGTTTGCCCTAGGATATTAATCTTAAGTGGCAGCACATGCCTATGTTTAGATGACTGAATGTAGTGTAAGGTAATATGACCTCTTACCAAGAAGTGAAGAATAGCTATTATAACAAACTGGGGAGACATTCAAATGAACCTTTTTGTTGTTGTTGGTTGGCTTTTTTGTTGGGATATTTTGGTTTTGTGTTCTGGCTGAAGTTAACAACCATGGGCATGTCTTCAGAGACAGCCTTCAGACTGTAAGGTGTGGGTTTTGATTCTCCATGTGCGCAAGATAGTTGTGTGGTATTGTTTCACAACTGTACTGACTCTATAAGGTGTGCTTTCAGGTACAGATTCTCTATGAAATCTGTCTTGAGGGTATGAGCCTCTGGAAATAAGTTGGTTTAAGTCTTGAAACTGGTGCTGGCTGACTGCCTTCAAATTTTTTTACTCACTGTGTGCAAGTTGTCTCAAGATCTTTTATTCTGAAACCCCTTTGGTTTATTGTTTAACCCTTATAGGATTATATAAATAATAAATTAAGGCATGCAGCTGTTAATAGCAACAACCCAAATGCATGTGCTAACCTTAAAAAAAAAAAAAAGTAATAAAATCAGTTTCCAGGACTTGAATGCAGCCTTTTAGGTGGAAGGATAATAACTCCCAGTACTGGTAGAAGGGGTGATTTTTCCCTTTCTCGCTTCTTTTTCCCACTCAGCTGTATATTTCTGTTTCTTTTGTGCTGACATTAGTTTTTGTTGTTAGGCAGTCAGTTGGATCAGGAAATTATTCCAATTGAATTTTTTTCTCTGTAACTTTGTTTATTATGTCTCTTGAAATAGTAATAGCGTGCACATGCAGCCACTGCCTTGATCTGTAAATTACAAGGTAGTATTTTGTTACTTGTACTACTACTCCCATACAGATAAGATATAATAAAGTTGTCCTATAAATCATATTTTGCTAATGCTACTCTATTACAGATGTATCCTTTACAGGACAAAAGAACAAACTGTATTTAAAGAGATTTTATTTATCTTTACCTGATAAACTGGCAGTATTCAACAAAAACTACACTTTAAATAGTGGATTGATCTGTTACATGGTTTTAGCTCTTGGCATTTATGTTTTACAGTTTTATACAGTCACACAGGAAAAATAGCATGCCAGGGTGCAGCACAGTGAGTCCATAATTTTACTTGAAAAACAATTTTTAAAAAAAAGTATTTTGAATATGAACTGAACACATTTGTATGTTTTTATTTACCGTGCAACTCTAAAGATTGACATGTAATAAAAATGAGTGGTAATTATAGAAACTGCCACATGAGATTTATTTTTGGTTTAGTTCCATGATGCTATGGTTGATGAGCTGCTGAAATTGGCATGCTATTTCTTTGCTCTTGGTTGACCCTGATTTAAAAAATAAATTAAAAAAAAAACAAACCCAAACAAACCACCTAAAAATACCAAAAGAAAACCCACACAACAAAATACCCACAAACAAACCCAAACAAACCATAAAGCAAACAACCCCTTGCTCAAAACACAAAAAGTATCAGTGAAATGAACTTATCATTGTGCTTGTATTTACAGACATTTGAAAACAAAACCCGGGTTTTCCCTTATAAGCATGACTTTTCAATGGATATTTGCTCTTAAATGTATTTCGGACATATGATGTCCTGGCGAAGTGATTTGTGATTTAAAACTTTATGTACAGATATTAGACTAATATTTTCATAGCAAGAAGACTCTGTGATCAGCCAGATAATAACTCCCAACAGTTAATTACAGCCGTGGCCATGTAGTAGTTCAGCTATTGTCAAGTATGTGTATTTCTATTTGTTTCTGTATTTTTCTGGAGTTAAATTTGATCTCTGGTGCCCTCATTCTAAAAGTTGGCTGGGGTGAGGTCTTAGACTTAGACTAATATTAGGGGCATTGACTGCCAGTTTTGATGCTTAAGAGCATCTTTCTCTACTGAATAAAACTTAATAGAACGTCCTCTCTTGTTAGGGCCAAAGCTAGTTGTCAAGGATGGACAGTGTTGGTAGTGACTGTTTTGGTTACCCTGTCATAGGATTTTGGTTGCCCTATCATAGGATCTGAACCTGTTAGCTCCATTGTCTGACTCTCAGGTAACTGTTGGTAGTTTAATTATGTGCTTTACTTATGTTTCTAGAGGAAAAAAAATTACTGAAAGGAATGCTGTATTTAATTGTAGCAAATAATGCACTTTCAAGGACATTGGTAAGGGTGTTTATGCATTTGTTAACTTCATAGAGAAAGTTTGGTTGTTGTAGTTCAACCCCAGCCAGAAGCCCAGCCCCACACAGCCTTGCTCATTCACATGGGGAAGTGAATTGGAAGGGTAAAAGTGAGAAAACTCATGGGTTGAGATTAAAACAGTTTAATGGGTAAGCAAAAGCTGCACGTGCAAGGAATTTCTTCCCTGCTTCCCATGCACAGGCAGGTGTTCAGCCATCCCCAGGAAAGCAGGGCTCCACACGTAATGGTTACTTGGGAAGACAAACAGCATCACTCCAAATGTCCCCCCCTTCCTCCTTCTTCCCCCAGCTTTATATAGTGAGTATGGCGTCATATGTTATGGAATATCTCTTTAGTCAGTTGGGGTCAGCTGTTCCAGCTTTGTCCCCTCCCAGCTTCTTGTGCAGCCCCAGCCTGCTCACTGGTGGGGTGGTGAGGGAAATGGAAAAGGCTGGGACTTTGTGTGAGCACTGCTCAGCAATAGCTAAAATATCCCCGTGCTATCAACACTGTTTTCAACACAAAAAACCACGGTGCCATACTAGCTACTATGGAGAAACTTAACTCTACCCCAGCCCAAACCAGTACAGTTGTGTAACAGTATTTCACTGGAACATTGTCTCAGCAATTTTTGGTTGTCTCCCTCCAGAAGGCAGGAAAGTCAGTGTTGTGCATGCATAGCATGGAAGAATGGAACTGGCAAAATCAGGAGAAGAATGGCTTAAAATGACTGTGCTGTAGTAAAAAAGTCATTTATGGAGTCGTTTGGTAGGGACGAGTAGCAGATTATTTCAGAGAAAACACAAAATGGACTTGGGTCATTTTTGGGTACATCTGCATTATTGATTGTATTGCGTAGATCTTTGGATCCAAAGCTTCCTCATCATCAACACTTGGAGCATACCACTTGCTACATCAGAGATATGCAGAAAGGTCATAAATGCTGAGCCTCACTGAGCAATTTGTCTGTTAGCCTAGATCAATGGTAGCTGGCTGTGAGGAAGATAGTGCGCCTCTTTGGTCAAATAGCTCAGGCTCTTTAGCCCTTATCTGCAAGTACTAGTCTTTCTACTGAGTAGGCTGCGCAGCATCTCTTGCAGAGCTCTCAGAGCCAGGTGTAGTCTGATGTGTTTTTATAGAGAATGGGTACATCCGCAAGCTCTAGGCAATAGATACACAGTTTAAAATAAAAAATAAAATTGGAAAGGCAGACAATGACTCACGGTTGTCAGACTTATGAGAGAAAAGTAGATAGTAAGAATAAGCTTATGTAATTATAAGTAGCTGCTTGAAGCTTATTAAAACAATTTTTAAAATACTCAAGCAATACATATTTTCCACAGAGCTTATAGAATCATGCTGTTGTGAACTAGAGGAAATCACGAGCTTAATGTTTTGAACAAGTGCTTGTAGGAAGTGTTAAGCCAGCTTTTGAGAACGTAAGTCCTTTTTGGGTGGAGAAAAAATATTTTCAGCTGATTCACTTTGATTCAGTTTCCTGTCTATTTTTGAAGTTGAAAAACTAGTGGGTGTTAGTTTAAAACTGGAAGGTTTGCTGTCACCTTTCCAGTCTGAGAAAAAAATAAGGTATGGAAGGCAGAGATCTGTTTTTATGATTAAATTCTTTTGGAGCTAATCAATTAACTTGTTAGGCGGTACTTCCTAGGAAGTTTTAGATATAAAACATTTCATATCTTAAGGATTTATCAATTAATTAAAACTGATTTTAAATGCTTGCTTTCTTCTTTTAATTGAATTTCTCTTACTATTCTGAAACTATTCACTATAGATGTAAGTATTTGCTTATATCTTACTGGACACAGAAAATAGAGGGTGACATCCGAAATTAAGGAGCTGAACTAAAAGCTTATCAGTATGCCGGTAGTATGCCTTAGCTAGGAAAACTTAATGGAAGCATTTGCAAGCCCCGGTGTATTTTAATGAAAAATAAGAAGTGCCCTATTTTTATAATTAAGATACAAATGTAATAAGTAAGCTTAAATAAAAGCTTGTTAAGTTTAAATGAATGCTGATTTTTAAATTATAATAAAATTGGCAATATAAAACAGCTTACCGTGTCTCTTAGCATTCTGTTCCGTGAGGAAATACTGCACTGATCATGTTGTACTGCAAAACATAATTACATGTGAACCCCTTCAGTGTCCCTTTAGCGAGGGTGGCTGCCCCTTTTTTTTCCAGAGGTTTTAAAACAAAAAAGCTAATTGATTCTCTGCCTAGACATTAAAAATTGGAAAAAAATCCTCGTTACAAACAGATTACATTTATTTTACAAGGGTAAATGCATTAGTAAATATAATATTACACTTTCAACTTTCTTTAGTTTGATACAGGTTGGAGGGTCAATAAACCTAATAATGCCATTTTAAATCTGAGACGCTACTTAGATTTATAGTCCCGAATTGATCCTTGATATGAATCAAACATTAATGTTTGTGGATTAAGTGATTTAATAATAATAATTATAAAATGTCAAAGAAGTGTCTCGAAATGCAAAATTAAAATTCCTCTAATAGAAAAATCTATATTTTAAGTAAAAATAAAAAAAATGTTAAAAATATTTTAAGAAAAAAACGTTTTATATTAGGAGAAGCAAAGAAAGAAAGCGTAACTTATAGTCAAAATAGAAATCAGGGAAGGACCCAGCCAAGGGACTTGATTTTAGTTCTGAAATGAGAAGATACAAAAAAATTGCATTCCTCTTGCAAACAAATGACATCCTTATACCAGAGGTGAACTGTGTCAGATGAGCCAAGGTGTACCATACACTTTATCGGACCTGTAAGCTTTCTTTCCACTCCCAGAAGATAAACATTTTTCTTGGCCATGATTGCCTTTAAGAGGAGGACTGAAATCCTCTATTTGATCCCCATATGCTGTGGGAAGACAGAATTTTTCAAAGTCAGCTATGGTTTAACGTCAGCTATGTCAGGAGAACTTTCCATACGCAGCCTTCTGAACCAGTTGGAATTTCCTAGACAACCTGCCCTCCTTGTTTTCGCGTAATTAACTGTAATGTCCAGCAGAGTGGTAGTAAAGGTATGAATAATAGAAGCTAGAAGATCATTAGCGGGGAAGGAGATGAAGTTTCCTAAGCAAATGGAGATTATAGCATTCTTTGTTCTCCTGTTCATTAAATTACACTGGTGAGATAATTGCTTGACTGCTATTTGGTTTATATGCTTTTCTTTATAATTTGTTTCTTACATCTATGCTAGGTTTTTCTTTTGCTCCCTGCAATGTTATAATTTCCTGGACTTTTTTCCTTCTCTCAATTTTTAAGTTGTTAGGTTAATGTTTTCTTACAGTTTTGTAAAGAGTTCCTGCCCCTGGAGCTGACTGCAGTTCTGCAGGGCCTAACAGTCTTTTGGTAGAGGCTTAGTTTCTTTAATTGGAAAAAGCCAGTTTGCATTTTCTGTTCCAGATCAAAACTTCTCCTTTTGTCTTTTAAGATCTGATCTACCCTCTTGTTCATGGTTGGGTTTTTTTTCCCCCAGAGGGAGTATATAAAATTATTTTTTTTTCTTTTACAGACTGAGACAACTATAGGCCTCAGTTCATATCAACAGAAAAGGTAAGCATCATCTTCTAGAAGTTTAATACAACCATTCTGTTGCAAAATTTGTGATATTTTTTATAAGAATAATAAAGTTTTTCTTAAACTGAGGAAATTTATAATATAAAACAGTTTTTAATATTGGACAGCTAAATCACTTCACATGTGGAATTAGAAATGAAACAATTTTTAATTCACTTTGTAATGTATACCACAGTAATTCTGTATAAATAAAGAGGAAGTAAAATGAGACTTTGCTAGTAGATTATTTTCTTAATCGTTTTACTGAAGTTTAATTGAGAAAGGAGTGGATTTGTTTACTTGCTTTACAAGTTCTTGGGGTCCTTTTGAAGAAAAACTTTATGATGTTAATTTCTATAGATTCTACTCCATCTGTCTGTATATTGTCCCCCTCCCTCCTTGAAGACATCTGTTATCAAAGAAAATGCATGTGTAGTATCTGAGAGAGAAAAGAAGCTGCTTCTTTTGTTTCCTGGTCCCTACCTTTTCTCTGGAGACTCCTGAAGTATTCATGTGTATTAAATGTGTACATTGAACCGTAATAGTGAAGCTTGTTTCTTACGCAATAGCATTCAACAAACTGTTATGTAGAACATAGTTATAAGATAAAATAAAAATAGTTTTTTAAAGATCAAATTAAAATTATGTGCTTTAAATAATTTGTTGCTAGGGGTTTTCCTTGTTTTGCTATCTTAAACTGCTTGCGTGAAGCTCTGCACTCGTTACCATGAAACGCACTCAGACCTTGCACAGTAGTTAAAGAATCTCTTAAATGTCATTATCAAACTTCTCTTGTATGAAAAATAAATAAGATGATCCTTAATGCTTTCATAAGAACACAGTCTAAGCAAATGGGTTACAGAGCAGTATAACTAATAGTAACTTCCAAAATGTCTGTTTTGTAAGCTAGGTTGCTTAAGCTAAGTGATCATTGTGTTTTTCCCTGTCGTAGTTTGTAATATTAAAACAACTGTACTTCGGGTCATTCACAAGCAACATGAGTGGTTTAAGGTGCTAGTACCCCAGTTGTTGTTTACCTGTCCTTCCTGCCAAGGATTCTCTCTCCTGTGGCAGAGAAAGTGAGTATGTGTGCCTATGGCTCAGCTGCTGCAGTTCATGGTTCAGTCACTTATTTTACCCTGCCAAAAATGATGGGTTTGTACATGGAGCGTGAACTGGAGCTGTTGTGCTGTAGGTATTTCTTGCATTCTTCCATGAGCTGTTGGGGGATTGCAAAATGGTTGTGGACAGGAACTTAAACAGCTGTAGCTATGTGCTCCAGTACGCCAGTCAGATTACAAGTATGAAAACATGAATTTAGGAATTACAACTGAATTTGGGAGAACCATGATTAGTGTATTTTATGTCTTACGTAGACTCCGACTTAATGGAGGTAGTTTAAATGGAATAGTATCTTGTTTAAATCATTGAATCTCAATGGCAGAAAGTGCCTTTATTGGGAACTAGAGATTGTGTGCAACTTTTTTGTTTCTCAGGAAACAACTGAATTTGGTGGTCTTTGAGAATGAGGCGATGGATTAGATGTGCTTCTAGGATTTTTTATTTTGATTTTTTTATTTAAGAAGACTGCTTTCTGTGTTTGAAATTTCAATGTGCTAGAGTGTGTTCTGATTAAACACTGGTTTAGATATTGGAGTGCTGGCCTATTTGGGGTTCAGTCACAATGTGATAAAGATCTGCATCGCAAATGCTGTATTAGAAAGTAAATACCGAATTTGCTTCTATCTGTTTCTCTCTCTGTGTGTCATTATTGGTTTTACATGGGTCTTTCTTTCAAGTATTTTTCTAGGTCTTTTTTTCTAATGGCATTGTTAAAAACTCAAGGTTGCTGGTCCAAATGCTTAACTTCTTAGATGACTTGTCTTTCATTGTCCTTATTAGAGCTTATAGTATCTCCTTCTTAGTATAGCTTGCAGATATTTCTTCCCTATCTAGACAGTTTATTCAGTTCTTTGATCTGCTTTTTAACACTAATTGGAAAGAAGGGAAAAGAACTAGCTATTTAATTTGTTTTGTTCTTGCCCATGGTCAGGTTACAGTGCATCTATTCAAGCTTCTCCCTGTTCTTTCCCCACCCTTTCCCCAGACAAACCCCTCAGGAAATGTTAGCTTTGAAGTTTAACGTCTGATATCATGAGTGTGTTTTGCTGATACAGGGTTAATGGCGTAACTGAGTCCATTAAAACTGAGGGTTTTTTAATGAAAAACTTTTATTGCTGGTGGTTTTGTTCATCTGCACTTGCAGCAGTGGGTACTGCCGGATACTGAAGTGTTCAAATGTTTCCTTTCTCGCTGAGACAGTATTTAATACCCATGTTTCTAAAGTAACTTTAACTGTAAAAATTTAAACAAATTTTCTGATATATGGAGCTCAGCCTTATTTTTAAGTAATAAGTCATGGATGCACTGGGGGAAATATGATTGGTTACTTACTTTTTTAGCCAAAAGTGTTCCATCTTTGAGGTGGTTCTTTCAAGGACATTCTGGCACACAAAGTACCCACTGTGAGGTATTTGCCTATTTGTCATTTTGAAAACTCACATGGTTATTTTCAGACACACTTTCATTTTATTTTGAGGTAATAGAAAGCCACTACATTGTTATTTCTAAGAGTTTGTGTTGCTAAATAAAATCATGAGTTCTCTTGCTGTTTGGCCGTTTAATGTTGTTGTCTTTATTTCTTGATGATTTATAGCACTGGAGAGGAAATAAAACCCTTCAAATGACTAGTAAAGTAATGTGGGAAAAATACATGTGGAGTAATGCTTACATTTGAATTTTCCACAGTAGCAATTAAAGATGGCACAGATAAGATTCCACAGAGCACAAACCTCCTCCAGAAATCCCAGAACAGCTAGAAAGGTAAAGTGAGGATACAGAGAAAAAGTTACTGCCCAGCTTCGCAGAAATCTTTAAATACTGTATTTGACAAGCATTTCTTCATCTCCAAATACAGAGATGTGCACAGATTATTTTAAAATTATGAATGTCTAGTACTCTGTGATAAACAGCAAAACATTATGGAAGTGCTGCAGAATGTCCTTAGACATCTCAGCACAGATGGACATCCGTATCACCTACAGACTTACCAGGCATTGATATTTTGACCACCTTTATAACTGTGTCTGTGACTAACCTTATTCAGACCTAAGTTGTGCTTCAGTGAATTGCATCTGGTAGTAGGTTATTCCTGGGTAGTAGCAGTACAGTATTTAGTAGTTGAGGTAAATGATCTCTTACTTGGATAACAGAGTGGATGGTACAGCTAGGGTAATGGTTGTGTCAGTGTGTGTATAGTTCACTTTCAAGTCTCATTTTTAAAATCGAGATTCTTGCAGGAGGGAAAAAATGTTGAGACAGTCTTAAATCATCGCCAGAAACTAGTCATTCCTGAAACTTCATGGGTTCAAATGACTCCCGGCCAATTCTTGGTCTGTTGCAGCTTGTGGGCAGATGTCAGTAGTCCTCTATCATTCAGACGTATCTTTTCCTTTTCATGTTCTTCTTCTTGACTTTGAAAGTTAGAAAACTTGGAGGGGTAGGGAAAGAAAAATGTTTAAATTCTGATATAAGACTGGGAGCCATAGCTCTACATGCATACAATAGTAATTAACTTAAATGACATTTATGCTGTAAAGTTGCCCTACCCATGGGTGTATCCAGCCTTTAGTGAGCAAGTGCCCAGCAGAGCAGACATTATCATCTTTTTGTAAGTCTGCTGCAAGTTGACTCTTGTTGGGCCTCTCAGTAGGCAAAGTTTGGGAATTCCAATATTGCTTGTTCCCATTTGAAGCTTATTACAGTTGTTACTTTTATTATAATAGCTGACATTCATTATGATGTAGCTGCCTTTACCAAACTTTAGCCATTTAAAATTCTGTGTGGTCTAAATAGCTATGCAATCTGAGAAAATGTTGCTTAAAATTTTCATAGATGTGGAGGATGGTGTATGTCCTGATTGTTCAAGTTAAGTCAAGTTACTCTTGACTGTATTTTCAGTGTATTTGAAAGGAAGATCTTCACTGTCACTTCTGTAAATACTGTAAATATTTCTGATAACTTTTCCACAAAAGGAGTTTATATGCCCTTTTACCAATATTTGTCAATAAAAAAGAGGTGCTGGCTGACTGTTCAGAGTTTTGAAATTGGAAAAAAATTGACAGAACAATTTTAAAACTCATTATAGAAGAAAGAGTAGTTTTTGTTTAGTGTTACCTTGACAATGGAGGTACATGAGCTTTTAGTCTTTTTCAGTTTAAAAATGCACTCTAAATGTTTTTTAAAATTGGACCATAAACTTTGAAAAGTGAGATGATCACTTTGAAGACTTACTATTGACTTGTTTTATCCTTTCAAATATTACTGCTAATGTAATTTTCCAACTTCATTCTCTTATGTTCAGTGTCTCTGTAAACTTTGTTTTGTTGAGCACTTGTTCCACAAGGTTTGGCTTTTAGGCTGAGAAGCTATACCGAAGCTCTCTTTTATTTGATAGCTGTAGTGAGTCACAGCAGCAGTTAATAGTAGCAAGAATTGCAATTTTCTGTAGATCTGAAATGTAGTTCTTAGTGTTTGTTACACCTTCAGTTCTATTGTTGATCTTCAGATCTATTGTAATCTGTATATGCACACATGCTTATATAAGTATATACCAAAGCTAACTGTACCGTGCCTACTCTTGCACCAATAGTGTTTTAATTGTATTATGTGGATAAAGCTGTTTGTAACAGCTAAGCTCTAAGTAGTGTTGAAGATGTTTCAATGTCCAAACTTAGAGACATTTGCATCAATCAGCATGGATAGATCTATTACACATGTATTATACCTGAAGTGTGAAGATTCAGTTGTGGAGTACTAGAATGAATCATTGAGACATTGTATTTTTATTAAAAAGTTGTTGATTTATTACGCTGTTGCTGTTGCCCAGATCTTTGCTATTAGAGAATACAGTTAAGGTTTCATACCCTATTCTTAAATTTTTACTCCTGTAATTAGCTCCTTCTTGAAGTAGTTCTGAAGTATGGAAAGGCATATGAGTTTGGTCAATAATTAGTTTTCCTGGAAGTGTGCTGGATGGAATTTGATTGATTGAGTTCACTGGATGGTCTTGAGCCTTTTGGAAGCCATTGGTCTTAAGCCATTCTCTAGACTTTCCGATTTATTCTTTCCCTGTTTTATGAATATGATTTTTACTCAGCCCAAAATAAAGTGTTTCTGAATTACAGAAATACTTACGTGTGGTGATAGTCACATCATTCCGAATATGAAGATTTTTCAGTCAATAAAGCTGTTTTGTATTTTTTCTTGTAACTTATATTGTGCGTTATTGATTGTGCTCTATGTAACTGTACTGGTAAAACAAGCAGTCGTAAAGAATATTTCCAGATACTTTGTTGTTTTTGCTGCTGGATTGTTTGAGTATTTAAGTTTTAGTCTTCATCTACTAGCGTTCTCCTAAATAGTTCCCAGTGGGAAGTTAGTATAGGCAAAGCTAAGGAATCTTTCCAGAGCAGACCATCTGTCTTCTGGAAATTGATTTTTTTAACAGTATTGACATGGGCTGTTTTCTCCCATGTGTGCTCAATACCATCAAATGGGTTTGAGATTGTTTATGTACTAGTATAGGTGTAGCTAGAGAAACTCATAACATATATTTAAATTACTGTTATACATTGAGGAAGATGTTTGGATATTGCTATGAAAGATGATATAAACCTGTTTAGCTTACTGTTTCACTTAGCTGTCACTATATAGAGGAAAACTAACGTTTCGATTATGTCCATTTCCAAGATGTGTTCTCTTGCATAATTTTTCTTGGAGACACTACATAATCATGTAAGTGGTTGGTAAAATTAGAGTACTCTGACTAGACGAGTTTGTCAAGCTGTTTTTCTTTTGAATTACTTGCTCTGTTATTAGTATTAATGAATATTTTGCTAAGAAAAGGCAGTTTGAGATGGGAAGGGAGCAATGATGTATCATTTAACAGTATCTTTTACAGTGTTTTAATTTTTCTTGCAGTGTATCCCTATATCGGGGAAATTGCCGACCTCTCCGGTTTGAGCCACCAATGCTGGATTTCCATGAACAGTAAGTTGAAAAGTCTTTTATCTGTTTACTTAGACAAATAGAAAAAAAAATCTCAAGAGCATTTAAAACTGATGGTGAAGATTGTATACATAAATTGCATCTATAGATTATCTGTAGGTGTAGGTTGACCTACTTGCTCCAGAGAGCTGGTATACTGAGTCTTAGACACCTGTAGCAACCTATCAGCTGCCATGGTCTTGGTAGTGTAGGTACTTGCATTTAATTTTTAGGCACTTGTACAGCTGCTCTGTAGGGTGGAAACAGTTTTAAGTCTATAACTTAATGTACCGAGGCGAGGTTACCTTCCTGCTTGTACATAACCCATGTCAGAGAACATCTGTTCTAGCACGTCCATTTTGCTCTTGCTTTGGTGGCAAAAAACTTTTGTCAGTGGACCTGCAGTTATTAGAACGGTAAGGTAGAGTTGTAAAAATACAGCCTCAAGTAGAACAAACAGTGTCTGGGAACCTAGCTCCATGCTCGGTGTTGCAGCTGGTTGCTGTTTTGATCTCAGTAACAGTATGACTGTAGTGGCTTACAGCAAACTTATCTGTGACTTCTCTAAAAGATAAAAGAAAAGCGGGAGGAAGGAAGTGTAATAATTTCAACAATGTATCTGTTTGTAATCGGATCATCTGAGAACTACTTGTCTTAACTTTTCTTACCAGTAATTGGTTACTGTCTATAAATAGCAACAGTCATTGATCTTCTTGTCAGTCAAAATCAGTTCTGGAGTTGGTGTGCATGGATATGGCCTCTGTGCATGATTACTTTGACACAAGGTAAACCGCACTGAGGACATTTCAAACATTTTATTAACAGTTCAACCTGGAAGTAAGGAAACAGGCCAGGTGTGCTTTACCACAGTGTTGCTTCCCCCATCCTCAACCAGCACTGCTGCTGGCTGAACGGCTGCTTTATTTACAGGAAAACCATGGATTATTAATAAAAATATAGTATCCCTTGTCTGTAGGAAAGACCATTGTATAATACTACGGAGATGTGCAAGGAAGCTCCTGTGTATTGATGTGGTGTATACTTCTGTGTTTCTGAAAGCAGAGAGGCTGTAATTGTATATTGTTTTCCAAAAAGAACCCATACACAAAAAAAAACCCACCCTGAAACAAAAAACCACACACACCACCCAAAACCCCCCCCACATAATGCTACTAAATAGCAAAGCTGTATGAAAATGCCTCATTTACAGAACTTATTTGTGCTCAGTCTAAAAAAATTGTAACTTCCGAGTAAAGGCATAATAAATCACTCTGTCACCTCTTCCATATTCCTTCAAAATTTCAGAATCTCTAGCTTCCAATGTGTGTGTTTGTTGGTTTTGTAATATCAGTAACTGATCCTACATAAGAGCTTATTTGAGCTTCTAAATTGAATAGTAAAATGCCTAGTGGTAAGCCCTGCTCTACTGCATCTCTGCTATAACAAATTAGGTTAGAGTTAAAAAATTATACTGGCAATTGCAGTACAAGCTCAAACTTGTGGAGGAGTTTGCTCTTTGTTAGAGTTACTGTAAACTTAACTATTGATTTAATTTTTAGTGGTTTTCTCTTAAAATTCTAAAAGTTTTCATTTCATAGTAATTGCAGGATTTGACATTTCAAATGTATTTTATACACCTTTTTCTAATATGAATAAAGTGTTATGTCAATGTGCTCTGAAATATCTTGCTTTTAAAGGTCACCTGTTCTTTGCATGATTATCTACATGTGTTTCTTTGCTTTAGAATTACCGAAGATGCTTTTTTAATTTTTTTTTTTCTAAAAATAGACCCCAGACAGTGTCATAAATTCTTTAGGCTGTTCTTCATTATATTTTTGTTTTTTCATGGAATCATAGAATCATGTAGGTTGGAAGGGACCTACGAGATCATCTAGTCCAACCATCAACCTGACTCTGACAAAAAAACCATCACTAAGCCATGTCTCCCAGAACCATGTCAGCCCGTCTTTTGAACACCTCCAGGGATGGTGCCTCAACCACTTCCCTGGGCAGCCC
>JAOXJM010000001.1:140990285-141002563 GCA_026413425.1 Tringa solitaria
CCCTCACCAGCTTCATTGCCCTTCTCTGGACCCGCTCCAGCACCTCGATGTCTTTTTTTGTGGTAAGGGGCCCAAAACTGAACACAGCACTCGAGGTGGGGTCTCACCAGTGCCGAGTACAGGGGGATGATCACCTCTTGAGTCCTACTCTCCAAGCTGTTCCTGATACAGGCCAAGATAATGTTGGCCTTCTTGGCCACCTGGGCACACTGCTGGCTCATCTTCAGCTGACAGTTGTCCAACGCCCCCAGGTCCCCAGCTTTTATGTAGCTTGTCAGAGCTGAAAGCACTGAAGAAATAGTGTAGATCCAGTACACATTTAAAGTCGTACAAATCTCTTAAGAAAGGCTCTGTACAGTAAATGCAGAACTGCACTAGGGGATCACTGCCTTCTGTCAGTTAAAATAGGGGACCTGTTTGTTAAATCTGTTTGGTTTGGGATAATTAATGTATCTGTTGTAGTTTGCGTCATAATCTCAGGCAGAAATTGTCTTCTGATTTATTAAAGCTTCAGTGAGATGTCAAAAGCAGTTTTAGAAAAGGTTTAGATACGAAGCCTTAAAGTTCAGTTTAAAATCTGTGTTTAGACATTTAAATAAAAGTGAGCCAACTCTGAGAAGTGCTGAGTAACTCAACCTTATGGTGGGAACAAACTGCAGGTGCCAAGCACCTTAGAAGTCAGATTATGCAGATTTAAGCTCTTTGGCTTTTTTGCCTTTTAAAATAGGGTTTTCACATTCAAATTCCGGCTTTTCTTTCTTTGTTAATTATGGGCTTCTGGAAAGGCATAAAATGCATTTTTAGTTTCTGAATAAGTATTGTACTTAAGAGGTGTTTTGTGAATAGCTAGCATGTAGCATTTAGTAGAGCAAGCTTGTTCAAAGTTCATGTTTATGCTGAGCTATCATCATGCATCATTCCTAGGCTAAAGAAAGTTGCGATATTTAATTTCAGTTGTAAGCTAACCCATTCTTCCTGTGACATTTTTGGTCTACTAAGAGTGTGTGGGTTTAATCAGATGTTTCAAAAACACACCATCTTGAGCAGCAGTAATATTTATTGAAAGTTATTTTATCTAGGCATCTGAAAATCAAAATCAGTATTAAATTGATAAATAGGTGCTGTAGCCACACTTCCTGTGCTCCACCAGGAGATGAGATTACAATGGCTTTATACTTCTGTTTTATAGCAGTGGGGGGGTTTTAATGCTGTTTTAATATAAAATAAACACTACCATATTCTACCACTTTGAAGGAAATCCAGGTAATCTCTCATTTATCAAAGGAAATGTATGCTGCATGTTAGGATATGCAAATCTTCAGCTCACTTGAAGAGATCCCAAATGTTCTCTGTATACATTAAGCCTCTGGGAATGGGGTGGAACTGATGCTGGTTCTCCTATATCACTGCTCCAGGGGACTGCTTGCACTAAGTGGAATACTTATTTGGTTACTTAATGTGGAACCCTCCTGCTTGTGTTTCTGAAGCAACATCAGTCTTCCTCTGGAATGAATTCTGCAGTATGTTGGATATTAGAGATTTGGGGCTTCAAAGAGAACAAACAAGAAAAATCCCTCCACCCAAAGCCAGCTCTACAACTAGCTGCCTTTATTCTTAGCTGTGTTCTGTTCCTTTGTAATCTCTCTTTGAATCTGTTACTCTCCCCTGTTGTTAAATGGGAATGGAATAATTGAGGTGTTCTAACAACACAAACAGTAACCATTACATGTCTTCCATAGCTTTGGGAGTTGGTTGCTCAGAGGCTATTTTGGCAGAACAATCATGAACTATATGGCTTTCTGTACAAGACAAGTCTTCATATTGGAGATCTTGCAAATGGCCCATCTGGGCAAAGATATTCAGTTCTTGCATCTACTTTGTGGGAGAACTTGAATCTTCATAAATCTTGATACATTGCCTTCATCTGTGTTAATTCAACTCTGACAATATCAAAAGTAAAGTTTTTAAGTTCTTCACACTTAAATTTTTGGTAGAAGTAACTTGGCAACGGAGCACTAAGATATTGAGTATTTTAGGATACTAACAATATAAGCTGGAACTGCTTACCATCAAAATTTTAAAATGTGGAATTATTTTAAAGATGAAGTTAATATACTTCCTCTTCACAGAAATGATTGGTAGTGTATGAAATTTTACTTCTTGCAAAAGCAGTATTTTAATCCTCAATCAACATATGCTTCTGTGGTGAATGAAGGTTCTTGCTTTACTTAATTTGAGCAAGGTCCCATTCTCTAGACAAAGTTTTCTTGTTGGTAGGATAGTACTCTGAGAATCTGTCTTTTGGTTTTCTGTTGATAAACAATCTCACCTAGCATTTCCTTTGAAATGTTTTCCTTAGGGGATTTTTGTAACGTTTTCATGTTTCTTGTTTGTGAGTTCTAGTATTTGGCAGGATATTCTATGAAAGCTAGAGCTGGCCTTGAAAGCAATTTGAGACCTTTTGTTACTTGAAGTAACATTAAGAGGATGGGAAGTTTAGGAAACTGATCTACTTTCTTCAAGAACTCTAATCTTCTACCAGAAGGTAGTGGACAATTTTAGCAACTAGAGGTTTTGTCCAAATCGCTGGTTTTCTTACATTTTAAACAAATGTATTTACAAATTGTGAAAGGACCTATAAGGTACCTATAATGTGCAGCCATATATTCTCATGGTACCTCTGTACATTTCTATTTGTGAGAGTCTGGGTTTTTTTCTTTTTTTTTTTTTTTTTTTTTTTTAAATGTTGCAAAATGAAAATTTCATTTCCCTTGGAGCTTGCTAAATGTAAGAAACTGTGGACGGTAAATTGACATTTAGTCCAGATCTGCCTCTGGTTTTATTCACATATCATGCTAGACTGCAAAATGCTGCCAAAGCAAATAATAATTTATTACACTCTTCATTCATTTAAATCGCAGTTGGTGACGTGATTGAATAAGGCTCTGTTTTGTATATGGAGTTTTGCTAACTGCCTGGAAAAGGTATGGTTTGTTGTATGGGATCTAAGTTAGATTCCTAACATACAATGGGGCGTTTGCTCCATTTAGTACATTACATGGACACTAACTTTTTGTCAAGTGTAATACAAAATAACTTTCCTAATTTGTGAAAAGTCAGTGAAAGCTGGAATCTGAGAAACAATTGGTACATATACGGAAATAAAACCGTTGTTTTTTCTTTTGCTTCTCCGAGTTAGTGATGCATTTGCATTCTCAAACTTAGGTGCTTCAGTTACTCTAACTTCAGTTAAAGGAGTCACTTGCCTGTGTCACTCACTCAACCAGTGATGCATGTGGTTTCATGTGAAGGAAGAAGGACTTTGTAGTCACTAATTTTCTGGTCTTGTACACCATGCAGGCTTCCTTCACATAAGAAACTAGTATTTTCTTCAGAATGGGGTACAGAAGGCATTCCCTTTCAGTCTGTAGAGGGAACCTTGCAAGTCCAGCTTGTTTCATTTCATTAAAAGTAGCTGAATACATTACAAGTCAACACCCAAGCTCTTACTGATGGAGCACACTTTCTCTGATCTTCTAACTGGAGAACCACCTACATTGGTTCAGGAAGTTCCCAAGCTGCATATATTTGGAGACTAGGAGAGTTTTTCTGGGCACCTACCTGACTTTGTATGCTTTCCACATTATTACACTTTTGTCTTCTAGGCTTCAGCTCTTCACTCCTGTCTGACACAGGAGTGAATCTAAATCCTGTGAATTTAGATCCTGTGAAGGCTAAATCCTGTCTGATTTGGCGTACATGAAACTTTTTATATGCCCTGTGGCAACTAGTCTTACAATTGTTTCAGCAGTTGCCAAAGGTACCAAAATAAATAAATACTTAGGAGAAGATATATTTGTTAAACTCTCAAATTCATGAGGAATTTACCTGAATTGAATCTTGAGTATATTTATCTGTATTCATAGCATGCTGAAATCTAAGAGGGAAGCTTTTGTTTGATTTCAGTTGTCTATCCAGTCTCATAATAAAGAATAGGAGATGGAAGAAGAAGAGGAATGCTTCTGCTGAATTTATATCCTTTGCTTTTCAGTAATAAATTTGTATCAGTTTTCATAAATCAAGTGAACATTTTACAGACATGTGTAAACTATATGCAGTAAGAAAAAATGTAATTACTCTTTTAAAAGGGCACTTTCTCAATCCATATTTGCTTCACAGTGAATAACTAGATATTTTTGCAAGTTAGGTTTGAGCCAATAACTCAACGACTAATCTACCCAGCTTTCTGCAGGAGCTGCTTTCTTTTGTTAAAAAAAATCTGCCTCTTGGTCCCTAGAGCAGCAATGAATATCACTGCAAGGACATGCTTACAACGCACTGCAGATACTAACACAGACTTTGGAAAGAACTGAGTTGCAGTAGTGAAGAACATGAACACAGGCTTCTTTACCCATTTGAACCTCACCCTTGTTAATCACCATATTCTCATCTAGGTTGTGGTATCTGGGTTTTTTATCAGTGTAGGTGGACATAGCATTTTACAGGGACAAAATCTTAGTGCTTTGACAGTTCATGTTTGCCCGAAGGTGTGTCTGTACCAGCTTCTTGCAGTGAAAAGAGCTAGCTGTGACCGCTCCAGGAAATTCTGCTGTAGAATTTGGCACCAGGCAATGCTATACTTGTGCAGATCGTTGTGGCTTGATCATCTGCAGCCTGGAGAGCATCCCTTCTGTGATTATTTCTTGGGATGTAGTTTCATTAAAGGGTGCCTGGTGCGCACTGCTTTACCTGGATTTTACCACGTCTGATGGCAGAAAAAACAAGTGAGGTTTGTCCTATTTCTGTAGATTTGGCTAACATAAAGCTTAAAGAACATAAGGAAAGCTGTATCTGAGCAAAACATAATACTGGACTTATTGTTACAAATCAGAATGGTCAACAAAACAGTTAAATAAAACATAGTCCTGGCAAGAGAATTCCTTTTTAGTGACTTCTGCCTTTATCACCTATAATTATACTGTGGTGGTTTAGTCTAGAATCTGAAGTCGAATCTGAACTGTGATGCCTGTCATGGCTGCTTCCCTACTTGGTTTTGTAGGTTTTAGCCTCTCAAGTATACTGTCTTATATTCTCCTTTTTTCATAACTGGAAAAGCATGAAGGCCTTAAAAGATTGTTAATATTTGAAACTTTTCCTGGGATAATGAGTCTTACTTCCAAACTACCTTCCTGACAGGAACAGGCTTCCACTTCAGTATTACCAGTTCATTCAACATAGTTTTCTTGGCTTGGTGGTGTTTCCCACATTAAGCGTGAAAAAAGCATCTCTTAAGTCAACTCTCATCTTAGATTTTCAGTGCACTGTAGAGACCACAGGTGATATGCTAGTCCTGTCATTTGCTCACATGTAATACAGTGCTTAAAATCTACCTCATCTTCTCTCGCTTCCTGCTCTTGTGGTTGGTGGGAACTGTTCTGCTTGAGTCTTGTTTTCAGCTCTTAAGCTCCTTTTGTGCAGGCTGGGTTTGAGTGCATTGTAATAGAAGAGGAGAATGGTTTCCCGTCTTGGGGAGCTACTGAACATGCTCTGGGGAAGAGAAGTATCCAGAAAGTGCACTTAGGCAAGCAAAAGAGTTGCAACAAGATGCTGCTGGCAGCATGTCTTCCAGTGAGGAGAATGAGAAACTGCAGTGACTAGGGAAAAGACAGCTGATCTGATCTGATCTGAACAGAAAATGAAATAGCTTTCTTCAGTTTTGGAGGAGTTTAGACCATTGTGTTTTTTTCATGTTGGTAGAATCAGAGAGTACTTCTTCAAGGCACAGCCAATTTCTCTAAAAAATGAATTCACTGCAAAATTGCTGACAGTTACAAAAGCTTACTTACAGCTTTCACAGTTACCAAGCAGATAAAATCCTCAAGCCCATCTGTACTGATGTCAGTTTGAAGCAGTGGGTTCAGCATTTGGGGGGTCCCGGTTAACTCCACATCAGCAGATGCTTTTCTCAGTTGTGCTTTTGTGGATGGTTGTTTTTTGCTTTTGTGTTTTGGCGATTGCTTTTTTTGTTTTGGGTGTTTTTTTGTTTTGTTTTGTTTTTTCTGGGGATGGGGTAGAGATGGGGAACGTTGGAAGGCTGGCTCTCATTCAAATTCCTCTGGTCTGATAAGCTTTTCCCTAGCAAACTGAAAACAGGTGTAGAGGTTTACTGTTTGATTCCATTGATCAACAATGTAGCAGTTACAGCAGTTCATGCAAAACATCACAGCTGATAAACCATTTCTTTTTCTATTATCCGTGTGTATACTGGCAAAAGATATGAATATTTTCATGTTATGGCTTAACCTGGTTTTGTATGGGTTTTAAAAGAGAAATTGTCATCTTTATTACAAGTGAAGTTGGAGAAGTCAAAGTGAGACTTTTCTTGACAGTGAAAGAAGGATCAAGCACACGTGTTTGCTGATGTAGACATGAAATTAGGAGGAATCAGCAAGCAAGCAAAGAGGTTTACAGTAGTAAAGGGCAGATATATTCTACTGTTAGTGATGAAGCAGTTTATTTAAGGTTCATAATTGTGTCTTTGAATTAATATTGTGGTCTTTAGTGTCTATCTATTTAGACCATGTTTCATAAGTAGGAGGTTCTGTCTGCTACCGCAATCACTTTTTAAATTGTGGTGTAGTTTGATTACTGTCACTAAGTCATCCATTCCATGCAACCTTTAATTTACAGCAAACTTATGCTGCTCTGTCTGTTGATACACACCCTCCCCCTCAGTTGAAAAACTGTGCAACTAGAATAACACTTATTATTTGGCCTGTTAAAGTTAACTGTAGATGGCAGAACAACTGCCTGTTACTGGTCATTGGCACTTCAGTGACCATGGATATTAATTCTTATCAATACTATCGTGGTCCTTGCAATGTTTGGAGCAGGTGACGTGAACGGCAGTGCTACATAGAATGTGTGCAGCCTGAAAGTTGAGTTAACTATTTTGAGTTAGAAATTTAATTTGGAGCAAATTACAATCTGCATGCTTTATTAGTACTTTGGTGCTGATGCCTAACACATATGTGTTAAAGGGCATGAAAAAAAATTTGAAGAGATACCAAAGTCTGAAAAATAATTGTTCAAACTGAAACATTCATTGTTATGTCAGCGGTTGTAAGCAAAAAGGAAGAAGCCTAAAGCTTGTGTGGAATAAATTATTAGTGTGCTGTTGTTTAACTGTTTGACTTCTGTGTTTTAGATGGCTTAAATTCTAGAATTTATCTCAAGCATTACTTACTTTTTTTCCTTAAGGTGTGAATTCAAATGCAATATACAAATAAAATAATTGTTACTGTACATGTCTGTGTACTTCATTCTGTAGAGCATTTTATAAAATAGAATACCAGAAAAATTCTGGGTTCTGGGAAAGACTACTTATAACCTATTGGGAAAAAAAATGTGTTTGGACTTATGTCAGTGTTGTGTTGATTATTTTAAGTTGCTGTGTGCAACCTTTCTTAAGATAGTTATTAAAAGGTTCTAGCATAGTAGAAAACTTTGCCTCTTCTGATGCTGAAGTAAAAACTTGAAAAATAGAATTTCAATTTAGAGGATGATACAATGTTAAGTAAGCCTTAAGGAGAAGTAATCAATAAAATAATGGAAAAGATATTAACTAAGTAATTCTTCAAGGTAGAATTTATATGTTACTTGAAAAAAGATGTAATGCAAAGTTCTATTGTCAGTGTTCGTCAGTGTTATGTTCCCATCTGATTTAATGAGATAAAGCCCAATGCTCTATTGTCTAGAATTCTAACAGTTTAAAAATATTTTCTTTCTGCTTTGACAGGCCAGTTGGAATGCCAAAAATGGAAAAAGTTTACCTACATAACCCTAGCTCAGAAGAAACAATTACATTAGTATCAATATCTGCTACAACATCACATTTTCATGCATCATTTTTTCAAAATAGGGTAAGTTATTCTGCTTTCTGAAAATGAGCTTTTTCTTCCCCTTTCCCTCCAAAAGGGAGCTTGATCCTCCCTCCCTTCTTTAATTGAGTTACTTACTGCAATAATTGCATACCTAAAAGAATTAAGGTACTACAGTTTTTGATCTCATATCAGTTTCCAAGCAAATTTGAACTGAGCACGGAAACACACACAAACCATGTATTGTGGTTTGACCTGGCAGGCAGCTAAATACCACACAGCTGTTTTCTCACTCCCCCCCGCAGTTGGATGGGGAACAGAAAAGGAAGGGGAAAAAAAATAATTATTCCAAACAAATGATGCACAATGCAGTTGCTCACCGCCTGTTGACCGATGCCCAGCCGGTCCCTGAGCAGCGGCTGCTCCCTGGCCAGCTCCCCCCAGTTTATATGCTGAGCATGACGTCATATGGTATGGAATACCCTGTCAGCTGTCCTGGCTGACCCTGACCCCCTCCCAGCTTGTGTGTCTCCAGCCTTCTTGCTGGCAGGACATGAAAAGCTGAAAGGTCCTTGACTTAGTATGAGCACTGCTCAGCAACAGCTAAAACATCAGTGTGTTACAAACATTATTCTCATCCTAAATCCAAAACACTGCGCTATACCAGCTAGTAGGAAGAAAATTAGCTCTATCCCAGCTGAAATCAGGACACCCTACTAGAAGAAAAGGAATGAAATATAGGAGTTCTGACTATATTGGAAGTGTATCCTGTAACTAATGGTTTAACAGCCAGTCTCCTTTGTTGCTGAAGTCATTAAGCTTACATTGCCTTACAGCACATACAGGAACAAGCTGTTCTTTTAATTTTTCTGCAAATTGTACAGTGAAGTGGTGTTAGTGTGAAGCAGTCACTGCAATGCACTTGTAATTATTGCAATCGTGTTACAGGAACTTGCAAGTTAAAAATTATGGTGTCAGCGGGGTTAACTCTTAACCACATTACTGTCAGATACAGTCTTCTAGTTTCAGTTTTGTCTGCAGGGCCTGTGGCTAAGCAGGGGCCGTGTAAACACTAAAACTTAAAAAAAACTGTCTATAAGCAACCTTACTTACTTCTGGAAGTCTTGTAGGAATTTTCTTTCTCCAATAGTCTGTCCAAAATATTTGTATGGTAAGCTGAATTCTTAAGTTCAGAATTTAACATTAAAAAAAATTATTAAATATCATCCTGCACTAGGTAATAGTTGTAAAATATTGGTATTTTTATTACTTTTTATTGTGTTTCTATTTGTGTAAAATTTTTATTCATTTTTTCCAAATCTGCAGTAGACTTTATAAATTTAGTTTTCTATAAAGAACACAAGGAGGTCTTCTGTAGCACAAAAACTGTTGTTCATCTGCAGGGTGGAATGTCTTCAATACAGTTTTGCTTATTCCTCTGCTTGCTTGCTTTTATATTTTCCAGAAAATTCTTCCAGGAGGGAATACGTCCTTTGATGTAGTTTTCCTCGCAAGAGTAGTGGGAAATGTAGAGAACACTTTATTTATTAACACTTCTAATCATGGGGTATTTACTTATCAGGTAAGAGAATTACAGTCTTTCAGAAAAAGTTGTAAAGTGTGAATCAACCAAAGCAGTATCTCTTATGGCATGTTTAACCGTCAAAGGATATTTGCACAATAGTGGTGGTGGGGTTTTTTATCAGCCTAGTTGAAGAGGTTTCCATTCCTGCTGCTTGTTGTGACAGAGCGGTATACCACTGTAAATATCTGTAGGGCAATACTGTAAGCCAAGTCGATGAAATTATGTAGGGTTTAAAATCCTCCCAACTTCTTTGCGTGTTATTTTAGTGGCTTATTGCAGTGATCTAGATTGTTCTTTAGCTCTGTGCTCATCTGATCCAGTGGCAAGACAGTGTTACTCATTAAGCTGGCCAAAATATTACTTGCTTGATATTCAGAAAGATAAACAGAACAGATGAGAGTCTGAAAAGTGAGAGAAATCCTCTTGTTGAAAGAATAAGACTCTTACCATGACAGTGTTTTGAAAACAACAACAAAAATGTTTCCCATATGGATAGTCTGTTCTATAATGATATGTTTAAAAGGTATTTCACATCTTTTTAACCTTTACCTGGTATCTAGTGTTTCAGGGTATCAGAAAAAAAGAGGACATTTTGACTTCCTGTGTTCTAAATATGTCAGTGTAAGTAGTAGCTATGAGAAATACCCTTTAGCTGCAGATTAAACAGGTTTGGTTTTTATATCAGTGCTTTAGCATGATACTGGTTTTAAATGTTCCAAGTATATTATAAAATTAATCGAAAAAGTACTTGGTAGATTGCTAAAACTGACACATATACGTTAGGCTCTGCAACCATTACATACAGCTGATTAAGTTTGTTTTTCTTTTTTCTGAACCAGGTGTTTGGCATTGGAGTACCGAACCCCTATCGATTGCGCCCATTTATTGGGGCACGAGTTCCTGTAAATAGCAGTTTTTCTCCTATAATAAATATACATAACCCTCACAGTGAACCTTTGCAGGTGAGCCTAAGAGAAAACCATTAAATGCTCATTTATGTTTTTGATATTAAACTGAAATTTTGTTTCTTTTGGTATTTCTTTAAATTCTGCTGAACTTTAAAGCTATTTGAGGCCAAGTCCTTCATATTATATAAACGTTTTTTCTGTTTAAATGTAAATCAGTTCTAGAAATTGTAGATTATGCTCACAAGTCTCTTAATTTGCTGAATTGAGGTCTTACTGTGAAATTTTCCATTTTTAAAATGGTCATAATTACTGCAAAATAATGAATTAAATTTCACTGGCAATTAGGAAAAATACTGAAGCAAACAAAGTAGAATAGATCTTGTGCTTTTAATCTATGCTTGCCTCTTAGCTTCCTTCTGCTTGTTTTGCAGAGCATAAGGTGTCTTTATGGTGTATCCTAGCATATAACATTGGCAAGCATTCTTATGTTAAAGCAGGATTGATGTCTATACCTGTACGTTGTCTTGTAATCAAAGTGTACGCGAATAGTCCACTGATACACATCCTATTCTGTTAAGTGATCCACAAACTGTGAAATGCTACAGAAAGCATGAAGTGTAGCACCAGCAAATGGCTATATCATCATTAGAATGTGAATTTATAAGATACTACAACAGTCACACAGTTGCTAACTGATGCCATTAGACTTTATAATACCTGATAACTAAGACAGGATCCCTTTAAAGCTGAGTGTTAACATTTTCTTGTTACTCACCTTAGGTGGTAGAAATGTATTCCAGTGGAGGTGATCTCCATTTAGAGCTTCCAACAGGTCAACAAGGAGGTACAAGGAAGCTATGGGTGAGTATTGATGTCTTGCAGCATTTGTTGTACTTGTTTGGAGGGGTTGTACTTGTGTCATTGTACTAAATTGGAGAAACATGGTTTTGATGGATGGACCACTTAGTGGATAAGGAATTGGCTGGATGGCCACACTCAAAGAGATGTGGTCAACAGCTTGATGTCCAAGTGGAAACCAGTGGTGTTCCTCGGGGGTTGGTACCGGGACTGGTACTATTTAACATCTTTGTTGGCGACATGGATGGTGGGATTGAATTCACCCTCAGCAAGTTTGTTGAGGACACCAAGCTGTGTGGAGCGGTTGACACTCTGGAGAGATGGGATGCCATCCAGAGGAACATAGACAGGGTTGAGAAGTGGGTCTGTGCAAAACTCATGAAGTTCAACCAGGCTAAGTGCAAAGTCCTGCATGTGGGTCAGGGCAATCCCAAGCACAAATGCAGGCTGGGTGGAGAATGGATCGAGAGCAGCCATGAGGAGAGGGACTTGGGCGTGTTGGTGGATGAGAAGCTGGATGAGCTGGCAATGTGTGCTGACAGCCTAGAAAGCCAACCATATCCTGGATATATCATATTTCAATAGAAGCCTGGCCAGCAGGTTGAGCGAGGTGATACTACCCCTCCACTCTACTCTGGTGAGATCCCACCTGGAGTACTGTGTCCAGCTCTGGAATCCTCAACACAGGAAGGACATGGACCTGCTTGGGTGAGCCCAGATGAGGGCCACAACAATCATCAGAGGACTGGAGCACCTCTCCTATGAAGACATGCTGAGAGAGCTGGGGTTGCTCAGCCTGGAGAGAGAAGGCTCAAGGGAGACCTTATAACAGCCTTTCAGTACTTACAGTGGACCTACAGAAAAGGTGGAGAGGGACTTGGTACAAGGGCATGTAGGGAAGTGATGGGATAAGGGGTAATGGTTTTAAATTGGAAGACGGTAGATTTAGATTAGGTATCAGGAAGAAATCCTTTACTGTGAGGGTGGTGAGACACTGGAACAGGTTGCCCAGAGAAGTTGTGGACACCCCATCCCTGGAAGTGTTCA
>JAOXJM010000001.1:141004455-141019971 GCA_026413425.1 Tringa solitaria
TGGGAGGTGTCCCTGCCCATGGCAGGGGGGTTGGAACTAGATGATCTTTAAGGTTCTTTTAACTCTGACCATTCTATGATTGTGCCATTGAAAATATGGTGTGACCTCCAGAATGGATTTTTGTACCACAAAAAGCACAGAGTAGGTGTATAAGACAATCTGCACCTGCATGGATTGTGTCCTGTCCAGTTTCCTTCATCAAAACATAAAAGATGGAAGCTGTCAACTGAAACATCATCAATTGATCCAAGGACTACTCACAAAATCCTACTTTCTGCCATGTTTATTTGCATTTAAAGTGGAAGAAGTGCCAAGTTTCAAATAAAGGTTTCCTTCTTCTATTAAAAAAAATATAAATCCAGTTCCCCAACCCTTTTGTAATTAGATGGGGAAGAATATGCAATGTTAGTATTTTAGCTATGGTTCTGAAGATAGTCTTGTGTTGCAGCTGTGTCCAGCAAATACAGAAAGAATTGTCTCTCAAACCCTTAGTGCAGACTGGAACTGATGGCATAGGCTTGGTACAGAAGCTAAAACGGATTTTGATGTTTTGCTGTAAATTGCTTGGTGACTAATATACCAGCAGGTCCAAAAGCTTCTGGCTGCTTGCAGTTCTGCACTATTTCAGTTTGTGTTTAGCACTGAAACTGTATGCCTTGTGTCTCCTTTGGGGAAGAAACAATTAGAATATGCAAAAGCAATCTTTGATATTACATCACTCAATAACATTTTTATGAATAGATTGTATTTATTGATAGATTCTGTCAATTTAGTCTGCTGTCTTTTTACCACAATTAATCAAATGGGATGTGAAAGTCCTCTTGCCTGTAGCTATTTTTAATCGGTGTCACATTAGATAATTACAACTACCCTTACAAAATTTAATGGTAACTTTAATAACATGCAGCCTATCTCTTACCGCTATTGCAGCTTCTTCTCTTAATACAGTTATACTCAATGCTTCTATTGGTTTTTTGTGTGGCAGACTTTTTTTATAATTACTGCACTCTTATAATGTGCTTTGATTATTTATCAGGAAATACCTCCATATGAAACAAAAGGAGTGATGAGAGCCAGTTTTTCTTCAAGAGAAGCAGATAATCATACAGCCTTCATTAGAATAAAAACAAATGCCTCAGACAACACAGAATTTATCATTCTCCCAGTTGAAGTAGAAGTTACAACAGGTTTGTAGAAAAATGGTTGTTTTGTTGTTGTTGCTTTTTTTTTTTAAGTTATTCAACTTAATTAACTTTATATATATATATAAGTATAATAAGAAAATAATACCTCTTCTTTTCCTTTTTTTTCCTTAAAGCACCAGGAATCTATTCATCAACAGAAATGCTAGATTTTGGTACACTACGAACGCAAGGTAAACTCTACTTCAGGTCTCTAAGTATTTATAAGGAGTATGGTGGGGAGAGAAAAGACCAGTTATCTTTGTACTGTTCAGGGTTGCTTGCAGAATGATGCTTTTTAAAAGCAGGATAACGATGCGTTAGAACAGTGCACAGCTGTATTCACCTGTGAGTATACTTGAGATGTGTACAAGCAAACAGTAGTTTGCATATCCAGTAATAAGTCTAGTAATAACATTAGTCTTACTGTTGCACATGACTTGGTCTGAAAACTATTGTCAGTTTACTTCATTTGTAAAATTGTTGTGAAAGGTTGCTTTACATCTACACAAGTTTTAATAATTTTCAGACGCAGGGAATAATGGAAGTGTGCAAACTTAATCGAATTTGTTACTTTAATATTATTTTTTTTTAGTGCCACTTACACATTTGAGCCTGAGATTTTACATTTTAAATTAATATTGTATAGTGAAATAAAAAAATATGGCAGAAAGTAGTAAAACTGAAGGTATCTTTTGAAACTGTGAAAGGGATTCATTACTGAAGAATAACTGTATATATCTTCTTTCAATTGAAAAAAAATAACTTCTAAAGTACTTTTCCTCACAACTTATTTAAAAATCTTTACATGTTAACTAAGATTAGTTTCTGCTGAATATTGGTGCATCTGGCAAAATCATTCATTGTAGTATTTTTAGCCTGTTCATTTCTTAATGTGTTGGAAATATGAGTGGTTAGCTGAAGCGTGTAATACCTACTAATACACAAAAGTGCAGTTTTTAAGTGTGTCAGATTCTTGGGAGTAGCTATTTTGGCTGGCTATACCGTCATGTTAGTTTAACTTTTTAACTCTGAACAACAGTGGATTTATATGAGAAACCAGCTAGTGCAGATGACTTTGTATAAGGTTCTTATATGAAAATAGCCTAATAGCCAGGTGTGGTTTTTGTTCTTTAACAGATCTGCCAAAAATTTTAAATCTGCATTTATTGAATTCAGGAACAAAAGATGTGCCAATTACAGTAAGTTTTATTTCCTTTCAATTTGAAACTTTCTACTTGGATATTCTTTCTCTCATAAAAATTGATCATTCACAGGTTTACCATGTAGTGTTCAGAATTAGAAGCTAGGTGATGTGTGACTGAAAACATAACTTAATAGTAAGACAAATAGTCTGTATGCACAGTAAAATTAATTTGCTTCATAGCTTTCTTTGAATGGCTGTTTCAGAGTTTATAGCTGGTGCCTGCAATATCTGAGCCTCTGGAAGCTTTTATACTTGAGAACAGTAACTCCTGTTCAGTCAAGAGAGATTAAAGCAGAGTCTATGGAACTCTTTGTCCTCATCACACACTCCATGAGAGTGTATAAAGTGGTTGCCCAACATAATCTTTTAAGATGAGCGAAGAGTAGCTTTCAAGAGCAGACTGTAAAATGACCCTTGTTTTCTTGAGGTTATCTGCTTTGTAGCTTGAAATGAGAAAAAAGCCTGTAAACACTCTAGAGCCCTTTCCAGTGAGATCACTGCAGCTGCATGGAAAGTGCAGCCAGCTTCAGAATTCTAGGTTTTGGGTTTTCTGCTTTCTATTTTTATTACAAAATTTTGGCTCTAGGCTGGTAGCCCGCCTTTATTCATTCATACCTTTTTCCTGTGTAACTTTTCTCATTGCCCACTATTTTTGTCACTTTTTCCCTCTCCCTTTCCTGTCTTCCCTGTTTTCCAGATTTAGTTGTATAGCTAGCTATCCCTTGTCCCAGTGCACTTCAAAAAGTGTTGAAGTGTTGAAAAGAAACCAGAGGAGCCAGAGGAATGACTGAAGGATTGGCAAAGGTTCCTTACTGAGCTCTTAGAGAGCACTTCTATGTTTTTAAAGCTTACAGCTGTAACTGTAGGGAATAGTATTTTAAGAGTACAGGTATAACAAAAACTTAAACTAAGATACTGAGGAAACAGGCTAGATGAATTGCAACTAGAAACAGGACACATTTTTAGTAATGAGGGTAACTTTCCACTGTGATAATAGTCTATTGTGATGCTTGCTAAGTTGTTACTCACTAAAAATTGTCAGGAGAAACTCAGTGTAATGCAAACAGAATTTAATTGATTGAAGTCCTAATGCTTATTGTATTAATGAGGTCAGATGATCCTATAAGGTCTCTGGTGGACTTGTAAGCTATGAACCAGCTTCCATGGAGTGTTTGTATTTAAAAAACAAAACAAAACAAAAACCTGTATGCAATTTTTTACAATCGGAGGGTTGATAAGTTTACTAAGTTATTTTTCAGCTATGTCTGCTATCCTGTCATGTCTGCCTTACTAGATTTCCTGGGATTTTGGCATAGGGACAGTTTTTCTGTTGTTTTTCGTTTGTTGTTTTTGGTGTGTTGGTTTTTGTTTGGTTGTTGTTTTTTTTTAAGTCTGTAATATACTTCCAGAGTACTATGCAAATAACCATATATTCAAACCATCAGTATTACTTCTAATATCTGATAATATAGCCCCTAATTCATATTCCTCCATTAAAAAAAAAAGTTACCCTTATTTTTAAGGTGTGGTTTTTGAACCACAGACTATAAACCATAGACTGCAGTCTAATGGAAGGCTATGATTTGATAACTAGTATACATGTCATGACAGAACTTTTCCAGATGAATTATTCTTTTACAGTGTATCAAATAGGTAAATTTGGTGGTCTTAAAACTTTTAGGATTCACTTTTGCAATGATAAAGTTGCTTCATAGGTCCAGATATGATGTATTTTTCAGTGTATCAGATAAGGCACATCAAGTCAATTGTTGTTCTCATTAAGGCACAGCTTTGTTGTGAAGTTTGTAACCTTTCTAGCATTTGAAGCACTATGTGAATTTCTGCTGCTGTGCCAGTCAAGGAATTTCAAAGTGGTAAGCAAGAGTAAAGAATTTTTGGAAGGAACCTGGTGAATAGCTTGCTTCTAGGAAAGCCTGAGAAATGGAATTCTGACCCTTTAGAGCTAGGGTTTAAAGGCAGTAAGACAGAGTACTGTGACAAATTTCATCTTAATGTCAAAAGAAAAGGCCAAGGCTATATTTAGCATATATTTAAGCTGGGTGCTGGAGGAACTAAATATCTTCAGGTCATCTGCGTGTGAGAGAGTGCTAATACTGTTGCCAGAGTTGTAGTTGTTCTGCCTTTAAGTACTTAGTCATGCTGTGGTCCAACAAATTGGTTGAGGAGAGTAAGAGGGAGTCACTTGACTTTTTTGGGTTCTAAAGCTCTATATAAAAACTTAATTGCATTTTGTAGGATTTTCTCCATTATTAGCGAGAACCATGTTTATTTAATGACTGGATGAACTGTTAACATGCTGCAACAATTAAGCCATGCTGTCAAAAATCTAGTAAATGTAGATTGTCTAACCCTTTCTTTTACCCTTTCTCTAGAATGAAAATTTTGTGTTTCCTTAAGGCAGTTTAAGCCCATTTGATTGCTAAAAGCAGAGGCACACTTTAAAACTTGGTCTCCTGATCATATGTGATGCATAAAGAACCAGGACCTTCAGGACAGCTGTGTATTGAAACTGAGTTCTATCAGTTTGAAAATGAAAAATGTTTATATAAGAAAGTATTTACTTCTGTCACAATTAACATACTGTAAAGAAGATTTTTTTTTTTTCCTCCTGTCAAGCTGCAAGAAGTCGTTTATTTCTGCGTTATGTTTTTGGCTTGCACATTTGAGTGCAAAGTTCCCATTATCAAGGGAAAGTTACTTTAAAGGATTAAACTCTAGTAACAGTTTATTCCATGACTGTTCTGGATGGTGCTTTATGATGAAAGTTCATGTTCACTAGTTAGCTGTGTCCATATTTAAGCTGAAGGCCAGGTTTTGACTGACAAAATGATGGTGTCTGTAAAAGCAACAGAACCAGTACAGAGGTGGTTCTGACACTAACTCAACCAGCCTTAGTCTGCTGCCTGTAGCCACAGAGCTTTTTCCTCTTGGAGCAGGGTAGCTGTGTCTTCACTACCTGTAAGCAACAGTCTACAGCCTGCTCAGTCTTTAGAGCAATATGCTAGGTGGACAAGACAAAACTATGTTCGGGAGCTTGCCGACAGGTAAACAGTATGGATGAGCATGTGCCAGTGTTTCAACCCATACTCTTCCTCTCTTTAGTTTGTTAGAATAGGTGTAGTTCTTAAACCTTTAAAGTATTTTCCAATAACTGCTGCAATAGCACAAAGCTTTCTTCCCACTCTGTGTTCTCTCGAACGTTTGAGGTCCTTGTTTTCTGCTTTTATGCTAAATATTGAATGTGTCTTCATACAGCAGGGTCAGGAGTCTTGCCTGGGGCACTGCGTGGGAGAGCCATGTGTTACTGAAGCATGTCTATTTTAAATTCTTTTTCCCCACAGAAGTTGCCGTTAGGAGATTTTCTGAGAAAATTGGTGTTACTAGATTCTTGGTAGAACTTATTTTGCATGTATTCTCATGGCCTGTCTGTATTTGGTGGTTCTTAAGGCACACATCAGGACAAGTTTTGCTTGGGCTTTATTTGAAATAGGTTAAAATTTGAGAAAAATTAATTCAGAAGGATTTTTAAGGATGGTTCTTTTTCCTTTAGTTGTCTTAATCCTGTATTACCTTTTAGACCGTATAATCAAGCAATAAATGAGAAATGTGCATGATGAAATTAAGAAATTTTCAACAAAATAATGCTAAATTTCTTCATTAACTAAATTCATTAGGTGTAGCCATTTTTAGTTAATAAGTCTAGGTTTGTTACACTTGTGGTTTAAGAGATGCACCTCTGAAACCTCCCCTTTTTCTGGCAACAGGCTGTCCTTCTTAATATTTCTGATTTTTATTTACTAAATGAAATCAGCATAATTTCAAACTTAATAATTAAAAAACAGCCTTTGCATAAAAAGAGCTACTAGAAATTGTTATCCTTTCTGCCACGCAAAAGTCGTCAGCTTGACTACAGCTTTGGTTTTGTCTGCTTTAAGAGATCTTTTTTTATTTAAAGACACCTCAAGATCTCTTTTGTAGTATGGATTTCATTAGAAGAAAATAGTGATAATTATGAATCGGCTCATGAAGAAAAATAGCAAATATATGCACCATGTGTATGCAGATGGTTGACAAAGGCCAGTGCTGTAAATCCAAAATACAAAACTTCTAGTTAACAGAGATTATTCATTAGCTGCAGAAGCAGCATTGCTTGTTTCCTCTAAGCATCACATGGACTGCAGAACTTAGTTATGTATGCACGATTTTATGGCTTGAATTTACAGTCAAGGACAGCTTAGCTTGGAAGAATTGTAATTGGTTTGTACCACTAGCTGTCTGCCTTGCTCTTCTCTGACCAAGAAAGGCTCAGCTGCTTGTGAAGCAGGTGCTAAACCTCTGCAGCCCAGCATAAGGTAAACCAGCACTCATTTCAGTTTCCTTAATACAGCATCCTGTAATTTGCAGTAGCTTAACAGCTGCTACACTAGCAGCTGAGCTGTTCTTACAGCAGGAGGAGGCAGCTGGGGAGGAGGAATCATGGCAGCCATCCTAATTTTAAGCAAAACAAGAATAAGAGCATTTAAATGCTCAATGCCTGGTTTCTTTCTGTGGAACCTAGATAAAGAGTTTGCTAGTAATCTTTATAGAGTCTTCAGATGTTGACAGGGAATCCATAATCCTGCTGCATAGCAATGACTCTGTCTACAAATCAGCTCTGGCTACTAACTGACACGTTTACTATTCCAGTAATGCCAAATTTACCTTTTCCATTTAGCTTAAAACAGTAATCCTCAGATACAAAAGGTGATCTTGTTAAATGATAGAATGAGTGTCATCTCAGATTTACAAAACTGTTAAGTTATATATAGTTAAATTTACTTTTTTTGGTGTGGCAGCTCTGCAGACTTAGCATAGGATCAGAGACAAGTAGATGTTTGTATCATCACCAGTAGTTACACAAGTCAGTTAACAGCTTTGTTAATGAGTGCACCAGAAACAAATAGTCTAGTTATTGTAAGCCTGCAGCACTAACAATGAAAAATGAATCTTTTTAAAGCTTCTTTTTTTCTTTATTAACATGTTTCTGGCCATACTGTCACTTTATCCAACACTCCTAAGGATAACTCTCTGCCTGCTTTCCTGCGTACTGCCTGAGTAATTTACAGGACCTGAGAAAAATTCTCTCACAATGCTACTTTATTATAAGAAAGACAGACCTGTAAGAACTCAGCCAAAACTAGTTGAAGTTGTGTTGCTCTGAAGTATATGTGAAGGCTGTTAACAATGATAAATTTATGGGTGCTTCATATTTTGATTGTTTGCAGAGTGTTAGACCTACACCACAGAACGAAGCTATTACAGTACATTTCAAGCCAGTTACGTTAAAAGCCTCTGAAAGTAAATATACCAAAGTTGCAAGTATTAGCTTTGATGGTAAGTATTGCTCCTCTATTATTAGAGCTTGCCAATTGCTCCTTAAAACTTGCTGAAACTTCATGAATTATTTTCATTCTCTTAACAAAATGTTATTTGCAACTTTGAGAAAAAAATGGAATTTTCTAACTGGAAAAGGATTATGGTTCTTCTAACTTCAGTTATGTCTGAAGGAATTATTTCTGATAATCATCATCAAGTAACTTAGGCTGATAAATACTGGTGAGAAGTGAAGGAATTCTTAGTTCTTCTATTAAACAGTATTCCTATGTTAAGGCACTGATTATTTAAAATGTATTCTTAGTCTAAACAGGCATTGTTTTTGAGAAATCCTAGCAAACCAGGATGTGTTCCTCACAGCAGTGTATATTTAAGGAGAGTATATCCCTTGGATTGCCCTTTGATCCTTCTAAAGTTTAAAAAAGAGTCCAAAAATATTTCTAAAGAAACTACATTTTATGTTGGAATGCCCATGGAAATAGAGCTCTGCCGTGCTCTTGAGGACCTCACTGTGAAAGCTGGCTTATTTTCTTTTGCTATCTTGAATTCATATTAAAGAAAAAGGGAGGTGAACGTGGAAAAACCTTTTACTGATACCTTTCCTACAAAGATATGTTATGTATGCTGATACTGGCTTTCATTTACATCTTTATGAAAGAAGTGCTTGGTTGTTTTCCTCCTACATAGTGTGACTGTAAATACTATGCTGACATTTTGTAGAAAGGTGCCTCCATCTTTATAGAGATTTTAATCAACTGGCAGAATGCTGTTGATCTACTCAGATATTACTGCTTTAAGATATTAGTTGGTGCTGTAAGTCTTTCTGCCTGGATTGCTTAAAAATGGAAGTTTAGAGATGAAAAGTTCTTCATTTCAGGTAGATGTAATTTTAGAAGTTGTATGGATAGAGAAGAGAGTATTGATTTTTATTTTTTTTATTGCTATTTATTGAATAAGACTTTAGATATTTAACAGCTTACAGTTTGTAAGATGAGTGAAGTATTTTTTAGCCTATAAATAAATCCTGAAATAGCTGAATTCTGTCAACCTGAGGTGTAATACATTCAGATTTTGAAGCTGGAGGGAATATGGGGACCTACTGACTAACATATAGTAAATCTTGGAAGGCATGGTAGGTGGGGAAAAATACCCAGTCAAGCTACTTAATGTGTTTAAGGGATTGACTTGGTGAATTCTTTTCAGTGAATCAGCCAGCCCTAAATACTTGCTGTTTCAGCTGTCCTAATACACACAGAGCTTTAGGGGGATGGTAGTTTCTCCTAACTAGTATTTGAATCCCCTGACTTTTCTGGCAATATTTCTACCAGGCTGACATTGCTTGTTCTATAATGATGGGGCAGGCCTGTGAGCATCATTCTTGGTGCTTGTGTAGTTTGGGTTCTTACATGGATTCTGGTTCCATTTCTCTAAAGTTTGTCTTTGATTTCTTCATTATTAAAATGTTGCTGTGTTGTTGGCCCAAAGCCCTGCTCGACTGGTAGTTCTAAGTGAGGAGCCCAGCCATCTCAAGTGTTTGTCCTCTTAGTGGAGGGATAGGTGTATTCCATACTCTTAAGTGGGAAATTCAGCTCGCTAGGATCTTAATTATCCGCTACGCTTCCAAGTTATTTATTTGACAGGAACAAGCAGGCTTCCCTATCGTAGATAAGCTTACTAACTCAGGCAGGTAAACTAACTGGTGTTAAGAGGGAGGAATTCAGAACTCAGATCTCTTACTTCCTAGACCTATTCCATGTCAGTTGCTTATTGAAATTTCCTTAAGATCCATTTTTCTCATGAAAGAGAAAAGCTCTGTGCTTTTATTCTTCCACTCATGCTAGTCTAACCTAATGGAGCTTATTTATTTGTTGGTTTTTTTTTTTTTGTCACCTGCTTAAACAAACTTCTTATATTCTTGTGTGTACAGCATCAAAAGCAAAAAAAGCTTCACAGTCTTCTGGGAAAATAACTGTTAAAGCGAAAGAGAAGAGCTACTCCAAACTTGAAATACCGTATCAAGCAGAAGTATTGGATGGGTAAGCTTACAGTAATTAAACATAGCTCAGAAACTAAGTGTTGTAAATTAGCTGATGTAGCAGGTAATGTAACCTTTTTAGGGGGGGGGGGGGGATTATGAAGAAGTGATACCCAAGTTTTCTGAATCTGGAGCTCATTTAGAACTACAATTACTTGTTTGAATTTTTCTGGTTTTACACTGTAATAGATGAGTAATGCATACACTTGTTTCAAGGCTTGAGTTCAAAGTGACCTTAGGGAGTTGTTTCAGAGCAGTTGTTTCAGCAGTTGAAGGCTGCAGATGAGACATTTTAAAAATGCAGTATTGGAAATTTTTTCAGTTTTGCATTTGCTGTTCTATCAGCATATGGAGTAAAGGTAGAGAAAATATTTCTGGTTTTAAGCAAAATTTTGGAACAACTGTCAGTGCTTCCTTACTTTTTGTTACTTAATTACAGACTATGGCTAAGGTGACCTTAAAATTATTGTTGAAATGAGATGCTACTTTTTCAACAGAACTTTCTGAGGATTTCAAAGGCAGCGAAACTAAACCTTACCTTTCAGAACTTTTGTGCTACAGATGCATGATTTGGTTAATCAGGAATATGCATGATTTGCAAACTGTCTTAATACTTTGACACTTCCTTTTAGTCCTCCTAGTATGCTTATTCGCCTATTTTCTTACCTCGTTTGAACTACTTAATTACTAATGTCCCTGTAGTGATAATAATGAAGTTTCAGCATGCAATGGGGTATGCACCTTTTTGCTCTTGGATTGAATGAATTCTAGTCTTCTGTGTAAGAAAAAAAAGACTTCATGTTTGAGGAAAATCTTGCTTTTTCTCATACTGTTTTCTTCTAATAGATATTTGGGTTTTGATCATGCTGCCACACTCTTCCACATCCGTGACAGTGCTGCAGATTCCGTGGAAAGACTGATCTACCTAACAAACACATTCAGTTTTGCAGTCCTTATACATGATGTTGTGTTACCAGAAGAAGCAAAGCCAATGTTTAAAGTAAGCCCTATTTCAGTGAACATTTTTACCCAACAATAAATATTTAAATGTGCTGCACTTTATTCAATTGTAACATTGATCTTCATTGTTCACCAATCTAGGTCCAGAACTTCAGTAAACCAGTCTTAATTCCGCCTAATGAATCCAGATATATTTTTACTCTTCATTTTATGCCTTCCACATCATCTGTTCATATAGATAATAATATTTTACTTATCACCAATGCTTCTAAATTTCACCTACCGGTCCGAGCATATACAGGATTTTTAGATGTAAGTATTTTCCTTTTTTTTTTTTAGCTACTTTACTTAGAGGCAGACTTCATAACACTGTTTTTAATTCTTTATTCTCCTTCTACGGGAGGAATTTCTTAATTTCAAAATGGTTTTATCAGTTCGTTCCTTAAACATCTTCAGTTACTGCTGAAAATTTATTTTTTGTTCTCTTTAGATTTATGTAGGAAATGTATAGAAATTTGAGATTGCCACAGTACTGCTCTATTAGACTCATTAACGCATTTGTCAATGAGCTTAGAGTTTGAGCACATTCTATATTTAATTCATGCTAAAATACCTTTATCAATCTTTCTAGTACTTTGTACTGCCTCCAAAACCTGAGGAACGATTTATAGATTTTGGCATATTGAGTGCAACAGAAGCTACCAGCATTTTATTTGCAGTCATCAACAGCAATCCAATAGAGGTAAGGATGGATTTATTTTTAGTTTGCCTTTTAAAAAATTTACATCAGTGTTGTTACTGAAAACAGTACCTTTTATTCTTTTTTAAGCTGGCTATAAAAAGTTGGCATATTATAGGGGATGGCTTGGCCATAGAACTTCTAACAACTGAAAAGGGAAACAGAACAACGATAATTGCAAACCACCATGAACTACAAAATGCCAGTGCATCCGATCAGTCTTCAGTAAGTAATCCTTTGAATCCACTGCTGAAAGCTAAATTTAGGAGCAGGGGGGAAGGAGACAAATCTGTGCAGCTTCTTTTAGTTTCATTTTAGCAGGGGGGGAGGAAGGATAACAATTCTTAATTTTGGTTGAATTTGAGTATGATAAAGCATGTAGAATTTTTTAAATTTATTTTAAGAAGCAGTATTATGTTCAGATTGGTTAGGTTTTGAAAGGGGAAACTTAGAAACGGCAACCCCCATGCCCTCGGATAATGGTCAGAAGAGTGGAATTTATATAACTTGTGTTTTTGAATTTTTCTTTTTACCACTGACAGTTGTTTCAAATGGATTTTGATTCACTGTAAAGAAATAAGAGGATGTTTGGTATGTTTTTTAGTGAAATTTCTTTCCATGTAGTGGAATACAATGAATGACTCTTTCTCTGTCATTTACAGGTGATACTAGCATCGGGTTATTATGCTGTGTTTAGAGTAAAACTAATAGCGAAAGAGCTTGAAGGAATTCATGATGGAGCTGTACAAATAACGACAGATTATGAGGTATATTTAATGTATATTCATGGATGTTGCCCAAATAATATATTCAGTTTTAAAGTGTGAAGTTTTAAGAGTTGTATTAGTAGTAATTAATAGTAATATTACGGAGATGCTGAGATCGGAAAGGACCTTTGGAGTTCAAGTTATCTCTCCGCAAGTTAACCCTGCATCAAACAACAGTAATGCTACTTTTGCTGTGTTTTCCCTGAAGGAATGAAGAATGACTTTCATTATGATTTTCATCTGGCTTTCAGAAATATCCATTCAAATCTGACGTAATGCTTTGAGGTATTAGTTCTTCAATGACTTGACACATCCTCAAAGCATCAATGCATGGATCTATTGGCATAACACATGCTGACAGTGTGCTTTTTGGTACATTATTAGTTACTGAAATTGAGCTATAATTTCAGAGGGTTTTTTGTCAAAACCCAATGTAAAAGTTTTTTTGGAGAAATTGTAGTTTGCTGACAGCTGATGAAGCAGAGTTATTGCCCTAAGATTAGTAAGGGAGAAAAGAACTACCAGTTAATTCTCAACTCAGTTGTATTTTAACTGTGCTTCTGTGTTTCACGTAGAATGGTGCTAAGTTTGACTGAGTGAAAGTGTGCTTCCTGATGATATGGGTGACTGTTCTGATTATGATGATGAGTTGAAATCTTAATTCATGTCTCCATGTTTTAAATGTGTATATAAACCTAGACTACATTAATTGTAGAATTTCAGGGCTTTTTATTCTGTGCAATTTAAAAGCAGAAGAGACATCTAAAGGCTGAAATTTGAAGGAGAGGGTTTCTGAACATTTCTTGTTCTTTCTTTTTTTTTTTTTTTTTTTTTAACAGATTTTAACTATACCAGTGAAGGCAGTGATTGCTGTAGGCTCACTGACATGCTCCCCAAAACATGTTTTTCTTCCACCTTCTTTTCCGGTAAGAGAATTTGCTTTTTGCTTTCTTGCTGTGTTTTTTATTTATCTGTCCTCAAGAGAAATCACTCTCTTGAATTGTTGCATGTCAAATTGCTGGAGAGATTGTGCTACCAAACTGTTAATGATTCAGTTTCTCACTTTTGGGGTTTTTTTTCCTCCCCATATGTCCCAAGCATGAGTTACCCCTACATCTCCTCTACTGGCCACTTGAATGGGATCTTGGAATACTGATACAATCCCAAACCTGATTCTTTGCAACTTCATTCTAAGATAACTGTGGTCACTTGATTATTACCATTTCATGTGCATTAGCACCAAGAGTAAGACAGACATGAAATTGCACAAATGCATTTTTCAAAATGTTGACGTGTAAATCCAAAGATGACAAAGTCAGCTAATAAAGTGATAATTTAGTATAAGAAGTCCTTGATCTCTGTGGAAGCATTGTTGTATTGTTTCCACATTGAAAGTAGATCTTCTCGAGGCTACGTGGTGGAGTACGTGAACAGAAAAGCAAGAAAGCTATGTGGGCCTATAGCTCTCTGCAAAAAAAGCTGTTTTCATCCCTGCTCCTGCAGTAGTTTTTATTCAGTGAGTGCTGAAAGCAGCTGCTTTGCTCAAGGCTACAGGCTCAAGCAGCAAGCTATTAACTAGATGATACTTTCTTCTCACTTGCCATTCAGCATAGCCATAGAAGCATGGGCAGTCAAGGCATATTTATGTGGCAATTTGTTATTTCATTGAAGTCTGAACTTTATGTGACTTTCTGATGAGTGGGGATTTGTAATATGATGGAAAATTACACAGAAAGAGATTGAAAACTGGGAGGGGGGAAATAGCAAAAGGAGATAAAGATGGCAGTTTTCTGAAAGGATAAACTAACTCCATGCTTGTTGGTGAAAATGGGTTTTTATTTCCTTGTCTGTCCTGCATTGGCTCAATCTGTTGTAGGGCACTGCCTGTTCTCACCTCCTCTTCCAATAACTCCGTAGAATCTCCTGCTTATCTTACACTTTGCATACTCTTAAAATAGTAATTTCTCACTGGCACTTTATCAAATGCTTTACCACATGTCTAGTAGACAAATGATAGTTTTTTGAAAAAGTAGTGCAGTAGGTCTTGTCAGAGAAAGATAGGTCAGTCAGCAGGACTTCAGTAAATCATTACTACGTTTGCCCCATTATCCATTCCATCTCTCTTCTGATCTCTTACTTCACAAATTGTTCTGAAGTCTTGCTGCTCTTGAGGTCAAACGGTCATGCCTACCTAATGGTCATTGCAAAGATCACTTGTTATTTTTATCTTTAGGATCTATGTTTCCTATTTTACTGTATGGCCTCACCATTATATGGATATTTATTAAACTGACTGCCATATTTGTAACTTCATCTATAAACTGCTTCATAACCCTGTGATAAACTGAAATAACTTAGAGGTCTGTTTTCTTTCACAAAAGATAAAGCATTTTCTATATTCTGTATCCTAATTTATATATCCTAATTCCTGGCAAGATCTTTGTCCCTCTTGAATACCACATTAAAATATTTTGTTCTGTTTTGGGCCTAAAATACTAATTTATTTTTTTTTCAGTCTCCCTTTATTTTGTTCTTACTGGAATGGCTAAAGAGCTTATCAATTATCTTGATTTTTTTTATTTTTGTTTGTTTCCTTTTGTTTTGGCAGGTACTACTTCTTGTATCACCTGTATTTCTCAGCCTTTAAGGCTGTCATCATTCTTTCTTATCTCCAGACTGCTCTTTTCTAGTGATGTTTTCACATAATTATTCATTCAGGGGGCCTTTGGCCTCCTGCATTTTATTTGGGATTGTAGATTCAGATGTAATTATCACCTTTGACACGATTCTAGACTGTTTTCTGTGTTCAAGCCCCAAGCTTTTCAGAGCACTCGGCTTCGCTTATTACTTCTGTTACTTGATCACTTAGCTCTTGATATTTGAGAACACTGACAGCAGACTTACTTTTCTTTTCTCTTGGATTCATGTCAAACTAAACTTGTGATCACTGAATTCATGATATTCTTGCATCTACTTGTTCTGTAGTGCCTCCATTACTTATTAAACTAAGCCTAAAATAGCATCAGTTCTTCTTGTTTGAGTGTTTGGTAGAGAAATTTGACAGCTAGAACATCCAGAAGTAACTAGGAGCTACAATTTTAGTAACACTTGCTTTTCAGTTCATACCCAGGATGTAATTCTCCTGCAGCTGCCTGGTTTCCAGTGCTGTCTGTCTCTCTTTATAGAATCATAGAATGGTTAGAGTTGGAAGGGACCTTAAAGATCATCTAGTT
>JAOXJM010000001.1:141030713-141046797 GCA_026413425.1 Tringa solitaria
TTATTGAGTTGGAATAGTGTTACTATATGTTGGGGTTTTTTTTAAACATTTCCTTCATTTGGGTTGTGAATGCACATGAGATCTAGATTTACAGATGGTTTTGGTGCATTGCAGTATGTAGAAAAGAGCCTTTAGACTTTGGGTTATTATCATAACGCACAGCATTTTAGTCTTGAGTATTTTGTCTGTTGCCTTAATGATTAATTCTGTCAGTTTTTATTGTAAAAGATCTCTGCATCAAAACCTGATCTTTTAACACTGCTTGGGTGTGAAGTTAACTATTCGGAATATAATATCTAAAAAGTTGAGAAGATGCTTCTGCTCTATAAGAGTGTGTACGAGATACTGCAGGCAGTGAAACTTCCCTAGCATTTCTGCAGCAATCTTAGTTTGTGATGAGACGGGAACATCGTGGTGATGTTGAAAAGACATGCAGTTGTGACTTAAAGGTGAAGAGTTTGAAAGCTGTATCTCACAACTGTTGATAACACAGGGATGTTTTAGCTGTTGCTGAGCAGTGCGCACACAGCCTCGAGGCCTTTTTGGTTTCCCACCCTACCCCAGCAGCGAGCAGGCCGGGGCTGCACAAGAAGCTGTGAGGGAACACAGCCAGGACAGCTGAGCCCAGCAGACCAAAGGGGTATTCCATGCTGTGTGACATCATGCTCAGTATATAAAGCCGGGGGGAGGAGAAGAAAGGGGGCGACATTCAGACTGATGGCCTTTGGCTTCCCAAGCAACCAGTCAGTATGCACGATGGAGCCCTGCTTTCCTGGGGATGGATGAACACCTGCCTGCCCGTGGGAAGCAGGGAAAGAATTTCTTGTTTTGCTTTGCTTGCGTGCAAGGCTTTTGCTTTGCCTGTTCAACTGTCTTTATCTCAACCCATGGGATTTTCCTTACTTTTAGTCTTCTGACCTCTGTTCCCCATCCCACTGGGGAGGGAGGGAGCAAGCGGCAGCGCGGTACTTAGTTGCTGGCTGGGGTTAAACTGTGACACGTGTATCAGGGATGATCTAGTATCAGATGTGTTAAGCATAGGTGTTTATGAACTCAGCCAAACACGCCTTGAGGTATTTGAAAGATACTCATAAGTGTTTTAGGCTAATTACACGGATGATTATTAGTTGTACTACGTAGGGCTATTTGTTATAAATGTTTGATGGGCAGTTATGGCAGTGATTGGTGTAGTTCATGGGGTTCTTTTAAATTTATGAATAATATAAATTATCTTAAACTTTTGTGCTGTTCATATGAAAAGTTCTAACGTGCTTTATGTTGTTTTCAGGTTTACACCTGATTTCACTGCTTCCAGAGTCATACGTGAATTAAAATTCATCACCGCAGGAGGCTCTGAATTCATATTTATCTTGAATGCATCCCTTCCATATCACATGTTAGCAACATGTGCAGAAGCGCTACCCAGGCCCAACTGGGAACTGGCACTGTACATAATCATCTCAGGAATAATGAGGTAGTGTGTGTATGTTTTTTCTTATTGGTATATGTGCACGAACAACTGCTGCTTGCAGTTAATATCTTTGTATTCACAACGTGCTGCAATTGGTGTAAAATAAAATCGGGTGAGGTGAAAAAGGAGAAAAACATTAATAAATGCTACTATGGATTGAGTGTGAGCAGTTTAAGGCTGAGGAATACTACTTTCTGCTAGAAGTGAGGACAAAATAATATACTTCTTGCATGGGCCTATTTCCTTAAGTGACATACTCCTAATAACCCTGGTAGTGTGTAGTTATTTGATAAATAATTAAGCCAAACTTGATTCAAGTTACATTAAAGCACTGCTAACCGTGAATTCCCATAGAAATTTAAGCATCTTTCTAGAGTATTGTGCTGTACAGAGATATGAAGCAGTGACTGTAATGAGCTTAGCAGATGCCTTGGATGAAATTAACTTTGCTGCCACTTGTATGTGATAGACAACTGGTGATACTAATAATGGGATTTCTGAGAACCTGGAGGGCATTGTTTGCAACACTGCACACTCGGAGGTTACGTAGTAGCATATTAATGCACTTTTTTCTCAGCAAACAGCCATCTGTTAGCTATGACTGGTTGAAATATGAGTTGAAAATTCCACTGCGTTTTCCTAGTCTAACCTCTACCCAGCTTTTTTTGAAATATGAGGTTATAAACAATGTGTCCCTGTTCATCTCTTGGATGGGAGACAATTTCCCCCACTGCCTTTATCCAGAGAAAACCCTAGCACAGAAACTTATCGGTAAAGTTGTTACTTATCAGTAACAGCAAATGCCGTTTTTCCTTTTTCATTAGTGCTAAGCTTATATCTGAGTGTGAGATGAATTGCTGCTGTAGATGCTTGTGATGAAAAAGTGGTCTTTCTATGTGCTGCAAATCCACAGCATTATCATAGATAGGTAATATTCCTGCATCATGGAGTTTTTTCATATTAAGATACTGGCTCTTCCACGTTGCTGTACTATATTACATAAATGTTGGGTTAAGCTATCTTCCCTTCTAGGGATTGATAAATAGAGCAGATAAAGTTGCAGACTGCTTCATTTTCTTTTTTTGACTTTTCAGCACTTTCCTAAGTAATGCAGTGTTAACTTAGGAAACTACATTTTCCTAAGTAGCAAGAAAATTTCTGTTACTTAGGAAATTCTGTTTCCTAATGAATATTGTGGTACTTAAGAAGTGCTGAGCAAGTACTTAAGTGGTTTCTCTTTGTTTCTCTTTAGTTTATTGACAAAGTGAATAATGCTTGTCAACTTGTAAGTGTAATTTGCGTGGATAATTTTGTATGTACTGTATTTGTTAATTAGACTTTACAAAAGAATACAAACCCTTTCCCTCACTGTGTCTTTTTCCTGCAAGTACAAAACATCCTTATTAGCAGCAAACTTGAGAAGAGTGAGTCCTAATGTAACCATTTCATAATATTCCAAGGATCCTGCGCACAGACAGCCTCTAACTTTTAGGGTGCTATCACGTAGGGGTTTACTAGTTGTCACTAAAGCAATACTCCGTATTGTTGCAAATCTATCCTTAATATCCTTAGTAAGAATGAACAACTCTGTTTGTCCAGTTCGTGTTTTGAATTTAATAAGGTGGTATTTTAATTTAATAAGGTGCTGCCTTCCCTAAATCACTATTGGTTTGAATTGCTACTGTACTTGTGGCTCCAAGTTTTGAAGTCCAACTCGATAAGATACATGCAAGCATGACAAAGGAGCCAGCTTTTTTAATGAAGAACTTAGCAACCAGGCATATGTGTGTGCCAGGGTCAAACCATGCAGGGAAAGAGGGATGTATGGAGATCATTCTTGGGTATCTGGACTGTGTTACTCCCCACTGTATGGTGTTCCTCACACTAATTTATTTTGGAATTTAAATGACATAGCCACTTTAGGCTAGATGTATTTTTCTTTTTTTAAACTATATTTTTTAAAAAAAGAAAAAACCTGAACCACCACTGTTCCCACCACTATACCAAAACCAGAAAGTGCAGTTTAAAAGACCACAAAACAATATTTGTTTTTCATTTCAAAGTTGGTATTCGTTTATCAAAACACCAAAGTTGGCTTACATAGAGGGAGCAGAGTCCTTACCCAGAGAGTGGCAGAGGAGAAGCCTCCAAGGTGACCTTTCACTGCAGCCTTCCCTCTGTGACTTCTGCAGAGCCCAGCATTGATACTGTGGGGCTGAGGGGGAAGAGTACCCCCAGCCCACCAAAACCCAGTGCCCTCCACCCTGGGTTTGTGTAGCACCGTGGTGGTTGATAGAGATGTGATGCTCTTGTTGGTATCAATCTTGTGAAACGCTCAAGTAACATAATAGATTACAGTGAACAAGTGGAAGAGATTATACCTTATTCCTTATGTCCCAAAAGTAATTCTGGTTTTGGTGCCATGGGACCCAAGGCAATATTACTCTTTCGAGTAAAAGTTTGTGTAAGCTCGTCTGAAAGAAAAAACCCAACAAACTATTTCTTTAACTTTTCTATTGTTTGTTAACATCTTGGGTGAAATTTATCTATCCTGCTTTCTGCTATCTGATTATGCATCCGGAATCCTTTTTAATCCCTGGGGCAGGGAAAAAAGCACTGATAACCAGCTATCACCAGCCGAGTTGGTCTCCAGAGTTGCTTCTAGTTTTGGTGACCGTTAAAAGGTATCTAGACTAGATTCTTTCAGCTAAAATTAAGCAAGAGGTATCTTATCCTTTTGGGTGAATTGATGCTGGTTTTCATACATTTGGCTTAGAAAAGCTGACAGTAAGAACAGGGAGGAGAATCAGTAGCTTAAGTTGCTAATTTAAAGTTCCTTTTTGCATAAACTTTTTAGGGTAGTAGGCAAGGCAAGCTTTAGTCATCGTCATTGTATCTCCTCCCCCCAAAACTCCCACCTGTTAGAAGATGAAATCCGTGGCCCTGTGATGAAGGTCTCTGCAATGGTTTCATTGCTTCATTCAAAATTATAGTTCACTGCAGTGCCTTATGTAAGTGGAGGATTCCTAAACACAGTGTTGCAGCAGATGCAGTTGGTTGTAAAACTCCTTGAAATAATACTCTTAAAATTTGCTTCTCTGAGCAGCAGTGCAATTCTCTACAGACAATTTAAAATACTTTTAAAATGGAATTGCGCCAACGAGCTGTGAGAGCTGCTGACCACTTGGATGCCATTTTATTTTTTTTAATTATACCCCTTTTTTTTTTTCCTTTGGATTAATATTCCTCACAGCTGCATATCTCACTTGGATCTAACTTCCATTCTTAGCATTAGTGATGTATATATCATGCTAAACCTGTGTATTTATGTTTCTATCGGACAAAGTTGTAGTTTGGATGCAGTTTTCAGCTTTTTGATATAGGATACAAAGTTTTTGTCTTGTGTGATTAAATTTATTAACCTTAAAAAGCTCAAAGCTAAGAAATACTCAGATGACTGCTTATCTTCTCTGCAGTGTTCTCTTCCTCTTGGTAATTGGAACAGCCTATCTAGAAGCTCAAGGAATATGGGAGCCATTTAGGAGACGCTTGTCCTTTGAGGCCTCAAACCCTCCCTTTGACATGGGAAGGCCACTTGATCTCAGGAGAATAGTTGGAATTTCATCTGATGGAAAGTAAGTAGGGGTTTGGGTTTTGTGTGGGATGTCTTTCTTTCCACCCCCCTTTTTTCCCCTTTAGCTATAAGGCCAGTAAGAAGGTGATACTGCTCTTTAGAACAGGTGAATGAATAAAGATTCTCCCAGTTACTTATAAAAGCATGGTTTGGATAAAAAGATGGATTTTGTGATTGTAAGGAATATTCACCTTCTGGAAAAAAAGAAAGAAAAAAAACCCAACCAACCAAAACCAAACCCTGTTTTTGACCAGGCCGGAAATTCTTACCTTTGGTGTCTTCAGTTAAAAAAAACATCTCCTTTCAGTGTTCCCTCCACTGTATCTATTGACTGTCATTTTTCTGCGTCTGTGTTCACACATACAGTGAGCAAATGAACAGGAAATGGTAAAGGCTACTGATTTGTCAAACAAGTTTTAGGCATTTTGTTGGTTATATGCCGAGAACAGTGTAGTTCAAGGATTCTTTTTGACACAGCGATTCTTTTCTCATGTGGAAGAATGGAAACACTGTAGAGAGAGAGACTCTACAGAGAGACACTGTAGAGAGAAAGAGACTGTAGAGTCTATTTCAACACTTGTTGTTCTTCCAGCTTGAATGCGCTTGGATCAGATTCTAATCACAGTTCATCCAGAGGGATCTACGGAGCTGGCAGTTCGTCTTCACGATCCAGTGCAGGGAATCATAAACAATGCAATGCAACAGCACACCTTCACAGCAATAGAAATGCACCTGATGTTGAAAACATCAAATCCAAGCCCAGTTCAAGCATACCTAATAGGACTTCAGCACAAACAGCTTCCATGCAGTCCGTGAACAGAGCGGGCCCCTTTGCCTTGGATTCAGGTGCCACAGCTCAGAGTCACGCCGCGGGCAAAAGAGCCAAGGGGACGAGGCAGAACCAGCAGCCGGTGCAGCAGCAAGCGCCAGCTTTGTCAGAGCAGCCCCTCCAGCAGCCCCCAGCACCCGGGCCCCAGCAGCAGGAGCAACAGACTGAAGGTTCTTTGCCGCAGCTACCGCTTCTCAGCCCGCCTCACGCAGAGTGTGCCAGCAGCAGAAGGCACAGCTCGGAGGATTCAGATCTCACTGGGCTCATAGAAACTATGGAAAAAGACTTTGACCACCCCGAATCCCCTTCCCCAGATGTGTTTACAGAGCAGCCTCCATCTCCACTAGCAAAAAACAAAGGTAATAAAATTCTGCTTTTTTTTTTTTAACAGGATGATTCATTATGTAAGCCACAGAACAAGGTTTAATTGACTGTAAAGGTCATGTTTTCATAGTGTGGAAAGTGATAGCTTCTCAGCTCTTCCCTACCCGGCTGTATGTGCCTGTGTCTTGAACACTTCCTTTCACAGAATTGCAGTATGGCAGGGGTTGAAAGGGACCACTGGAGATGATCTAGTCCAATCCCCATGCCAGAGCAGGTTCATCTAGAGCAGGCTGGGCAGGAACGTGTCCAAGTGGGTTTTGAGTGTCTCCAGAGGAGGAGACTCCAAACCGTCTCAGGGCAGCCTGTTCCAGTGCTCTGCCACCCTTAAAGAAGTTTTTCCTCATGGTGAGATGGAATTTCCAGTGTTCCAGTTTGTGCTTGTTGCCCCTGGTCCTCTTGCTGGACACCACTGAGAAGAGTCTGGCCCCATCCTCTTGACATCTGCCCTTTAGATCTTGATAAGCATTGATAAGATCCCCTTTTTTTTATGGCAGAGAAGTTCTCTGCAATGCTAGGTTCTGATTCTCCTGCAGAATTTTTGTAACGTTTTGATGAAAGCAAGTGTGAATATTTATACTTCTGACATCCTGAAGAAGAAAGATGCTTTTGGTTGCTACTCCTTTGCCTTTGGGTTGGCATCCATCCCTCCTCCATCATTTGTCGTTGGGGCTGAAGATTGAGGGAAGGAAATGGAAGTTGTCCTAGTGTATTATGAAAACTGAGACGGAGATAAAGGGAGTAGGGGAAGAGAGAGAGCTCTGTAAACCCCTGTAGTATCATTTGGGAATGGAATTCTTCATGCCCAGACTTGCAGATATGAAAAATCCTTGATGTCAGGTGGTCAGCAAATTAATATATGGCACCTGTGCTTATAAGTTGCATTTATCTTTGCATGAGGTTAGAGTGAGTTTAAAATTTTTGTGCACGTTTTCAGTTGTCAAATGCTTAAAATAATGTATTGAATTTTGTACATTAGATAAATTGAGACATTTAAAAGTATATTTAATGTATTTTCCTTCTTATAAAGTTTGTTAGAGTAGGACTTCTAATCATGTTATTTTTGTATTAGCCATTTCTCTTGTGTCCCATAGTTATGTGGTTATAAATTTAATGTGTTTATTTCTAAATGATTTTTCACTTTTTTTTCTAACAACAGTGTTGTACAGAAACTGTACTGGTACGGTGTTTCTTATTGGAGATAGAGTTAAGAAGATGAACAGTGGGAAAGCATATAAATCCTGAGGCATCTATACGATCATGCACCACCAAAGAGGAAAGCTTCACTCTTTTAAGGAGTAATGACTAGAAAGCTCTTAATTAGCTCAGAGTGGATGTGATGATGCATCTGAACTTTCAAAGTGGAAATTCTGAAGTGATGAGGGGGTTTGGGATCCTGCTGAAATAGGCTACTTTATTTCTGGGCTGTTTGGTTTTTAGTTTAGATGAAGGACTGTGGTTGGGGGAATTAATCCTAAGAGAATTATGACCAGTTTGTCAGGTATTCATTTTCTAAAGGCTAACTGGTACTCCAGCAGATGACGTGACTGTAGGTAGGTTTCATGAGCAGCGTCTGTGTTAGCAAATAGTGAGGTATTGGAGCTCCGGAGAGCAAAAAGGCTGGTGGTGAAGGTGCAGCGTCCTCTCGGGGTGTGTCAGAGTGGATTTACAGTGGACACATCCAGTCCACACACGGAATGCCTGGGAGCACTTCTGGAGCATGTCTTCCATTTGTAGCTCAACCTAAAAAGAAAACTGGTCCCTCACTGGAGTGCTGTGTACGATACAGCTGCTGTGCAGCATGTGGGGACCACTGAGTTTGGTTTCAAAAGCGTATTCCTGATGCAAATAATGTGGTGTGCCTGTGTTAACATTTTTTGTACCTCTAGCAATTTCTAGCAGTCGGTGTACTTGGAGCTTGTCTTAGCAAACAGCTGCTTCTAAGTACTGCTAGACGTTCGATTACATTTTTTCAACTATATTTAAATCCATTTTCTTGAGATGGGTGCTTCTATTGCTTTGTCTGTCATTTCAAAAACAATTTTAAAAGGTGATAAAATACTTAGTTCTTAGTAACTTACATGGGTTCCATTTTTTGGCATTACTTTTCCATTTTATAACTGATTACAAATTCACTCAGATAAATTCATATTTTTCCTCCTGTTATGGAGACTTTGCATTGCTTGCCTTTGACATGGGGGTATACTGAATATTTAAACATGCTCTGTGTTGCAAAATATGTTACGAATGGTACATTTTTGCAATCCAGACAGTTTTCTTGGCCTCTTCATTTTCTTAGATCAATAAATTGTATTTATGCGTGTAGACTTCTTTTTGGATGAGCTTTAAAAAAAAAAAAAAAAAACACCAAACCCAACATTATCTGTAAAGCGTAACGTGACTCGCAGAAGCTCAGCGCATCACATAAAACTTGCCCTTTTCCATTTGGCCTCTTTAAAAATGTATAACCATAGGGGAAGTTCCGTTATCTATCTGGATCTACATACACACACTGGTATTTGTCTTTAGATAAATAGCTAGAGTGAGTCACAAACGTTTGCAGAAGCAGCAGCTTCTGGAGTAAAACCGGCTGGCACAGTATCCTGTGCAGGATTCCCGCCTTTGTAGTCTTCTGTTTCAGCTTCCTAATACTTGGGTCCTAGCAGACTGCTGTGCAGGCTACATTAATTTTTGTTAAACAGCTGCTTTACATGATATTTTTATGCTGTGGTAGCATTTTACATAGATTTTCTAATGATGAACGTTAAACAGTTTAGCAATTCTGAATGTAGACTAAATAAGGCTTCTGAAGCAAAACCAGAATACTCCCAATAAGCTGGAAGCTGACCCTCAGAAAATTTCCATACAAAGATCTAATTGCAGTCAGACTTCTATTTGCATTCACACTAAAAAAAAAATAGTTTTATCTTCATTGTTTTTGTTGTGCTTGATACTAAAAACACTGATGTTAAGTCTGAAGAAAACAAAAGTTTGAAGGCACTGCCCTTTGATGTATATCTAATATTTGCCAAAACACTGATGGTAAATTTATGTTCTGGTACAAACTTTCCCTGAGGAACACTTTGCCAAATGAAATATGACAGCTGCCATTGTGCTTCCAGACTCAATTCCGACCTGAGCTGGTACAAATCCCAGAAGAGGCTGAATCCACTTATTCAGCACAGGTTAATTTGAGTCTTTACTTGAGGGAACTATTCCATCCATCCTGGGAGCTGGGCGCAGGCACTGTGCGGCATAGAAATGAGAATGCTTACTCTGAAGGGCACTATCTAAGAAAGATCTTATTGGTAAAGGGGTGTGTTACATCCATGGAAAGACATAAGGATATTGTGAATGCTCTCATCTGTAAGAGAGTACCAAGAGGCGATGGTAAGATAACGATGACTCCACACACACGCATGCACAGTTTCTCTGTATTGATGCTTTTTGTGATAACTTTCTTACTCCCCAGGAGCCTAATCCTGCCTATTTTGCAAGCCAGGACCTCTGGCTTGATTTTGAAAGTTCTTAAACCTCTGCATTTTGAACTTACACTATGCTGTATTTCAGTTAGCCTGTAGAAATTGCAGGAAAAACATAATTAATTGTTCAAGTAGCATTATTTATTATATTATTTATTTATATGTGGATTGCTTCAAAAAATTGATTAAGAATCTCCTGGAGTGTTTAACGCCTTGTTTTCCCTACTTTGAGATGCAGTAGCGCTTCAGTGTGTCAAGCCAAACTATTTTACATTCCGCTTAGTGATACCTCTTAGAATAACACACTTTGAAAGAATAAAATTTGTCAAGGGGAGAAAGTGTACTTGGGGGTGAGATTTCTGGGTTTGGTTCTTTTACATCTTTGCTGGATCAGTGCTATTGCTGGGTTTTCTCATCTACTCTAGTCTTATTGTTGGGTGGGTGGTTTTTTTAATCTGGGGAGCATGCTAGTAATTTCTGTCCTTCGTTTGTTCAGATGATAAAGCTTGTACCAACCTCTGAAGTTCATGTTTAAATCTAGTCTTGTGTGGTAAAACTGTCAAATTGGATTCTAAGGTGTTTAAATGGAATGCCAGGAACAGAGCAGAGAAGAATTATAGGTAGCCAGGTACCCACCATCTGCAGGGAGGCAATGGAGGTAGGGCTCAGGAGTATAAATGCGACGGTGGAGATCAGGGTTCTTCAGGTGTGATGTTCATATTTGGTGTGAAGTGTCTGTTAAATGGTTGGTGTATCATAACAGATGACAAGCTTGAGAGGCTTAATCATGTGTGTTAGCCTCTAAAATGAAATTAATTTAGCCCACCTCGGAGTACTGCTGCTGGGAATCTGAATTATCCTTATCTCCCTAGGGAAAGGGAAAACACTTCAGCGCAAGGCTAAGCCACAGAAGAAGCGGGAAGAAAAGGATAGAAGAGGGAAAGGAAAGCAACAGGAGGATGAACTGAAGGATTCCTTGGCAGATGATGACAGTTCTTCAACCACAACCGAAACCTCCAACCCAGACACAGAACCACTTCTCAAAGAGGTACGGCACTGCTCATAAAAGGAAGCTCCTGTGTAGCTTGGTGGGTCACCTGTCAGCAGGAATATGGTCTCTTCCCCTCACCCCTGCCTTTCATATACTATAATAACTAACAAAAGAAGATTGTTAATTAAAATACATCTTTCCCGATTCTTGCCTTCACTTCTCCTCTATAAAATTTGCTCCTGAGTGTGAACATGCTAGAATCGTATAGTCTCAGGACTGACAGTGCCTGAGTGACTGCAACTTGAACAAGCCACCAGTTGTCAGGAGCATTATGGTAATTGTTTCTCTGCACACCCCTGCCCTGTTCTATCTGCAGAATAAAATGCAGAAGTATGGACACTAATTTTAGTTAATAATTAAGATGCACAGTAAAACTGTGCATCAGTTACAAAGGGTGAGTTCACTGGTGGTAACTTGTCAGCAGGTAGTTAATTACCTTTGATAATACCCCTACCTTTATTTTACTTGTTTGGCTTACATGCTTCTAAGTAATAAACTAAAGCTTTAACAATTTATATAGTGGTCAGGTTGTCACAAATATGATGTCCTAAAGCATGCGCTAGGGAACCAAACAAAGCAGAGGTAGTACCAAAGAGAAGAAAACCAAGCCTGAATTTGGACATGTCTTAAATTTGAAATTTTGAAAAGATAAGGATTCTAGCTGGGGAAACAAAGAAAAGAATTCCAAGTAACATATTTTAAAAGTTACGGTTTAGTAAGTTTCCATTTGAAAATCACCTTTAATTTCTCAGGATGGCTATTTGACAGGATACTTGTATTCAGAAAGTCTTAGAAGCATGGTTAAAAAAAATAAAAATAAATTGAATGGTGAAGTTGCTCATTTTTTGCTTTGTTGAAGAATCTGTTTTAGACGGTCTGGAGTGTGTACAACAGCTGCAGTATTGGTCTCCCTATGGAGTGGGCATCTTTTAAAGGAGACTCAGAGGCTGTGGCCTGAAGAGTTGTGTATTTGCAAATGCCAGATCTGCTTGAAGTTCATTAATTTGCTAGGCATATCGATTTCTACTTCTCCAAATAGGAAAAAATAGATACCATGTTTTATAGGTATACTCACTAAGTAGTAAAAAGATACCTTCTATGCTGCAAAAACGTTTGTGTTTTCGAATAGCATTCTTTCCGCAGCCCTATATATATATGTATGTAGTGATGTAAGAGGAACTTTACTTTTCATGAATATTAACGTATTATTATAATGGCTTTTATAGGAACCTGAAAAACAAAAGGGAAAAGCTATACCAGAAAAACCTGAAAATGAAATAGTCCAAGTAAAACAGAAAAGTAAAAAACTGCTAACAAGTATCAAGAAAGAAATCCCTGTAGATGTGAAACCCAGGTAAGCATGACAAAAGCTTTTTATTAGAGAAGGCATCGTGCTTGAAGGGAAGACAGATTGATAAAAATCTGTGTGTGAGACTGTTGTGGCTTCCAGTCTGGCTAATGCCAACAGCAGATACCTTGAAGCAATTTCCTCCTGATACTCCTTCCTGATATCGGGGAATATATGAAGCTTGTAAATGACAAATTCTTTAATGGGAATACAGTGCAGAAATAAGAATTAAATCCAGAGAAGAAAATCAGGTTAAGCAATGTTCAGCTTTTTGTGACAGGCATTGCATACACAAAATGGGGTTAATGCTTCTACAGGAGCTTGTAGTGCCAGCACAGGAAGCCAGCGCTAACATTGAGTGCCTTTGGTTGCCCTTGGTGAAATTGCAGCCTTTTTTGCATCATAGAGTAAGATCAGAGTCTTGCATGTGTTATTAAAAGAGGCTGCTGCTGCTGTCAGTCCCTTTCCCTTATTGGCAGGTGGCTGATTGGAGATGATAGAAAGGGAAAAAATGAAGAATCGTAGTCTTGCTATATCTAGTGCATTCTGAAATAGTATTCTGAAATCAGATCTGTATCCAAGTGCCACAGAAGTAAACTACACTAAACTGAGGCATGGTAAATTGGCTTGCGTTTTCCCTCTTGCTGTAATTAATACTAGACTAACTGGGATTAGTAGTTAGTATAAATTAATTTTCTTTAAACTATTTCTGAAAACGTTGCATGGCAAAGTCTCCTCCTTATCTTATGTATTCGTACCACCATCTACTTTCCTTTATCATATAAATCACAAGTTCATTACATGTGACAGTTTTCAAAGGCCACAGTGACAGCTTGTGTGGAACTCTTCCGCAAGAGATGGGTAAAATAGTTCCTCCCTAGAAAGTTTGAGAGACATAATCACATAGCTGGAGAAAAAGTAGAACATACAGCCAAATGAACTTGATGGTGGGTTTGAATAGTTTTATGTCATTGACTAAAAGATGATCCTGTACATTCAGGGCGATAGCATATCAGGAGCGTGTCATCTAACAAGAGAATGTGGGGGCAGAGCAGAAAAATGGCAGTTGCCATCTCTTGTTGCTTCTGTATAATCAAACAGGTTTTATAATCCTGGAGCTCCAGGATGAAAGCTTCTTCTGGAAAGTGAGGGAGCTCTAATAAATGCGTGAAGCAGTATGGGTAGAAAATGAGCCAGAGCTAGGAAGGGTGGAGTTGCAGAAAGGCGAAGTACAAACCTCTGCTTATGAATAGCTTTGAAGATGAGCACAAGGTTGACATTAAAAAGCCACAGGAGACCAGTCTTTTGTAAAACCGTATGTCACATATATATATATATATATATATATATAAAAAAATAATCTCTTCAGCACTTCAGAGATCTTAAAAATAAATGTATCTCTGTTTTCATTTAGTTCCTTGGAATTGTCTTATACTCCCCCACTGGAAAACAAACAGCGCAAAACCTTTCCATCCAAGATATCTACACAGCATCTTTTGACGAATGGGTCTAAATCAAGAAACCTCCCCAAAACGAGAGGTAGTGTGAGGCTCTTTTTTTATAAATACCTCAGAAATTTTATTCGGTTGTTTGTAACCCCTCTTGAGTGCTCAATTCTAAGTCTGCTGTGAGAAGAAAGCTGTTCAGTTTCCCATCCATGGACTTGCTTTTCTTCTTTTGTTTTAATAGGTCCAAACAGTAAGTTAATGGAGAGCAGGCCATCAGTATTAGCAAAATTTCTCCCCGGTAGTTCTGGACAGGAGCTAGGAAACACCAGCAGCTCAGAAGGTGAAAAGGATTCTCCACCACCAGAGTGGGACTCTGTGCCTCTTCACAAAGCTGGCAGCTGTAAGTAATTGCTAGAGGATGACAGAATTAGTCTTCTGCAATGAACATCTGTAGGTAGGCTTGGTCTGTTTATAGATCTTCCTATCTTTATTCACTGTGTAGTTGTGCTCCCGTTTTCTGCCGTGGGTCTCATTGATAGCATCTGGTACGATATAGGAGGTTTGAAAACCATGTGGGCAGAGCACGGGCTGTTCCACAGTTCTTCAGTGATGGACAGGATTCAGAAGCTGCTGGGGAGATTGAGGAACTGAGAATTACTACTCGGAAACAAAATGTATTTTCTAGAGCAGATGGAGGTTTTGCTTGGTCAAGTCTGCTGCAGCCAAAGTTGAAACTAATTACATTATTTGTCCTTGAGAGGAAACACTGAAAATGCCTTAATGCAGCGGTTTGCGTGGGGCACTAATAAAAGCTTTTTGGTTGCGTTGTAAGTACCTTGTGTGGGAACCAAATCACCTTCCTCTTGGCTGCATGCGAACAGAGAGTCATCTCTCTCCACAGCACTCACTTGGAAAGGTTCTTTCTTCTGTGCAAATCAGTTTATCTCGGTGCTTTTATTGCAACACAATCTCTCTGAAAATAGGTAGTAAACCTGAATAGTGATAGGTGAATATAGGGAAGGAGCTACTTCTGCCGTCACTGGGAACAGCCTTTGTCATCATCATTCCTCAATCTGAACAGAAAGAGTGGCAGAAGTTTGAGAAGCCTTCGTTTTAAAGTAAGTGCTACAGGAAAGTGTTTTATGTTTCTCTTTATAGCTACAGACAACCTTTATAAACTCTCACTACAAACCCTGAACGCAGATGCTTTCCTGAAACAGCGACAGCCCTCGCCAACACCCGCCTCTCCATCTCCTCCTCCTCCTCCCGCATCTTTAGCTTTCGGGCCGCGAGGAGGCACTTACAGCAGCATCGTGAACAGCAGCTGCAGCAAGTAAGTCCAAATCTGCACCTCCTACTGATTTCCCAAGCCCAGAACGCTGGTGGAACCCATGTGCTTCACGTGGTGTATCTTCCGTTCTCTCAGACCTATTTCCTCTTCCCGTGGAAACAGCTTCTTTTGCAGATATTACTGTATATAACTTACCCCGTGCTATTTATATTTTTCTGGGGTTTCTTACAACTTGATAGATTGGAAAATGTGCAATTACGTGAACTGTTGAGGTGTTGTTAAGAGGTGTTGTTAACATTTTCATGAATGCTGGCTTAAATTTCTGCTTTTTTTATCAAACTGCCGAAGTCCAAAACCTTACTCTTTTTTTTTCTTTTTTTTTCTCTCTTTCTCCTTTAAGTGAAACGAAAAGCAAGCAGCCTACTGGTACCAAACATAAGCTGGCAAAGGCGGCTTCTCTTCCAGGCAGGAATGGCAACCCTACTTTTGCTGCTGTAGCTGCAGGTTATGACAAGAGTCCAGGTATTAGAACTGCTTTGGAGTTCTAAATATTTTTGAATATTTCCTGAATATTCTGCTATTTTTTTATTTTACTGGGTTTATATATTATATATTCTTGCAGGTGGCAGTGGTTTACCAAAGGTTTCTCCAAGCAAGACAGATGTTGCCAGCAATATCAGCATTTCTCACGCAGTTGTTGACAGTGATGGCTCTGACAGGTAATTTTTGTATTCTCTAGGCAAATACCTAGGCTCCTAGAAAAGAAGATTGTAAACTGCTAATGGCATTTGAAGGTAGTGACAGAATTCCATTTTGGTCCTTTTTTTTTTTTTAACTTTTCTGAAGTCTGAGCAAAGCATCTCTCACTTTTTTTACAAAGTTTAGAACTTACAAGTGACTCAAAAGTAGAAAGCAGGATGTTCTGGATGCGATGGGGGCTTTCACCCCCTCATTCCCCCTCATTCATTGTAGCTCAACAATCTTGTGTTTCCAGAGCATCCAAATAATGAGAAACCAGCTTCGCCCTTTCAGTATTGAGGAGTGAACCAAGGTCACTCGAAATAGTTTACAGGCAGAATATCTTGCTGTACAGCGGTATCTTTCACTCCCAGTGTTAACACTGAGACCAGAACTATCACTGGGCTTCGC
>JAOXJM010000001.1:141046897-141065265 GCA_026413425.1 Tringa solitaria
GGTATCTTTCACTCCCAGTGTTAACACTGAGACCAGAACTATCACTGGGCTTCGCGTTATGAGTAGGAGCAAGACAGAGCTGGGCTCAGTCGCGTTCCCTCAGGTGTGCTGTCTTTTCTGAGATGTTTTGGCGGTGCACGTCTGTCTCGGTTGTAAAAAACAGTAAGTGCCTGGTAACCTTTCTGAAATAAGAAAGAGACTTGAATTCAAGTTTCAGTATGCAAAGGAATTGCTTTTCTGAGCAAAATTTGGGGGTGGGGTTTTGGTTTGGTTTTGTAAATGCTTATCACTGGTTCCAGTTAACTCATCTGTAGTTTCAAGAAGCTTGCCCACAAGCTGGAGCATGAGCACTTGTATCCCTTCTGAGTGGTTCTAAATTTTATCTGTTTATCAAAAAAAACTTGCGCTATGGCTTAGACCCTTTAAGTTTTCTGAAAAACTGACTAAAAGAGCTACTTTCAGGTTTGTGTTGGAGCTCACTGTATAAATTAAAGAGCATGTTGTCTATAGCTATATATATATGTCTATAGTGTGTTGCTCTGAGATAGGCATATACAGTTTATACACAAGAAAATGGTATTTCATTGAAATCTTTTGTTAAAACAAAATTTAGCTGATTTTCTAACTCTTGCTCACCAATAAATATATATAGTTAAATATATACATACACATACATTCGTACATATACATTTGTGTATAGATCAGTAAGTTAATATTGTCAATATTACTGTGTTAATGAGTTGTGTTGCTTTCCCATTACCCCCTAATATTTAGTTCGGGTTTGTGGAGCCCTATCAGCAATCCCAGCAGTCCCGATTTCACACCTCTCAACTCATTCTCTGCATTTGGACATTCTTTTAACTTAACTGGAGGTGAGTTTTGGTTTTGGTTTTTTTCAAATATTTTCCATATTCAAATGCAGGTAAAGAAATGGTGTGTCTCCTTTCTGCTGGTCTAAATACAGGCATTGTTCCCATCCCTGCCCCCAGAAAAAATGACATCATAGGAAATTGTGTTTAAAATTCAGTGGTGTATTCTGTGTTTCAGCCCAGAGAGAGCTAATGGAAATTCTTTAGAGTCTTTGTTGGGCTGCAAAATACTTGGATTTGATGGTTCTTTGTTTCAGAAAAATTTCTTGATTTTTTTTTTTCCATAGTCTTTATCCCCTCTGTCCCTCCCCCTGAAGATTTACTGTATGTCTCAAAAATGTGCCACTGGGCCTGTGGTTTCCTGAGCACTTAACGCCTGCATAAAACCATTGCCCTGTAACTGAGGCCCATCCCTCATGTTGCTTTCCTTTTGTGTTTTCCCCTAGTGTTTGTATACCTGCATGGGGAACTGATGCATACCAAAATCAACCATTAATTCCTGTATTTAAATATTTAGGTAAACTTTCCATAAGTAACTGTTGAGATAGGCCTTGATGCAGGCAGGCTATGTGGTAGGGCATGGATCTGCATGCTTTCTGTAGGTTCATATACCATGTTTGGAGATGTGTAGTGTGGTATTTCTTAAGGTGTCTGCAAAAGATGATAAGCAAAGCAAAACTTCAAACATGGCATTTGCAAAATGGATTGTGTGCCTACTGAAAAATGCTGGGGGCGTGCAATCAATAGCAGCTGCTGCTGTGGGGTTCTTTCATCTTCATCAGCAACACTTGGCACCAGCAACTCTGAGGGCCGGCAGTAAGATGCCTGGGATCAGTTCTGTGTGCAGGGACCAGGCAAACCACAAGTGCTGGTGCTGCCCTCTGCTTCTCCAGCAGAGATGGGGACTGGGCTGGGGCACGTATCTGGTACAGGACATGTGAGATGAGGTCTGTATTACTGTGTCACCTCCTCTAATCTCAGTTCTCGCACTGCAGCGGGACCTGCTAGAAAAACACGGGAAATTGCTGTGAAGAGTATTAGTCTGCTGGGGTTCTTGGAAAAAGACGAAGCATAATGTACTCAGTCTTATTTCATTTTATTTTTAGAGGTTTTTAGCAAACTTGGTTTAGCTCGATCTGCTTATGGGCAGGATGTTCAGAGAAACTGGAGTGAATTCAATAATGTTCCATCATCCATCTGGGATCCTTCAGCTACAGATTCTGTACCCTCTTGGCCAACAAGCTCGAGTTCCCCGACTCATACAACTGCAGTAAGTATTCACTCCTATTACAGCATGTTATTACTGTTACCACCCATTTCTGCATCTGCCATATAATTTCATTTAGACAATTTTTAAATTTGGGTGAAAAATATCAATTGAAGAATGAAGGAGAAGAGAAGCTACATGTATTCATCTTTCTGTGCAGTTAAGTTGAAATGGCTGTTGGACAAAGAGTGATTAGTCCAGTCACTTGCAGATCATGAATCTATGTAAATCTCTTCATGTAAAAAGACTACTTACAAGAGCATCTTGCAGCACTCTAGAAAAGTGTGTTCCATTCCTGTGTGCTTCAGGATTGTGGAAAGAACAGTTTTGTTCCTGTGCCATGGTTGGACACTGCTTCTGTCGCTTCCGGTTTGATAGACAGTTTCAAAGTAGCCAATACAGTGACTTTCAGGTTTGGATTCTGCTTCCTGAGTCCAGTGTTGCACCTACTTGTAAATTAACAAAAGGTCAAAAAACCCCACTTATCTAAAAGTAAAAGGCCTCAAATGTATTATTTTCAGGTTAAGGAAAAAAAAAAAAACACAACAAGACACTAAAAGACTGAGCTTAAGGCAAAGACTAAACTAACAGCTAATTTTGATGGAGATCTAGAATATAGCCAAAGCTGGTTTTCAAAAAGCTTTTACACAGATAGATGGTAGTACTTGCTCTCTCATCCTTGTGCCTCTCTATCTGTCAGAATAAAACTTACACCGCAACAGCTGTCTTCAGTGCCAGCTGAAATCGTTCTTCATCTTGTCTTCTGAAAATGTTTCTGTAGTGAGTAAGAGGCAGTGTTTACTTCACCTGGTAGCAGTTCAGATGGAGTGGGGGGAAGATGAAGAAGGTCACACAGCTTCTTATAGACACACACTCACCGATCGTGCCCTTGTCACGCGGTTACAACTGTAGCTGTAATGTCACTAAAAACTACATAAGGAGTGAGTTGCTTTTTGGTCACATGGAGGGCAGATTTCTCAGGATTTATAGAAGGGAGGGATTGAGGACAACCAGAACAATCTCTCTAGCTCCTAACCTATTTCCCGGGTGCTTCTGACAAGTACCTGTAAGTATGCTTCAGGAAGCATCAAGATAGAAGCCAGACAAACGGTATAGAAGAATTGTCAGTCTCTCCCTTCAAACACTTGGATTTTGGGGAGAGAAAAAAACATTTTAGGAGCTTATTCAAGGGGAAGATCACTTAACAAATAAGAAGCAGCAAACATACTGAAATGTTCAAAGCCTTTTTAATGATAGCCATTTTTTTTCAAGTGCTCATGGTGTGCCAGAACAGGAAAGCTTGGCTATTCTTGCCACTGAACCTCCTTGACTCCAAGTGCTAGATAAGAGTAGCAGGTACCATGCCAGGGCCTTGTCCTTTTCTCCTTTCTGGCAGAAGAGCCAAAGCTGTTGCTGCAAGCAGCACTTGCATAGTGGCTTCTGTGTTACCCTAAAGTTTCTGGGGAGTTGATTTTGATCATCCTCCTTCCTTTTTCCTCTTGCTTTCCTACTTTATGCATAACTCTTTGCTTCTGTACTAAATTGAATTTGACTTCTAGGTCCCGTCTTCCCTCAGGCCTTGCTGCATTGCTGGCCCTTCTTCCCAACTTTCTTTCTAACTACAGTCCCTTGTTCCTCTATCTTCCCTTTCCCTCTGTGTAGTTCTGACAGCCACCTCACACTTTATTCCACCAGCCTTGAAAAGGAGTAGCAGTCTAACCCAAAGTATTATTCTCTCCCACTCCTTTCCTGGTTACTTCTACCTTTTCAGCAATTATCAGGCTCTCCCAAACGTAGCAATAGTTCCTGGCTCTTGCCTGCAGGAGGAAATAGGGTGGACTTTTAGTGTGCTAGGGTTGGTCTGAGCAGCAGAATCACTGTTTCCTGCTGTAGGCTTAGTAGTCTAATGCTGGTATAGCTTAAATATAACCATTTATTTATATAACAGTAATAAACAGTGACCCTAGTTTGGCTCAACTTCTGAGTGACATTGGAGAGTCCTAATGACGTTGGCCCAGTTAACCCCTGAGTATGCTCAAAACTCCTGTCCAACCCTCGGTGTCAGATTCTGTGAGGCTGCCTTGGGTAACATGTTAGTGTCCGACCACTTTCAGGTACGATTAGACCGAGCACATCTCCTTCATTCCAGGGAAGAAAATAAAAGCCTGAAATTAAGACATTTTCAGGGTCCACCTTGTTTACTTTTCTAAAGGGATTTTTATTTTAATCTTCAGATGCAGAGTACACTGATACTGGTTAACCTTTAGTGTGCATTATCTGAGGGCTGAGGTCTTGGGAATGGATGCCCTATTTGCACCCAGTAATCCAAACATAAGGATGTTTGTACCTTACAGCACTTACTCAACAAGTCCACTGCCTTTTGGATGTATCAAGTTTACTGTATATTTGCAAATTGAATTTGCAGCATATGTACATTAAATCTATTGGCGTCGAGGTATGTAGCGCGTTAAGCCTACACGTAGCAGGTTCTGTGCTAATATTAGCATGAAAGTTATGCTAACCTTTCTCATCTCCATCTCTGGCTGCTTCCGGCTATCACTTTCCACCACACCATGGGTTAGATTCCTCTGCTTGTTGCTTGCTACTGTTTGGGCTTTTATTAAAGAGTTGACACAACCTAGTTCTTGTTCATTTCTGCATGTGTTCTCTAGTCTTGCTGTACCTGTCCTGTGCATCCAAATGCATCTGTGACGCGCTGCAGCACATCTGCAGCTGCACTATGACCATTTGTCAGAGATTTCCAGACCTCTTGAATCAGAAGAGATGTATTGGAACTCCATGACAAATGGCCTGGTCTCCAATCCCGTCTCCCTTCATCTGGAGGACTTTTGGATGGGGGGGAAAAGGTATATACTGGGAATATGGGGAGGTACGGTTGGGCTAAACACAGGTAAGTTCATCCAAAATGTTCAATTTATAACAGATAATGTCTGCATACAAGGAGATAAATTTGCAAACAGCTGAAAAAAAGGATCAAGGAATAGATTTTGCTGCTACCTTGCATTACAACTTGAATTTTGTTGTTTTTTTCAAGATGTGAACCATGTTTATCTACCTCATTCTAACTGGTTTAATTAAGCTTGAGCTTTTTGGCCCTTGTGTGTTAAAGCTTGAATACTATTAGGCCTTAAATTAGTAATGGGGTGGGTATGTGTAAGTTAAATGAAAACATCTTAAAAGCCTGTAATGTAATTGCACTCTGTGCCCATTCCATTACCAGATGCGTTTGGTGAGCATTCGTAGCGTGGTTCCTCTGTGCAAACTGGAATAAAGGGAATTCAATACTGCACGTTGCAGTGGAGACAGAAGGGGTTCCACAACAGGCTTGCTGCTTCTTAGATACTTTTCTTTCAGGGGGGCTGTAAACAAAGTGAAAACAGAAGTTGCCAAACTGCTACTTACCTGGCTCTTTCTTTACTGCAGTCGATCCTTGGCAACCCAAGTGGCCTGTGGTCCACCACTCCATTCAGCAGTTCCATTTGGTCAAGTAATCTCAACAGTGGCCTTCCCTTCACCACTCCAACAAACGCGTTGTCAGGCATCGATCTCATGGGTGGCGAAAACTCCTCGGCTGCTCCTCCTCCACCCGCTGCCGCCGCCGTTGCCAATCCTGCTGAAGACATGGGACAGACCTACAATCCTTGGAGAATTTGGAGCCCAACAATTGGAAGAAGAAGTTCAGATCCTTGGTCTAATTCACACTATCCTCATGAAAACTGAAGTTAAGCAAAAGGAAAGAACTCTTATCCGGGTCATAATACAATTCTGAATGCAAATTTTTGAAACATCATTTTCAGGCTGTTGCTGGTCATTGCTTTTTTCTTGCCCCCCCCCCCTTCCCTGCCCCAGCCCTTCCCTCCCCACCACTCCTGCTTTCATCACTTGCTCCTTTTTAAAGCCTGTCCTGCAATATGGTAGTGTGAGATTGCAGATAAGCTTGAAAGAGTCTGGGTGTGGTCACAAATCCCCAACTACAGCTCAAGCCTGTAAATCTGAACAATTTCACTGGTTTCATATTTTACCATCTGCCATCATTATTTAGGAAACAATTTGAACTATAAAACAGTCCTGGCATGCAATACTTTTATGAAAAAGTACCGGTTTGGGTTTTTAAATTTTTTCCAGTATTATCCTCCAAGTTCTAATTTAAAAATCAAAAGGCACTTTGTGCTAAAATGCAGAGTATTTTTTTAAAATAAGTCTGTCTTTGTTAACACAGGTTCTAAGAATGTAAAAAAAATAAAAACCAACAAAAAAACCAACAAAACCAACACAAAACCTTAAGAGCAAAATGGCTGAATGTAAGAGCATTCTGTTGAGACTGAAATACACTTTCTGTGCTGTTTGTACATTTGTAAACCTGAATGCATTTTTAAGTTGAACTGAAATGCACACAGCCAAGACTTGTGGAAGAAACAAGATACCGTGTGCATTTCTTACGGATACAACTTTGGGTTGTACTTTAAAATAAATACTGCTTTTTTCAAGATCTGGCTGCTCTAATTCTGTTTTCCTGGCATTTTCTAAACTTGTGTGTGCATGAATCCGCTCGGCGGTGATAGCTTCAGGCCAAAATCTACTGCATACAGGGCCTATATTAACAGAAACTTCCCTGCAGATGAAACGTGGCTTCTCAACAGTGTGGGTCTGTGCAGCAGTGGGGAATTAGAAATCATCTTCAGGGTTATACAGTGCCACCCACTCAAAAATTGGCTGGCTAGCAAAATACTGGGAAAAGGTCTACACTGTTTAAGTTTCCAAGTATCAGGCATAGTAGCAGCCGCTGCTGTTTATGCTACGCCCATACCTTTGTAACACTGTTCTTGCAGAGGTCTGAACAAGAACTTTACTATTTTTAGATATGATTTATCTGTCCCTTTAGGGTGTCTGTTTCCCTTCATTAACAGTAAGGCAAGCCCCAGTGACTACATATATTCATCTGAGCGAAAGCCAGGTACAAATAAACCCTTCCATTACAAGAAAGCATTAACAGACACTAGCAACATAAATTTACTTATGACTCAGTGGCACTACTTAAAAGTTACAGCAGCAGATTTTTATCAGAATCCAGCCTTTAAAAGAGTAAGAACTCTATATTTTTGTTAAAACCTTTACGCTAGAGGGAATATTGTATGCAACAAAATATGAGGGTTAAATAAGCAATTGAGACTATGACCACTTTCCCAGCTTGCACTATGTGAAGAAAATCTCTACAACTACCTTGTTGTAGATGGCTGTCTTCTTGATGCCACCAGCAGACGCTTGAAGATACAGCTCTCTAGAGTAAGAACCTGCTGGAACTCCTTTGTTCTTAAAATTTGGGTATTTCTAGAACCATGCACGGCCATGAAATGTTTGACTTGGATTTGTATGCAGTTTCCTTCTGAGTAACTGGGCAAACAAGTCTCCGACTGCATGCAAACTAAAGAACAAGTAGTTAAGCTGCTGACATGCCAGGGCCTGCTTCTCTGTGAATGGAACTTGGGAAGCTAACTAGCAGTAACTTCAAGGTGAAAGGAGCAGCTTTAGGTAATGTGCCACCTCTTTTTCCCAGCAGTTGTTTTATATTAGAATTTATTCCATGGAGCATAGAAGCAGAAACAAATTCTTAGATACTAATAGTCCTCAGTAGTTTAAGAAGTTGTGAGGACAGGAAAAATATTCCCCTTTAAAAGCATTTGTGTTTGAACAAGACAAGGTAACACACAAGTAATTGAGACTTTTTTTCCCCCAAAATGTGACCTGTTCCCTTGTGTTAGTGCAAATAACCTCTCCCACCTTGAGAATATTCTCAGTTCCTGCTTTTGAAGAGTTTCCTCTTGAGCACCAATTAAATACTACTTAAATTCCAAGGATGAAACAACCTCAACTACCAAGGTCTTTGACACACAGTTAGTTTTTAATTTCCTGTGAGAGGAAAAAGCCTGTCCTTCTCCCCAAATTTAAAAGGAAAATGTCCTAGGCCTAAAGACTTCCTACTTCTGAGTGTCCTATCTTCCCTCAAAGGTTATTTTGGAGAGCGCCTTCACTCTGTTCTGCCCAGTTAAAGAAAGCAGAAGAGCTGCCTTAAAAAGAAGTTGTAGTTGGTGGAATTTAGGTGAAATAAAATCTGGGCAAAAGTTAGGTATTTCTAAAGAAACCTCTGTATGTGCAACACGGGTTTATGCTGCTTTCTCCCTGAGGTGTGTGAGTGATGAGCCAGAAGCATCCTCAGACATCACAGAATAGTAGAGAAGACAGATCTCTTGACAAGGTAAAAAGAAAACACAGTTTAGGCAAAGCACATGCAAAGTCTTAGATAAAAATCTAGAAGGGGTAGAAAATGTTGCAGCCTGCTGGAAGGACAACTTAAGGTAAAAGAACACAGGGAGACATAAGGTCAAAAGCTCGGAAGCAAGGGTGGGCTGTGTTTTCCAAAGCAGAATGAACAAGACTGAAGCTCAGACCAACGAGAGAAGTTCTATCTCAACTAAAAAGACTGGGGGGAAAAACCAGCTTAAAGCACTGGGAAGACGGGCTGTCCTGGAAACCAGGGAGCCTGCAGCCCTTCTGATAATGTAAAACAGTTCTTCTGAGTAGCATCTGGGCCAAACTACCATGAGTCAGCTCTTTTCTTCCAGACCTGGAAGCTACAGGGAATACAATTCACAGCAAGGAAAAGAAATAATTACTGTTAATTTTGGTAATTATTTTGGTGCTCCTAAAGGGCAGTTCTATTCTGCCAACTCTAAAAAATAGACTTTAAAAGTCTGAAAAATTTCTGGCTTGTTATTTAAAATCAGAAAGCCTAAAGGCTCTTTTAGCTCTTGAAAGGCATTAGAGATTTTGTTAACGTATCAGAACAGGATATGAAATTCCAGTCAAAGGACAGTTAGTGTTTATTTCTCAGATAAAGACACTTGGAATGAATGAACATGCCAAGGAACAGGTCTGGGCCCAGCCCTGGCCATGGCTCTGTCAGCAGCTTGGGACGTAGGATGCGGAATGTGAGCAAACAGCAGATTCTCAACACTGGAGCATCACAGCCAAATCGTGCTGAAGTTGTCCACTGCACTCTAGCTGACCATGACCTGTCTGCCGAACCCGATGAGAGGTAAAATTAAGAGTGTACAAGTATTTTACCTTCATGGGGTAAGAAGCTATCTTTTCCTGAAACGACACCCGCGGTGCTGTTTTACACTAAATATAGCTTTGACTGTGCCTTGCCTGTTTTCCCAACCTGTAATTATGAGCCAGTTTTCTGAGCTTCAGTGCTTCGGCCTCATGAAGCAATGACAACTGCAGCTCATGATGAGTCAGTTCGTTAGAAGAGAGCCACGCGCTGGGATTGGAAAGAACCCAGCTTCTACTGTATGGTTGCTGTAACTGGAAGAGCATTCAGTCACCTCATTTTAAACAGGTTCTGCTTCAAAGCTGAGTATTTTGCCCAGTGTTTGTTTTCATCTAACACTAGCCAAGGATGGACTTTATGGTCAACGGGTGCTTTAGTCACATAAATACTAAAGCAGACTTCAGGATGACTGGCTCAGTCCTCTGAACACAACTGCTAACCATACTTATTACTGCTAGTTTGCTACTTAGATCCTCTGTGAGCCAAGAGCAAGTGGAGCATGAGAGCAAAGAAGAAATCAAACCACCAGAAAGCAAAGCCACAAGCATCTGCAGGAGCCAGAGAAAATATAATGAAGCACTAGCCTAAATTCTGGGGGACTAATGAAAACTGAGAGTCTTAAGAAGCAATGAAAACCCTAATATCACTATATTTACTGGAACATGAGGACTGTCATGTTTTGGAGCAGAACTGTGTAAAGGTACCTGCTCAGATCCAAAAACGTCAATTGGATAAGTTGACCTTAAACAGCAGATTCCATTGTACCAAGAGAAATGCAGAAAGTGGAAGGAAGTGTCAAGAAAGATTTTACGGTCGCTTCCTAAGGAAACCCCCTTGGGGTGTTTTGTCAAGCTAGGATCACCAAATAGTGGTTCTTCAGGAAGGACCCTGTATCTGAGACCTGGCTTCACTCTCTATCTGCCTACTGTGAAGCAAATGTTTGAATCGGTGTCATTAACACTGGATGGTATGGGAGCTTCAGGGGGTATGCTCTGTTTCTCCTGAAATATTACAAGATAACACTCAAGTAGTCCTTGAGTGGCACTGAGAAGCGAGTGGGACATTCTAGCACTGTGATAACAGGATTCACATGGGATATGTGCCAGAGAGTACTTACAGGAGGTGAAGCAGACTGTCCTGGAATCCAAGACAGACTCTCTTGCAAGCTGTGAAAAAAATCACAGTTCCATTACTTGCCCTAAACAAGACAGAGGATCTGGAGTCTGGCATCCTACAGGAGACCAAAGGTATTGGCTGGGGAGGGTGCAGGGGGAGAGATAGCTACCTCTAGGAAAGAGGTACAGGCTGTCCATTTTATAATTCTGGGGCTAATGAATTATTCCCAAGGAAAAAAAAGTAAATAAATACCTATTTGGGGAAGTTTCCTGAGCGTTTTTTTGGTATGGGTCCATGGCAGGATGAAGTCACTTGTGGTGTTTTGGCTTAGTTACAAGGAACTTCCAGGGAAGCAAGTGTACTGGGAAAGTGAGCACCTGGAGCAGTTTCTGCCATGCCCAGTATCATCACCCACTGACATGTTCTGGAGTTACTGTCAGGGAGGATAATACTCACTGGAGAAAGGCTGTTAGCCTAATTTACAGACTCACAGAATCATCATGGTTGGAAGGGACCTCTGAGAATGTAGAAGACAACAGAAGCTAGGGAGGATGGCTGGGAAGACCCCTCAAGAGGGAAAGGCACAGAAGCAGGAATCAGATAAGCAACTGAAGTGCTCCTTCACTGGCTGTTGGCTTTCTGGAAGGGGCAAGGACTTCAGCCCCTTCAGCTTTACATTGCCAGTCCTCTTGATAAAGCCTGTCCTTATTGGTCAAGTTAATTACCAGCAAAATCCTGCCAGCATTGAAGAATTTGGCAAGGAAGAATGAAAAAAGTCCCTATAAACTGTGCAATGTTCTATATGAAATGGGCATGACGCAGCTTACGGCTTGCAGGGAAATTCCTATTGTGCTCTATAAACTAGGAATCTTTCGGACAACAGTAATTTCAAGGAATACTCACTTATGTCTCATTCCAAACCAGCAATGCAGAAGTTTCTTCTTATGAGCTTTGATGCAGGTCTAACTGCCAAACCTTGCTCACATTTGCCTGCCTGTCAAATTCTGTTCTGCGGCTGATGGCTCAACCTCCAATTCAAAGGAGGGGTGGGGTGTAAAAATCAACAGATCTTAGGAAAACATCAATAATGCCTTAATGCTTCAGTTAAACTAAACAAAGGCCATGATACAATGGCATATCTTAATTCTTTGAAATACTGAGGAGGGGAAGAAGACATGAGAAATAAAACACTTCAGCTACATTTAGAAAGTTAGTGACAAATTCAAATTTCATGTATGTGTGAGGAAAGCAGGGAGTAAAAACGGGGTAAAAGAGGGTTCCTATCTTTGAAGAACCAGAAGCTGAGTTCAGCTGCTTCAAAGTCCAAAGAAATGCTCAAGAAGGGAAACTCATCACAGCTCAAACAAACAGAAAGCAAATGTCCATGCTACAACAAGTGGCTACAACAATGCAGATCTTAATTTTAGCTGTGCAACTGGGGGACCTCAGCACTAGCTGTGATTTGAACCCAGGGTTCCAGGTACATGGAATGAGAATGAGGCACACTGTGTGCTTAGTGTCCTTGCAGTGATCAACTGCACACAAAAATCCATACGATGCAGCTATTAGAAAAATAAAAACTGAATATTGCTGAAGTCCGCAGGTTCAGCACCAGAGAGCTTCCAAAAAGGGCCGGTATTTGTGCTGGCTTTGTTTTTAAATGGAGCCTCCTTGTGAAAAGTCACTGATTTGGTCTACGCAGCAATATCAACTCATGGAGGGAAAAAAAAGCTTTCAGGAATTCTGATTAAATCAGCAAACTGGAAAACGCTTCTAACTCAGTAAATTTGAGTAATGCCATTTCCTCTCTCTGCACAGTGAAGGAAAGTCCTACTATTTAGATAAACAGCACCCCTCTGTGGCTACAAGCAGCATTCAGGCCATCACAGCAGTGTCAGCCACCCTTCAAATTTCCTCTATGATTTATCCTGAAACCTTGAAAAAAATCTCAACTATAGTAGTAGCATTTTGCTTTAATGAGTGGGAAATTTAATAATTGGGAAAACTGACACACACCCCGCCAGCCTATACAGCTATCGTTCCTCAACTGTAATGTGCCAGAAATGCTAAATCAAGAGGAACTGGAAAGTTCTTGCAGTTCAGTAGTGAAAGCCCACAAATCACGGCACCATTTTAGTCATATCAGGCTTTTACTTCTCTTCAAGCATAGTATTACAACATGCCAGACAAGCCTAATGCAATCAAACTATTTATTTCCTATAGTTATTTTAATATTTTTTTCATCTACAGATGAACTACTTTTCTTTCTTTCCCCTTCTACATGCTTTCAGTATCTTTTCTTCTCTATCTGCTCACCTAACAAAATTATTTCCCCAATACTGAATCCTTTTAACCTGTGATGTTCAAGACACTCAGCTCCTTCAATTCACACAGAACTTTTTTACAACTAATTTCTACACCCCTTCTTGAGGAATTTTATGCAGTTATTTTGTATTTTTGTTCAAACCTCCAACACATTGGTTTCTTCTCTCCCCTCCCATCTTTCAGTCCACCTCATCCTTGTGAAAGTCCTTTGGCTGAGCCTTTTTCCAGAGCTCTGCATTCTCTCCCCTTTGAGTATATCAGTTCTTACTGTTTGTTCTGTCCCATTAATTAGTTTCAATATTAAAGCCCTACCACAGCCTTGCTCTCTTCCAGATTGTATTAGGAGCCTTGCGGAAGATGTTGTTTTCAAGGAGTTAGTGATGTTGGGCAAGTCATGCCCACCCTGCTGGGCCTCCTTCTTCAGGACAGAGAAGCTGGTACATTGGCACAAGTAACTGCTGTGTAACCCCACGTACACAGCACTGCAAGGGGACCTCCTGGAATGCCCTACATCTGCAGGTGCTGTGCTCTGCTGAACATCATGAAAGAGAGGACAGGACACTGCTACCTGTCAGGAGGAGACAGATGGTTTTGTTCCTTATACAAGACAAAAGGCACCATGGTGCATGGTGTGGGAGGGGACTGACCCTCCCTGGGGAGGGGATCTGCACAGCCTGCCATGGGAATCCATCTGGGGTCTGTCCGATGCTGCATGGAAGCAGGGTTCCCAGCACATGACAGGACATGAGATTTACCCACTATCAATATTTTTATTCTACCTTATCAAAATGGCAGTGTTACTACACTATGTGCTGTTGTGTCTTATTGAGATCTGAAAGAGCCCCGTGCCTCTCCCATGCAGAACTCAGGTCACCGTAAGCGACCTACATATCAAGATTCATGAATAAATATTGATTAAAGAGAAAAGCAAACATTTTAAAGCAAAACCCACCCTAGGTCTAAGCACCTTCAGAGCTTCTACCCTTCTAAGTACTGCTTTTCTACTCAGTTCTCGCCCTGACTGCTGGCTTAGCTCATCATCAATCAACTGACAGCATTAACACAGTGCCCAGCGCCTGCGAGACACTGAAGTGGCACTCGAGTATTAGCACTGTGGATGACCCTGAACCGCCCCAGCCTGCCCTCACATGGTCCTTCTCAATCTCTGCAAGCGCAGTCTTTGGACTGCCATGGAATCTTCCATCAGGTTGATAGAGTAAGGGCTGGGACCACAACAGCGGTTGACTCCTCTCAGTCTTTTGAAACTACCACGAGTTCAAAAGTTTTCCTTCCCTGGAAAAGCTGCCCACTTTTTTAGTAGCACTATTCAACAGTTGTGTGTTCTTTAATTAACTATCAATCTTGATTTACAATATGAAAGCAAGAATAATGATCAGATTACACTATCTAGATCTGTAGTCTGACAGTAGACAGGAACGTATCAGTAAAATACAAAAAAAACCAACCTAGCTACAGTTTGTTGACAAGCCATTAACTTTCTAGTTAACTGCCTCCACCATAACAACAAACTCATTATTTAATTTAGGTACTCCATGCATAAGCTGCATAAACCTCATAATCCTCATTCTTTGAGGACTTAAACCATGGGACCCCAAAAACAAATAAAGAAATGAATACCCAGAGAAGGGGAAGTAGAGACAATGTGACACAACGGAAAGCACCATAATGGTACTATATAAATCAATTCACAGCCAACACTTCTGACACAGACACTTACGAAAATACAAATCGTAAAAAAAAATGTAGAAATACACTTGGAAATCCCACACTATGTTTATTCTGTCTTTTCAAAGTGATAAGGTAAAAGACACTGTCAAAGACAGAACTTGAAGCTGCGCTGGTTTTTCCTATCACAAAGTACAGATATTTTTGAGGTTCCTAATTTAGGTTGCTAAGCCTCCAATCTAGCTGGCTGCTCAATCTTACCTGTTAACTGCCTGTTAAATTAAGTAATTCTCAAGACACCTACTTCTGTGCCTGCCCAAGCAGGATTTGGAAAACAAGCGTTTCTCTGGCCCCTGGGGAACCCCACCAGTAGGAGAGTTCCTGGAGCAGAAAAAACACCAGCAGAAGTGCACTGCTTATGAAATGTAAACCTATTTATGAGAACCCTGTACCCAGGGAACGTTTGGAATTACAAACAAGAGGCTGCTTTCTTGCATTCGCCTCAAACCACAAAAAACAGGTAGCTAACTTAGGTTAAGTTCACTCCAGGAAACAGTTTGCACCTGGAAATGACCGCTGGCACTTGGCCTGCCTGTCTTAGTGACAATCCCTCATGCCGAGATGACAAATCACTTGCCCATCTCTCCACCCGGTAAAATCCCCACAACCTAAACCAGCTGCACTTCACCACCTTACTGGAAAGGGGCATGCCAGATAACAACTCATGCACCAAAAAAGCCATGTGATGCTCCTGGAGTTGTCTTCCAGGGATGACTAGGGGAAAGGGAGAGAGGGACAGAAGAGGAAAAGAATAAGAGCTTAGTTTTCAGCACGTAGTGCAACCAGCTCATGTGGTGGAGCTGCAACAAAGACCCGAGATCGGTGCACACTGGTCATCGGGTTCCTTGGGGCTGCAAAGCAACAGAGAGCAGAGGGTGCAGGCTGCAAACGAGGACCCTGTCCACATCTGTGTTACTTAACTGGCTGTGACAAATGCAGCTGGGGTAACCCTGTGGCTGCACCTGCCAGGCTAGAGGTTCAAAGCCCTGTCTCTTCTTCCAGCACTGGGTGGGAGAAGGAAGCCGAGACCAAGGTGAGTCTCAGCAATAAACTTCCTGATTAGCAACTCCCAACATAGAAAGCCTCAGGAAGCTCAACACCATATCAGGCAACAAAGGTACCTACAAATTTGGGAAGCTATGGGTGGCAAGCATCCATCATGGATTTAGTCAAAGTGGCTTTTGCAAAGCTGTGCTGATCGCAGCCACAATCTGTAATGGGTTACTCGCTGCAGAACCAGCACACATAGCTGAGGATGAAATGTGGATTTTGTGTGCTGAGTCGACCCACGTTACAGTACAGAACCAATTTAGGTATACACAGTAAAATCATTGTCCATTTTCCTTTTTTTGCTTATGAACGAAGAAGGCAGGACAAACAAATCTTTGGTTCTCCTGAGATGTGTCTTCCTCTTCCCCTTTGTAACGTCTGATAGTTCTCATTTCCCTTGTGCTTTGCAGTGCAGCCAAAGAGAAACGTTCTCAAGTGCAGAGGTACAGACACCTGGAGCTGAGTCACACCAGCCTGAGACAGGGGCAAAACAAATCCCACACCTTCTCCTTGTATCAGCTCCTTGGGGGCAACAGTTGCAATCAGCTCTGCAGGCAGGCCATGACACTGTTGCCATGGAAAAACACAACTAAGGGGATGCCACTTTTCCTGTTGACTTGGGAAATTCAACCAGTGCCTCAAGAAGCAGCTGCCAGTCGGCTGCACCGTGCTGCTTTGCACCACGCCACCGGCTGCTCCTGCACGCTTACCTCCCACCAGCACTGTGGTGCCCACTGCCCCCTCGGCAGATAAAGGAGTACACCTGCATTTTCTGAATTAATTGCTGAGCTGGTGAATTTTCTTAGAGGAAAGGGGCTGGGACTGAGGAAAATAAGCCAGAAGAATTTTTAGTAGCACTGCCATATTTCAACCCAATAATTAAGCGCTTCTAGTGGCTGATATTTCTCAATAGGCTTTAATCTAGCTCTTGCCGTGAGCCATGTCTCACGGTGGTGTTGCAGTTACCTACTTCCAGAAACTACTCCCACAGAGGTATTGTAAAGCCTTATTTTCCATACAAAAAGTCAACTTTTTTTTTTTTTGCAATATCTCAAGGTTTCATGAAAGCAATTCAAATCTGACAAGGAACTGAAAAAAGTCAAAGATACACATCTTCAGCCATCTGCCTACAGACAACGAAGCTGTGGATACTGCCACAGCATTGCGAGGAACACCCACTCCCTCAGACAACTAAAACTAAAGTTGATTGAAAATGTAACTTTATGTGCAATAACCAAAAGTCTTGTCAAGCTTATGGGAAATTTGGTCAAAACACAACAGGAAGAACATGCAATAAAATTTTATGATTAGGGGAACAAAATGGAGCAGGAATTACCCCGAATCAGAAAGTTCTGGCATCAGAAAGAATTATAGGAAAAAGAAAATCAGAATGACTGTAACAAATACTATTCAAGACCTGACTGATGTCTCTCACGCATCTAGGGTAGATCAACTCATGTTTGTTACAAACCTGTAACATGAAGGGTATTTTGACGTTTCCAAACAGAGCATTTCTATAGCAGCTGGTACTTTCCAGGATTTCAACGTTAGATGCCAGAGCCACCATCTGCCCAGTACCAACATCAACCAGCTGCAATTTAATAAACGTCCTGAAATACTCCCTTCCCCCCAAAAAAAGTAAATTATTTTAATCTTGCTTTTTAGGTCTTCTGAAATCAGCACTATTTGAAAACAGCAGTATTTCAAAACACAACTACAATTTAAGCAATTTGTAGCCAAATATTAAAAGCACTAAGCTCTTTCCTTCATATAAACATGTTTTATTGCTACAATATTTTGTGAACTGTAAAGACCAACTTGCCTCTATTTCAAAACGAAATTGCCCATGTCACCAATACGCCAAGTCAATGGACATCTAAAAGATAAGCAGTTACCTGACTACAAATTTTAGGAAATTTCGCTTAAGTGCAGGATCTAACAAATGCTACCACAGGAGTCTCAATCCTGTTGGATTATAGAATACTATATTACCAGCGTGTTTCTAAAAGAGACTTGGGAGAGTCCACCCTGCCGAGTAGCCCTTGCTTATGGGGAACGATAACTGGGAGTAACACCTTTGTGAGGGGAAGGGGTGGGGGCTCTACAACGCCAGGCCGCACCTTTCACATCGCCCTCCCTCGCCGCTCTCCTCCCCGAAAGGAAAGACGGGCAGCCACCGCTGCCGCTCCCCTCGCTGGCTCTACCAACCTCCACCGCGCCCGAGCCGGGCCTTTGCTCCCGCGCCGCCTCCCGGCTCAGCCGGCTCCCTTCGGCCTGCCCCCTTGGCTCGCTCCCGCCGCCAACCCCGCCTTGAGGTAGCGTCCTCCGCCCGCCCGGCTTCGGCCCCGCTGGGGCGGGGAGGCGGGAGCGGCCGCGGCGCTGGGGTCAGGCCGGCGGATGCCGGGGGAGCGCTCCTCTCAGGGCGGCGGCCGTTGGGGCCGGGGACTGACGCGCGCCCGACCCCCGCCCCGCGCTAACCGCCGCCGCGCGGCCGTTGGGCGGCAGGGGCTCCGCGAGGCGGGGGGGGGGGGGGAATGGAAAGGGCTTTAAAGGCCCTCGCTACCGGTTAATCATTTTGTTCTTCTTAATTGCTCCTGTACTTGTTGCTTTTGTTACGCACCGGTGCCTGGCTAATCACGTCGCGAATAAACGGATGACCTGCCCCCCTCCTGACGCGATGTAAAATCACACCAGCTGAGCCTTTCTCCTCTGCGTCGCAGGGCAGGTACTGACGGCCCACACAGGGCCTGGGCAGCGGTATGATTTTTCTTGATGCTTTGATGTGCAGAGGAGGGACGCAGAGACGACGAGAGGGCTGGAGCACCTCTCCTATGAGGACAGGCTGAGAGAGCTGGGGTTGTTC
>JAOXJM010000001.1:141069019-141087504 GCA_026413425.1 Tringa solitaria
AGATCTTACTGTTCGTTACGCCCTTTAAACAAGCCCGTTGATGTGCATGTACCAACAATGTCGTGTATATAAATGTTAGCTGGACAACAATGTTTTACACAAAAGCATACTGAAATCAGAATATTTTAAACAAAATAATGCAGTACTTGAGACTGGTATTCCACCACTTTAAAAAGGTGAGCAAAAACCATGCATATACAAAATTCAGCAACTTCTTCTGATTACATTGGTATACAAAATAAATAAAAGATCACTAAGCTCTAGAGTAGATCTAATGATTGTTGGCCACAGTCTAGGTGAGTGGCCCTGCTAATTGTTACAGTAGACCTCTTCTTATTTTGTTGTGAAGCTGAACATCGGAAAATTTTTAGTGTAACAATACAGGACTTAAAATATAATTAACTATGCTTGAGATATACAAAATAAAATTATCAACTCATAAAAACTAAGGGATATAAAGAGTACAGTTTATACAAAAATAAATGTAGCATTTAACAATGGGCCAGGGACTGAAGGTTGAGCAGAACTAATGGAGTAACATGCCTAAAGAGATTCCACTGAAAAGTTTTTCACCGTGTATTCGTTTACCTATTAGCAAAAAATAAAATCAACATTTGTTTATTAATTGGCGAACAGGATTTGTAAAATTCCCAAGGGACTGTTCTACTGTAGATGATTTGTTCACACCTGGGATATGTACAGTGATTTTGCACAGAATTCAGCGTTTTGTTATCCTAGAGAGACTGAAATAATGTTAACAACCTGGTTCAGCAGAACTCTCTGACCTGGCTTTGTGACATGCTGCTCGCTGTTAAACTGCAACAAGCAAAATGCAAAAACTGCTAGACCTGTAACCCCCAAACCTGCATGGGAGCAGAATGAACATGACTGATTGATAGAGCAGTGACAGCACAGACAAACATCAGTGAGAGGGAGAAAGAAATCAGAAAACAGCCATATACTTACCTGGCTGTTGCTACTCTCACAAAAATAAATGGGCAGATCTTTCTATTCTAAAACTTACATCCTTGGAAACCAAGAAGGAAAGGGCACATTGTGCTGAACGAAGCTAGCTAGAGATGACTTAATCCTGTTAAAATTTGCAAATTAATGTTTTAGCTGCTTTTTAAAAAGGTGTCTTAGCTTCAAAGGCATTCTTGGGGAGATTATTTCCAAGGAGATCTGTTGAACCTTTTCTATCAAATGCTACCAAACTGATCACCTTAGTCATAAGCTAGAACACGCCTGTGGTTCTTGCGCAATAGCAGTAGCACATGAGCAGTTCCTTTCTATCAACACGGGGCATCCCTACCTTCCTCAGAAATTCCTTGAAAACAGTCATAGTTCCCCCCGGGATTCTGAACTTCTGCCCAGGTAAAACGCAAAGGTAAACAGAAGCAAATTTTGGTTATGCAATAACGGGGATGCATTGGGCACTTTGAGCATTTTTGTATTGACATACAGAATTGGTATAGGGAAAAAAATAATCAAACACCAATCAAAAAAATGTAACCCCGTAAGATACTAATGCTTACCAGAAGCGATATAAAAAAACATGGGCAAAAATGTGTTAAGTAATATACAATGCCATGGAACATACTGAACATGTCACGTGCAACGTTAGCAAGTAGCTTGTTGCACTTGCCGTATAGTAGGGAAGGGCAGGGGGAGCTCTTGCTGGCATTAATGGTTAAGCATCATTTTGTTTCTGAAGCACTTTTTAAAAACAGTTAAGATGTGTGCCCAAGTCCTTACCTGCCAAAAATGACAGGAATTTGTTTTATTTTGACAGAACTAGAAACTAGACCATATATGCTTGGCCTTTTATGCATTGTTAATTTCATATATGAAGATGGCGTCCTATATACAGTAAAACAATTTATACTCCTGGCTTTTATTGTGCTGATTTTTTTTTTAAAGTTAAATTTCTGTTTCTTGATTGTGACAATGCATTCTACAGTTATTAGACTGTTTAGGACCCAATCCCTTTTTTTATTTACAACTTTTGAGTTTTACTCTCAGTTTTAAAAAGTTTATGAAAAGCTCAATCTCAAGTCAACTCAGTATAAAAAGATGTTATGTGAAACAGCTGCCTGAATGCCATTCCTAGAGTCCTTGCCCATCCAGGAGGTACCTAGCTATTTGCATATAGGTAATTATTAAGTAGCACAATATCTGTTCATCTTACATACACTGAAGGCTATTTAAACGGGCAGAGTCATCACACTATTCTCAAGCTAAGGTGTCAGAATAATTGTTACTATAGATTCCAATTCTGTAAGTAACATGCTCTGTATAACCTAGTGAAATGTACAAAAAGGTTATTTATCTCTTCTGGATGACAAAATCATGTATTAATCTAGAGCATATCCACATGTTTGAATGGAACAGCAATTAAAGGACATAGTATGCTTATGTTTCAACTTTTCCATAAGTTCCTTCTGGAGGCCTGTAATACTTTGGGAAAGCCTTCAGTTGCAGGGAATTAAATGCATACTTGCGACATCCAACATTCTTCATTGTATTTTCTCGTCGACAACCCTCACTGGGGAAAAAAAACAAGCACAAAAAATGACAGCAGTAAAAAGGAAAAAAAAAAAGACTTAAACTAAGATGAAATGAACTGGTTATTTTATAGCATTAAAAAAAAGTTGCTTATATTTAATGAGCGTTTAATTAATTTGCCACTGCAAATATTAAAAATGATGACTCATCATACAATGCTAGTAAGAAGCACACAGAATGGACACATGCTATGTCTGATTGCTAGTTTTGCATTTCTAAAAAGCAGCAGCACATCTACTGAAAAAGTTCTTTCACGATGGTTTCATGTATTTCATGGTACACTGTTGTGGAGTTCACATGCCGCTTCATTGCACAAGGGATCCCAAGAGATTGCTTAAAAGCAGTTCTGCTAATTTATTAATACATTAAACTGAAAAAGAAAAACTGCTGATCTCTCAGTAAGAGCTTTAAAGCAATTTTATTGTTCCCTGTATGTCAGTATTATCAGTACTTACTTAAAGATTAGAGCTGATATAAAAATAATTACTTTCTGGTTATCTCTGCATGCATAAATTGACTTGAAAACCAACATACCCTAAAAAAAAAAATCTTAATCATGAAATAACAGCTTTGTGTGGGTGCAAAAAAGATTGGCTAGATTGACAGTCATCACGCCACTGAAACAAAGCTGTGCAGAACTTAATTTTTACCCAATATTCTGGTACAACTGCCCCACATTACAAAGAAGTTCTGTGCTACAATAAAAAACTACTCCAGTTATAAGGCTTCTTTACACTTGTAAATCTACTTTAGAATTCCTTTGATTATATCCAAAAACAGACATACAAAGAGGAAGCACTATCTTTTAAATATATATTATAAATCAAATTAGGCTTGCAGGAGAATGTCTTTCCCTGATAGAGAACTGAAACCTAAACAATGATTAAATATTAGAACTTTGCGGCAAAGCGTACAGTACACCATCTGATGGTGGAAATATCACGTTATCCTGTCTTGAAGATGGCTGCAGCATCTATCAGGCAAACTGGGATCATCTAATTCACAAGGAGATTTTGGATTCTGGGTCAGTTTGAAAGCACTCTGTTCTTACTGGCCTCACCGTTCTTCTAATTTTGGTTAATTAAACTGACTGTAACTGTGTTCTGTATGTACCACCTAGCTTAACTTCATAAAACACTAACTTTTTGCTCTAAGAAACAGTTTAAGTAAGTTTGAAATTTGTCTCCAGAGCACATTCTGTGACTGCCTTTATAGAATCGATTGTACGTCATGACACTGGTTTGTCATTGTCATTGTTTTGTGTTTTACAGAACCCCCCCCAAAGGCTGTTGCGGTCAAATAAATTCTTCAAAAAAAATGCACAAAATACAGTTCAGAGTATTAATAAAACCAGTAAGTCTAAATAGCAAATATGGGATGCCAGATGAGCATTTTCACTCCAAAGTGATTATGAATCATTCTGTTCATAATTCATTCCACTGCATGTGGTTATTGCACATGCCCCTCCTCTATGGCACATGTGGGCCATAGAGAAGGTGACAAAGATGTATTTCACGCACCAGTTCATGTGCCATGTATCTTCTGTTAGAAGCACATAAACAGTATGCACTGCAGCATTTTAAATCTGAATGTCCGAACAAAAGCATGGACCAAGCTAAAAAAGAAAAAAAAAAACAGACGGAAACTTGTCCCCACCAAAGTTTAAGAAAAAAACTACATTGTTTTCAAAAAGCCTGGGCTTTCATTCTAGATAAATTTAAGGGTGGTCCCACTGCAACCCTAATGATAGCCATGAGCAAAGCCTTCATGCTTTATTTAAACAGATTAATAATCTTGGTAAATTCAGTGGAAATACACCTACTAGAGTTACTTTCACATCTTGTTAGACTGAACCAGGACAGTCACCACACTGCAAGAACAAGGCCACAGTCCAACCTGACATTTGTTCACTTTATAAAAAGGTAGATTTTGGTACCCATAGCAAATGAACCAGTGTTAATCAGAAAGAAGAGATGATTTGTATGGAGACACAGTGCTACCAGATACCAGCACAGGCCATGGATATGTCCAATACCATCATACCATCATTTTAAATCTCAGCAACAGCTAGGACCTACCTAAATTCATTACAACTTAAAATAAATAGGGTACATGCTTCAATATATATATAAAATATGTCTGTCTTTTTTTTTTCTTTTAAAAACAAAATTGGAAGAATAGTGAGGAGAAATACCAGGAGATACTGTACTGTACACTCTGATTTCATGAAGACAAAAATATAGCCACATACTTTTTTTTTTTTTAGTTAGAATATTCACCAAATTTAGGATTTAATTCTAGTTTTTATTCGAACTGTGCTGTTTTCTTTTTTTTTTAAGCTTACTCCTCAGAAGCTTTCAAACTCCATTAAAAATTATAATAAAAGCTATAGCTACCTATGTGTTTTAAGCAAGTTAATAACAGTGGAAAACAGAAATCACAGTACTAGAAGAATTCTCCTCAGAAGCCCAATTTTCTGTCATCTCAGGCACCAAGCGAAGTAAATCCCTTCATGAATTTAGCAAAGTACATTAAATGAGGTTAGGGTTTTTTTTTATCAGCTATTGCTATTGACAAGCTCTGCCAGACCACTGCATCAACAAAACCTTTTGGTTTACAGAGGCCTCCCCCAGTTTAACGTCATATATAAATGATGATCAAATTTCATCTGCAATTATTCTGCATGACTAAACTAGGTAAGCCGCTTTAGTCTCACCACTTAAATAAACGTTAACTTACCATCATTCCTTTATCTCTAAGTCACTATCAACATCATAATTTATTAAAGCTGTCCAACACTTAAAAAAGGACGTAACAGTAATATGTAGTCTAGTGTAATTAAAACAAAGCCAGATGGAAAACCTCAAACCCACCTATTAAAGGAGCTAACTGATACCTCCCTCTTCTTGCCTGAAACATTATAAGACCAGTATCTTTAACCTCTAGGATGATAATTACCCTGTTTCAGAATAAGTTCTGTAACAGAGCCCCTGAAACAGATAACCAATCGTTAGCAGGCTAATGCCAATTACATCCTCGTCCTAACCACAAGTCACTCTCTTCATGTCTTTAATACATTACAAAATGCAGATCTACAAACAGAATGAAATAATTCTGCATGCAGCGCACCGCAAGTTGTTTTCTGAGTGGGTACACTAGTCTATTAGAACATACTGAACCATGAGAAAGGAACAAGACTATGGTTTTACAAACTGTTGAGTAATGTAAATTGGATATTAGGCTTTGAAATGAAGGTAGAAATTTTTATATTTCTTTAAATAAATTTCTTACAATTTCTTATAAACCCCACCCGTGTTTTTGTTTTTCTCTTCATACCTCGTAAAAATGAAAGGCAAGATTAGCATACACCTTAAATATACAAAAAGATACAAATTCTTTTCAGACAGAGTTCCTTTCTCTGGAATACATGAAACAAGTAACACAAATCTATATTTGGTAAGAGATCTTCAGGCCGGCTAAAGTAACGAGGTAACAGGCCAATGTCAGACTATGTTACAAGCACTGAAAGCAGAACAATAAAGTTTCAATACAATTCTTTTTGATAAAATAATTTGATGTATATTTACAGTTTAGTACAATAGAAACGTAAAATTGTAAGGCATAATAATAATTCTTGGCAGACAATGCTATGACACATTCCTTTGTCCAGCAGGTACCAAGTGGCAACACACATTCAAGCACTTTTGTTTGTTTGTTTGTTTTTGTTTTTTAACCTTATCTTCACTTGCAACGTAATCTGGCCACCAGGTATGCTATGCTCAGAAACAGCCACACAATCAGTAAATTGGGGCTGAGAGCTAGTAAAGGAATAGAGTAGAGGAGGCTGGGATCTAGTCTGAAATCTCGGATGGGCACCAAGCCACTCAAGTTCTTCTGGGTGACTACCTCCCGTGTTCCAATGCTGTGAAAAGGAAGAAGGTTGGGAGGAGGGAAAATCAAACAGAAAGGAAGACAGACATGCAAATGAATGTATAAAAAGAGATGGCAACACAAGGTGGTCAAGAAAATGAAAAAACATGGAAGAAAGCACAACAAAACCAGAAGATGAAATAAAGAAAGCGTGGAAAAACATCTCAAAAATATGTATCAGCACAATTACAGAAATAAGGAGAGGGAAAGAGAATAAAAGAGAAAAATAAGAAAGAAGTACTGTAGTCTACTGAAAATAAACACATGTAGGTTGAACATAAATGGTTTTCCATGTTCACTCTTTCAGATTACCAAACAATAATATCCCATGCTGCTCTGCCATGCTTCCACATGCTGTAAAGAAGTGGAGCTCTGAAAAGCAAGCTGAACATGAATAACCATTGTAGTATTTGACCCTTTCAAACATCTTTCCATGTAGGCTACAGTGAAATAATTTAACGTCTTGACTGCCTGCTCAGTATGTAAACAAAAAAACCCAAACCACCCGCTTATCCTTCTGCTTCCACATGAATTCCAGTCTGTATCAATATGCTTTGCAAAATGCATGTTTCTGAAGTGCCTTCAATATATGCATGCATCTCTTTATGCCCCTGCTTCCTTCATTGCTTTGAGCACCAAAGGCCTACAGTGAAGAACACCTCTTCAAGCAACCCGAGCCTTTGTAGTGTGGTGTTTCACTTTGGATCACTCTTATACCCACTGCAGTCCAACTCTATTTTTAGTTTACGAAGCAACAACTTTGCTGATCCTGTTAGAACAAATGCACTCACTGCATCTGTAAAAGGTGATACACAACCTTGCCGGTTGCGTAGCAACGTTAGGGAACCAACGATGTCTTAGAAGACATCAGAAATACCCTGGAGGTGATGAAAGAGAAAAACAGCCTTCAGATGCTGGCAACACTTCAAGTCCAATGGAATTAGGTGGGCAGAGAACTAAACCAACTGTATTTCTCATTTGGATTAACATATCCAAATGGGTGATCAAAATAGGTTTTCACTCCCGGTGCCAACAAATCCCAATTATGTTTGTAGCACTGGGGAAGGTGTGTGTGTGTGATCAGGAGAATCAGTAAGTGGAAAGCTAATGCTGACTGGAAAGTGGTGGATAAAGGCTCAACAGAATAGTCCGGAGGAAGAGCAGTGTTCTAGGATATAGATAAGGAAAAAAAATAACAGGAGAGGGAAAAAAGGAAGAAAGGCTCAAAATGATGAAATGTTATGAACATCACATGCCACATCTCTACCATTAAAAATTAGTATCAAACTACTCAATTTTACACAAAAACATATGAACAGACACATAAAGTGGGAATGGAGGCAAGAGCTGGAAAGTGCTTTCCTTGTCACTGTTGGCCCATGTAGATGCTGCCACCCAAGGGGTGAAAAGTCACCTTTAGGAAATACCAAATATACCATATTGTATAGGGTCTTAAATCAAAACATTCATCAGCAGAATACCTCTAGGAGAGGACAGGGTAAGAGACACAGCACATTCCCTACTAATCCAGCTTGCGTATGGCAATTCTCCCTGCAAGGAACAGCCACGGCTGCCCCATGCTGGACACGTCTGCTTCCAGCCAGCTCAAATGGATGCACTGCAGGCACAGCTGAGCCCCTCAGCTACGTTGGTGGTGCCTCAGGGAAGGTGTGAGTAAGAAAAGGCAAAATGCTGAATGGCAGTGAGGAGTGACGGGAAGAGATGTGAGGAACAGCCCCAAGTACCAAAGTTGGGAAAGGCAGGGGACGAAGTGCCCCAGATGCTGGAGCAGGTATTCTCCTGCAGCCATGGAGACGACCACGGTGGATCAGATACCCACACTGCAGCCTGTGGAGAATCTCATACTGGAGTAGGTGAATATTTCCTGAAGGAAACCAGAGCTCATGGAGAGCCCATGCAGGAGCAGGTTTATCCTGAAGGACTGCAACCGCTTGAAGGACCCAAACTGGAGTTGGGGAAGAGTGTAAGGAGGCAGGAGCAGCAGAGAAGAGCTGTTATGGACTGCCCTCAAAGCCCCATTCCCCATCCCCTGTGCGTTGCTCACAGTGGGGAGGAGGTAGAGGAGTTGAGAATGAAGAAGTGAAGTACTTGGGCCTGGGATAAAAGGGGGTTTTGGGGAACGCATTTTAATTTTTGTCTTTGTTTCTTACCATCCAAATTATTGGCAATAAATTAATTTCTCTAAGTCAGGTCTGTTTCGTCTATAACAGTAACTGGCAAGGGATCTCCCTGTCTTTACCTAAAGCCACGAGCTTTTTCATCGTATTTTCTCCCCCTGTCCTGTCGAGATGAGGAGTGAGAGAGCAGCTGGGTGGGTGTCTAGCAGCTGGCCAAGGTCAACCCACCACAATTTTATTTCTAAAGCTGATCAACCACTGAAGAAATGCAACCAAGCTTTTTATCATGGCTGTTTTATTGCAGTGAGTGGTCACATCCAAACATGACTGTCAGAGCTTTATTATGTAGTCTTTTTAGCCAGCACCATGGCAACTAAAAGAGATTATTTCCCTCACTCCATTTCCAGCTGCTTTTCAAAAGCCTCTATCAGAGACAGCCCTTCTCTGTTGGCTGAACTGCTTGCGTCACAACTTCCTAAATGGTTTAATGAAAATGAGCTGGGCTACCTTGAACATGTAAAGGATTTTTGACTGAAACTGGATTAAAGCATATTCACACAAACATCTCCACTGGCATATCTGACAGGACAGCAATCTGGTGGGGGGAGAGAGGGCAGGGAGTCACAGGTCTAGTGGGGACTGTTGGCATTGCTGCAGATGTAACAAGCTACGTGATCCAGTCGGACTTCGACTCTTGAGATGCCTTTACTAGCCAGGTAGTCATTTCCTCTGTAGCTTGTACTTCCAGATGTATCATCATGATTTTACTGTTTATAGGCTGTTAGCTACCATATATCTGATCTGGGACTGGAAAAGCTGCAACTTATTTACAGAAAAGTGAGCTTATTCTAATATGATATTTGTTTCTAAGGTGAAATCTACAAACTTGTATCTGTGAATTTCTACAAGAATCTACAATGAGCACTCAATGTCCTCTCCTTGATGTCCATGCCCACTGAACATAACTATCTCGGATAAACAATTATCACAAGACTAAGAAAGAAAAGAAGGCCCTAAGGACAAGTAAGTGGAAACTAACACGTCTGAAGACCAACATCACATGGAAGAAGAGGGTGCTTTCTCAATTTTTGAAGAACAGTGTAAGCAACAATGCCTTTCTTCTCTGGAAAGTTACCAGCAGAAAAGAGATGAAATATTTTGAGTCCCACAGCTTAACAGCACCTTTTCCCTGTCCTTCCAACTGCCCCAGAAACTTCAGAATTCAAGACTCAACCAAGCCTTCCTTTTCAAGTAAAGTTACACAAATAAAAGATTCAAGTTAAATGTAAAAGCAAGTTTTCTGAATGCCCTGGAAGCAATTTGTCTGTCATCTAGGTCAGGTCATCCTGTCCCAGCTGAAATGGCGCGGCTGGACTCCTACGTATTTGTTCCTTAATCAGTCCTATCTCTCTTGTTCAGCTTTGTTAATTCTGTGCCATTGTTCCTGAGTAGAACTGGCAAATAATTTTAAAAACACAACCACCTAGCCCAAAGAGCAGTAAGAAAGAAAGAGTGATGGTCTTGAAGAATGTATTTTAGTATTCCTTCAGGACTAGTCAGTATTTGTTTTGCAAAGAATGTAATTTTAGTATTCCTTCAGGACTAGTCAGTATTTGTTTTGCAAAATCTCTCTCAGTCAAAGATTTAACAGAAGAGAAAGTCATGTCTTTCGCCTGTCAGAGCAAGTCCCTGATGTTGCTAGAACATACAAGCCAAAGGTTTTGATTAAATTGGCCCTCTTCCAATATCGCTGTGTAGGCCAACATAAAGCAATGCGTTTCTTGGGTCAATATTTTATCTGATCCTGTGTTAAATTGATAGTCTGAAGGTCCAAAACAATGTTATTATTAACCTCTGTCTCTACTATGTCCAGGACTACATTAAAAAAACCCATTAACTCAGTAATTAATTTAAAGAAAGTAACAGGATTCCCAGTATTATAGCCATTCAGTTTTTATTCTTACTAAATAAACAAGTGTGCAACAAAGCTTTCTTTCAGATGCCTAAGTTGACAAGTTGCATGATTTAAATAAAGATATTTGAGAGCCACTAAGCTCCATTTTAAGTTAATAACTTCTCCCTCACTAAGCTATTCCAAGTTTTCTTTCTAATATCAAGGTTCAATTAGGCTCTGAATGCAGTTTTCTTGTACTGTACTAACTCTGTAACAATGCAGCAAAAAGTGCAGCAAAAAAGTGAAAATAAAAATGTCCAGTGACATCCAATTAGATGTAGATAGAAAAAACAAATCCTTAGTGTAAGAGGCAGTAAGTGCTATTATATAAGACATTTTCCTTCTAGGTAACTGAAGAGTCAGAAAGGGTCAAACAGCAAAAACATACAGAAAGGATAAGAGAATTGAACACTCTAGAGAATTTGGTGAGAAGACACACAGTACAGTACATTTGGTAGGAGTGAATGTTGAAAAACAGGACTGAACAGCATTGTTGAACTACATTGATAAAGACTAAAGCTAGATTTCTTATCCTTTCTTTTGGTATGTGACTTACGGAGTTTTCCAGCAGTGCTTGAAACAAGGCATTGAACAACAGTAAACGGATTTATATTTTTTTTTAGTACAGTATTTAAACATCTCTGCTGCTTCAGAATACAGAACATCATTATATTGATACGACAACAGCACACTGACACATTGTGATGAAATTTGGTTGCTGTATTGTGAAACACTCGTACTGACACTTTGCCCAGTGAGCAGTGTTTCATTGCTAAAGAAGCCACGTGGCAAACCAGTGCAAACTGCAGGTGTCTGTGTTTCCAAGAATAAAAGACAGGTCATCCCTGAGAAATCTGTCTGATCTAGAACTAAGAAACCTCATGCTTTGATAGTTCTGGTAACCTCATCATTAAACAGCTTTCGAAGAAGCACCAGTTTCCTGTTCTGTAAGCTCAGCATTAATTGAAAACACATTTTCACATGCTTCTCTGAAAACTCCTGATTCGCTACTGAAAACTAAAGCCCATCTGATGCAAACCTGGTAACAACCAGTTTTGGCATATGCAAGTCACTAATGCGTGCAAGGGAGGGATGAATTCTAGCAGCCAGTATTACCGTTTTCTGACTTGACTTTGCTTTTTTTTTCCTTTTGATAGAAACAGAGACCACTGTTCCTCCGCAGTTTGCATGGTGCCACCTTTAGGAATAAGTGACGCAGTCAAACTCTTACCTCCTCATACACTCCAGAGCCTGGGTGAAGACCTGTGGAGCCATTCCATGTTCATGCTGTAGGATCAAACACTGCTCTAGGGTGACCGACATGGCAGTCCTATCCTTGGCACTTTTACAGCTTGTAAATCGAACACCATTTAGTCTGCGGCATATCTAGAAATGGGATATAGAATTCATCATTCCTTCCTCATGCATAACCTTCTGTCAGATAACACACCTGTACTTCTCCTTAGAGAGACACAAATGTTGTGTAGGACTTTGATGTAAAAAGTTGTCATCTTTGAGAGAGCAGAACCTCCTTGCATGAGTTGTAGGGAAAATACTGATGTGGAAAATACATTTTATCTCCCCATGTCTCATTCTAGATGAGATTTAACCTGGTAGTATTTCCAAGCTACATGCAAGCAAATGAAGGAATTCAAACATATGAGCAATAAAAAAGGGGAAAGTACATATGCATACAGAAAATCAACTGAAATATGCAGAGATGCTCCAGATTAATAAATACCTCAGCAGCTTGCCAAAGGATATCAACATTCTTATTTTTCCTTGCATGTACATTTTGTCCCAGAAATCTTAACAGTTCAGGCAGGCACGTCTGACTACGAGATCGAGGTAGACCTATAAAACAAACAAAACAAACTCCATTTCTTTATCTGTATTCAACACTTTTACAAAGACAAGTTACGTGGAACGTGCTCTTACATGCCTCTTGCAAACACAGTCATGTTTTTTTGAAACTATGAAAGCTTACAGCAATAAATCAAATTATTAATTACTTAGTACCACCAAAATAAATTCAGGTTTAATTAAATTCAACTGGAAATATACTTTCAGGGGCTCATAATCTGACAGCAATATAACAACAGAGTGAACAAAGGCAACACGACTGGTATAGTATCTTGGTTTGTATGTCACAGATGTACTTGCTTTCACACACTGTTCAGAAATGTATATTTTCTGAGGGGCCTGTATTTTTGCCCCTCAGAGGTGCTAGGATATCATGCATGTCTCTCCATAGAAACTCTGAAGATATTTTCTGTTCTGCTCATATTTTCAATTTTAGATTTGCAAGCTGGCCAGAGTTCAGTTAAAAGAAACACTCTCTCCAACCAAAGAAAAAGTTTCAGGAAAAAAGGCAAAAGATAAAAGGTGACTGGATCAACATGGTTTGGGGACGAGGGAAGAGACTGAAGTAAAAGAAAAGCAAGCAAAATCCTAGAGGAGAGGAAGAAGCTGAATGAGAACTATTGTTATGGAAGACTAGACAGAGACATAAAGTAACAGGGAGAAAATAGAACAAAAATTGCTTTACTTTTGAACTTTACAAGAAAGTCTGATGCTAGACTATTATATGATAAAAAATTAAAATTTTGCAGCTAAAATTTCAGAGAATTAATTATGCAGGATTACGAATTCCTGGAAGGAGGGAAGCAGCTACTGCTCTGAGCTGCATCAAAAAAGTCCAAGGTAACTGAAAGTACAATAAAGTACTTTAATAGGCAGAATTCTTACCACCCTGCTGCATGTTGCTGCATTTGTATTTCTGCAATAAAACTGCAATTGTGGGACCCATGAAATTACCTTACAAGAAGACTGATACTAATAATAACAAATCAATGAATTTTCACCATTTTTGTAGTCACATGTAAATAACATTTATGCCACTGCCTCCGAAAAAACAGTAACAAGCAAGAAATTTTCCTATATAACCAGTAAAATTCAAGCTCGTAGCTATTGTCTCTCTTCCAAATGTTAGACTTCTCTATTGTTGGCTGCAGATACAACAATTACAGGCAAATGCCGAAGGATAAGCAGAGGCAAAGTGATTAACTTCCTAAAAACTAGCAGTTGCTCTCTGTGCAGGTTATCATAAGTCCAGAGAACATGACCAAAAACTGCACATAAAAGTGCTGCTGCCATAACCTGTCACTTTTATGCCTTCCCCTCACACCAATCTAACTGCCTACCTGCATGTTTACAAAGCACAAAATGCCACTTAGAGATGTAAAGTAAATTAAAAAAGGAAAGTTAATCAGACAGACCTTTAAACCTCTTGAGTCTTCTCTACTTAGTACTAATGTATTAAAATAGAGTTGTGTCATTTCTTGGAGGTTACTAATGCTGGTGTATCGTTAACATTAAAAAAACTGACATGAGGCAAACAAATGAAAAAATCAGCCAGAATTGTGCTGTTCAACCAAATTTGCCATTAATTACCAAATACTTACAATCATCAGGCAAAACTTCTTTGAACTGCTCAAAATACGAATTCAACCGCACTAAGCTTTCCATGTTAATTACTTCTTGTAGTGAAGTGTCTCCAAACCTTTAAAAGGTGAAGAAGGGAACAGTTATACCCAAGGTAGAATGTTTCATGTCTTCTTCAAAACAACTGCACTTGGAAATATGACTACCAGAAAACAGTTTGAAGATTCATCCCATGACATTCCTAACCATTCAAATGCAGAGTAAAGAGTAACAGAGAAGTGTTGTAGTGACTCATTACAGAAAAACAAAATATATGAGTGTGAGGGGAAAAGTGGGAAGGAAGGTGAAAGAAAAATCTTGTAGAAAATAGTATTTAAAGTGTCTTGGCTTTTGTGTATCTCTTTCAATGTTAAATACCCATCTGGTAAATTATTTTGCCTAAATTCAACATTTTAATAACAGATTTAGTACTTTAGTTCATAACCCAATAATAAACCTAACCTCAGTAGGTAGGATTGAGAACTTTGACTTCAGATATGTAAATGAGAAATATGGATCTAGGAATAATAAACCATGAATGTAATAAATATTGTCAACAATGCCATGATTCATCTCATCTAACTGTATCTAAGTTCATAGATATGCACACAAAGTGTTGACATCTGTAACTATCTTAGTCACCTTGGGCTCCCTTTATAGGCAACAGAGGACAGCAGTAACTGCTGGAATGCCTTTGTTAGACTTTTTCTAGCTGTCCACCATCACACAGTACACTTTACCCCAGTACCAAGGCTGCTGTCACAACACGCATGTGCATGACTTCACTGGAGTTCTCCATTAGATCAATGCTCTGTCAATGTATTCTTTACAGGTTATGGCCATAAGAGGGAAGCTCTGGTGGCTCTTCCAAAACTGAACAGTTTCCCCAGCAAATATAATTACATAATTATATTTTTCAGCTTTACAAGAACACTGTTCCATTACAGAAATACTGCAAAGATACGTTAAAAAAAGGTCCATCTAGCCCATTATCCTGGTTTTTGACAGTGGCCAGAAGTGGGAGTGTAGGGGAGAGTGCAAAACCAAGAGGGTAAATACACAGCAATACTCAGAATGATCTCTCTGCCTCCAGTGACCTGTCACTCACAGAGGTCTTGAGTCACAGGCAGCACCTCTGTTAAATAGCCCCTGACAGATTTCCTCTTTGTAAATTCACTTCTGAACCACCTAAACCTGTGCTAGACTCAGTGCCATGAGGTAAGGAGCTCCATAACTGTGTCATATAAAGACATACAGTCTTTGTGTCTTTATGTCCTTTTGTTTGTTTTGCATTTGACAGCTTCATTTAGTATTCCCTTGCTCGTCTATTGGAGAAACTGAATCACTGTTAGTAATGCAACAGTGCAACTCCATAGAGACATACTTCCCTCAGAAAGGAGATTGCTGAACTGCCATTAAGGTTGAGCTTGCATGGCTGAATACATACTTCTCTGCGAGGGTTTGCTGCTCATTGATTCCCACATTGAAAAGAACAGGCTGAACCCTCAGTAACATGCCACTTTGAATCTCTCGCGGCAACAAATCAAACAAGGCGCTTGGCAAAGGGATCCTCACATTAAATCCATCACTGCAAATAAATAAACAGCTATTAGACATAAAGATCAAAAAGCTACATTCTGAGAACGTGTTATTTATGTAAAGAGGGATAATATCTAAAACATAATATGACTATTAAAAAATAAGTATCAGTCAAAACTGGGGACTTCAAGGAACTGCCACAGCTCACTCCTAATCAGAAAAGCTATTCTAGTTCAAAAACAAACCTGCAGCAACCTGTAATGTCCTGTAACCATGGACACTTCAATCAGATCTACCAATTTCCTGACAAAAGCTGATTTTGCTCTGCTCATTAATACTGCACCTCTTGTATAACTTGGGTAGGAAAAAGTTAAATTTTGGCACGTTCCCATCTCATCAAGAGTAAGGTAGATTTGATTATAAAGCCGTAAAGGCTAGTGATGATGCATGTGTATAAAAAGATACATTTTTGGATATAGTCAGTAGTACTGACATTTCTGAGCAGAAGGATAGAGGCAATGACAGTAGCGACCCAAGCATAAATTGAAGGGGGAGCTAACAAAAGCACTGATACAGAAACTTATGACTCAGACCTACAAGCTCTTCCTACAGCACAACAGGTTACCCTGAGTCAGCTGAGCTACAGCAAAGAGCACTTTGTATGCTTTATCTCATGGCAAATGTGAAGTAACGCAACTTATCCTATAACATCAGTGCAAGCTAAGGTATGTCATATTACCCTGTGTTGGAACTGCCAAGACATAAGTTATTGTGGTTTGTGTGCTGGGTTTTAGCAGCAATACCCTGGTGTTACATCCAAGGCTTTACAGTGCAGACCTCTTGAGCACAGCAAAAAAGCTTTGAGAAGTATATAATAAGGTAATCAAAATTGATCTGTCGCACATTTACATTGGATGGACACACAAATCCTATCCTATGTCTGAAAGCAAAAAACCTATTTGCGCCTCTGAATGTAAAGCTTCCAACAGTTTGCACAAAAATAAATATGCACGATTTCTTTCTTCTCTTTCTTGAGTAAAATCTAGACACCAAAAAAATAAGTAATACTATCAGATCTGAAACAAACGAAGACTGGTTTCCTGCTGATTAGTGCCTATAACTGATAGCAAGTTTCAACTAAAGATTTTCTTTGAAAGGGATTTTCTGTCAGCCATTTCCACAGGTCTCAGCAATTTCCGTAACATACATGAGTGTACTACAATACTCCTTCAGCCAGGGTACTTTTTATTGCATGTGAACCTTAACAAAGTTCCTCTAAATGTTTTTATCTTTGAGAATTCTAGGTCTTTATCAGATGTGGACAAAGCTGGGCAAAGCTCCAGTGGAGCTTGGTACAGCACGCTGTAATCATATAAGCTTTATTTCCTCCAGTAATCAAACCCGAAACTAAAAGATTCTAAAGACTCTGAAATAAAGAAACATTAAAACATTGACTTTCGTTAGGCTTCTGTCCTTCCACAGCTTCATCCCCACCTATGACCTGGCTCCCCCTGGGCAAGAAGTCTATTGCAGGGGCCCATCAGCCCCATGTCAGAAACCAGTGCAAGGCCAGCTGATAAGAAGGCTTCAGCATTCATATTGAAGTGTGACTGCTGTAATTGCTTCCCATAGTAATAAAGCCATAACAGATCAGTCCCAATCCACTTTATGTGAGGATATGAATGTTTGTTACTTCAGACTTTTAAAACAAAAATTGCTTTTAGGCTCAAACTTGAAAATATCTTTTTTTCAGACAAGTGGCCAAACTGAGCAGCAGTCTGGTGTTTCACAAGCATCTGTAAGTTTAAGCCAGCTTGGCCCTGATAGTTTGGAAATTGATCCTAAATAGGCCTCACCTCAGCAGCAGCCCTGTCAACTACCTGATACATGTTCTACCTCCCATTGTGCTAACGGTGGCCCGTTAGTGGCATACAGTAAAGCACTGACCAACTGATCAACAGCAGCGAATTCCAAACAATGAGGTCAGCTTCAAAAGTCAGTCTTAAATTTAAAAACAGCACTAGTGCTCAATAAAACACTGAATACTTCTGGCTTATGATTGTGGAAGGCTAGGTCAAGACAATATTTATTCATAAAACAATACTGCCATGGTTTCAGCCTTGCCATATATTTCTTTTCAGCTTAGCTCCCTGTAAAATGAAACGTCAGTAAAAATGAGTAAGTCCACTTCAAAGCATTTCTTTGAAGTTCTTGGGAGAAAACCAGCACAGTACAAAAGCACATAATTCATCTCAAGTGCAGTATCACTTCTCCCGTCTGCAGTCCCACCCTACTTCCTGCTCCCTCCCCCTGCATTTTTTTTACCGATTTCCAGTGATGACTGGCAGCATGTCAGTAGATGTATTTGATGTGGCCTGAGTTACTTTAAAGGTTACATTCCTCAAGTCCATGATTCCCAAACTCATGTCCTCCAGCATTGCCAACTCCTCACCTAAATCAAGGAAGAAAAAGTGAATTGTAATCATTAGTTGTTACAGACAACTTCCCTTTATCGATTTGATGATGACCGTAGGTCATCACTCCTAAAAAAGTTCTATGGATGAAGAGTCTCTGGAGCCCAGGCCTTCACCTTGACCTACAGACAATATCATGATTGACTTTATGAGTTTAGCAAGTTTAGAAAACACCAATTCTCTAGCATAGTCCAGACTACCATTCTTCAAGTAGGTTATATACCGATTTTCAATTTAGATGATGCTAGTAAATACTTCTCAGCATTGTCATAGTCATGATATCATAGAATCATACAATCATTTAGGTTGGAAAAGACCAAAGTTCTCCCCTACACCATATCCCCCACCACCACATCTAAACGGCTCTTAAACACATCCAGGGATGGTGACTCAACCACCTCC
>JAOXJM010000001.1:141087604-141101044 GCA_026413425.1 Tringa solitaria
AGGTTTGTCTGGCAGGACCTGCCTTCCATAAACCCATGCTGACTAGGCCTGATCCTCTGCTCTTGGAAAAGTTACAAGATATTCCATATTCATATAGTAAAGCATTCCTAACTGGCATCCAGATGGCTATTCAGATACAGGAGTGAAACCCTTTTGAGTGAAGTATTTTCCCTTTTTGTGTTTTCTCTTCAATCTCACTTCGTACTGTAGGATAACAGGAGATTCAGAAAATTCAAAGCGCGTACTTTGGCCAGCTTTTCCCAGCTTACCAGAACTTTACTCCACTTATTTTCTGAAAAAATTGATCATTATGATATGTTTTCATTTTTTAAAAACCTTTGACATTATATTATAAGGCAAGTACGCTTTATCTTTTAGAAGTAATTCAATTAAATGTGAAGAAATTCAGAGTTGTTAGCTAATTAAGTACTTCAGATATAATCTGGTTTTGCATTTCAGTTTTCAAAATCATTTTGTAGCTGAGCTGCAGATTGTCCCAAACACTCATTTTCTGCTGTAGCCAATTTAATGAAGAATTTGCTGACTCGACAGCTAATACCACCCACTTGCTCTTTGCCTTTACCATAAGTGCTCAGCAGGCTCTCAAACTGCGCCAGCAAGCCAATGGTGTAGAGTTGTCTTAGAAATCCATCATCATGTAGGCAGTTCCTCAGCTTGATAATGAAGCCACAAATGAGAGCTGTCAGCTGTGGGAGAGAAAACAAAGCACAGTGAAATGATTCAAGACAAAAAATGCTCTTCAGCACCAAATGGAAACAATATCACATATAAGAGGTGCCATAAAATCTGTCAGACTGATCCTCTTTTCCCTTAAATGTCACTCTTCTTTTTCTTGCAGCTGAAGAGAGATAACCAAACAATAAAAATCAAAACCTTCATAAAAACAGCTTTAAGGCACACTGCCTTCATTTTGCAAGCTCTCCCAAAATGGGACTGTTGTTCCTCTCACATCTATTTGGTTTCTGGGAGTTATCACTTACATCAGGGTCTACAACTTATGAATTACAAAGTCTTCTTGGAGAATTGTTTTAGTTATAGATGGAAAAGCAGCATAGCTAGTTCCAGCTCATGAATTTTGATAGTATGAATAAATGATATTTTGTTTTAAAATGGCATTTTAAAAAAGCTTAAAAATGCAAATCCTGTTTGCTTTACGCAAAGATCCAACCTCTAGTCTTACAAGAATTCAGCATAAGGTCCTGAAGACATAGTACTGGATCAGTACTAAGATCTAAGATTAATACTAGTTTTAATTCACTCTGTCAGCAAAGGAATTTCCCAGGTGATTCCCATATGTTATGCACACAGACATATGACTTTGCTACAGAATTAAACAAAAGGGAATAATAAAGTTATGTTTATGATGGGTAAACATAATAAATGCACTACGTTTAAAATTTATCTGCAATATGAAGTGGGTTTTGTATAGAAAAAATCCCTTAATTTATACTTATGAGATATTGCATTTTGGGAAAACATCCCTACCAAACAATGTCCAATACATAAGCTGTTTGAAATAAATAAATGAGACGCTGATTTCACAGGCAACTAGACACACTACACAAGTCTAGTGGGCAGAAGAAATGTGGAAGGTTTTAAGTGCAAACACCTGTTGGTCAGTGAGAGAGAGATACAAGAGACCCAAGCAGGCCCAGAAAGAGAAATTCTAGAAAAAGCCAACCAAACAAGCAACCAAAAAGCACTTCTTTCTCTCCCTTTAGCTGGACTTGTCTCCTTAGGTACCACAGGTCCTGTTGGTTTTCTCCATGCAGAAAACAACAAAAGGTAACCAAGGGAGTTTTGTTTTTTCCCCCTTTTTCACATTTTCCCCCTCTTTCACATTTTACTTCTGGTTTTAGTTTGGTGCCATAGGAAGGCAAAGGTTGTTCCTGTAAACAGCAGTATATTTTCACTAGTTCTGGGATATTTATTTTTTTTTTAAATAGAGAACATATATCCAAGGGGACACTGAAGTTATATATTGTCAAATGAATGTAAGTGATCAGTAATAGCACAGGATAGATAGATAGATAGATAGATAGATCAGGATAGCACAGCCTGTAAGAGGAGATCACAGTGTTAAACCTTAGAGCAGAATAAGTCTGAAAAATTCTGAAAATGCTCATCTTTCATACTTCATATAAACCCCACCACATGTTGAAGTGCAATTAAATCATGCATATATGCTTGCTTACAGTTTGGCAGAAGACAACATCCCTGCGATACTGAAGGCTCAGGCAGAGCCCTATTGTCGGGGCGCTGTCCTGCATTAATAAAAAGACCATGGCTTTCTTTGCCTTGTCACTCATCATGGCTACACAGTCTGTGAGTGTTGTCAGCAAGGGATAAAGAGCTTCGCTCCATTCTCCTGGTTAAAAGAAAAAAATAACAGCACTATAAGTACTTTATTTGAAACAAACACGCATTAAGAAACTTCCTGTTGTACGTTAAAGCTGTTGATAATTCACATTTAGAGCCTCTTTTATTTTGGCTGGCTGGTTAGTCCCTTCTTGTTATTAATTAAGTAATCTTACAGAGTGGTTATTGCATGAGGAAAACATGGAGAATTTTACTCTGTAAGGCTGTTATGACTTTCCCGACCATGTAATAGCTCCCAGATTTGTGCCCACAGAACAGGCTATACAATAGCTGATTTGGAAAGTATAACAAGACAAATATATATATACACAAGCATGTATCACTGCCTGTGCATGTTCAGACACACCCTTTCATAGTGCACACATGGACAGACAGTATGGAGTCCATTGTATAACAGAAATAGTGAACATCTGCTTAGCCATTTCTGTCAATGAGATTTCTCCCAAATATCTTGCCTTTCAATATTTTGTGGACCCATAGGTGTATCATTCAACTGCTTCACCATCTTATTAATCCTTGTTGCACCTCAGTGAGGTAAGAATAGGAATAACAGGAATAATGAGGCAGAGAAGTGAAAAATTCATGGAGGTACTCTTTTAAGTGACCTCTGTCTGCTGAGTGGCTTTGAAGGCTTAGAGCTAGCTAGCAAGAAACACTAAGTATAGTGATTTAGATGGGAGTTAGCCAGGTCCTTGGAGGTAGTTCGGAACTCGACTTCCACTGAAATGCACAAGATACATCCCAGAGGGACTCTGTTCAAGGTCCTACACAGGAAGCATAGAAATGAAACTGGGTTGCCAAAGTCCTATTTTAGTAGCCCAAACACGGTGCCTTCCTTCTCCCTAAGAGACTGCTCTGCCTTAAAATGCCCCACAAGATCAGTTTCTTTTCTTTCCTTCTTTCACCATTTGTCTTAATCAACCACCAATTAAAAAAACCCATTTCCATGACTGTACAAAAAATTATTATACCAAAATCCATTCTCTCTGCAATATAAAAAGAAAATAGAACAGGGGGCATTGCCCCTAGAAATAGGGGCATTGGTTTTGCCCTCCTTAATGTAAAGTTGAAACAGCAGAACACTTCGCCTTTTGAAGGGAAGGACATAATGTTTTATTTTTAAAAAGAACTAGAGGTCACAAAGAGAACACACAGAATCCCCAGCCCAGTTGGCTGTAGGAACAAGGCAACGTACAGATCAGAACCTGCATGAATGAGACACTTCAAGCCCCTGAAAGGAAGTTATTTGGGATTTTGACTCAAAGGCAAGACTAAGAGCTAGTAATAATAAATGTTTCTTTGATAACTAGCCAAAGAAGGGAACTTTGGAAGTTCTGTGCAGCAGATAGATAACCTAATAAACTACACAAAGGGGAAGCTGTTTGGCTCTATTCCATTGCCATAAAAAACCACAGGAAACATCAAAAGAACAGGCAAGGAATTACAGCTTTTCTTTTATATTCTATTAAGTATTTTCTCTCAAAATAAATCAGATGCCATGATATGGCCCTGTGAACAGTTAAAAAGCAAAACACAGATGATACTAAGTGTTTCTCTTGCTGCACTTAAGAGCTTTTCTATAAACAAATAAGAATGACAAAAAGAACTGAAAAGATCTTCCAGCACATCATCATCATCTCATTGCCTGGATATACATACATGTATATAGTTATTAACTCAGTGGAGATTTAAAATTGTAGTGTGCCTGGCAGCGCTTCATTTAACATATCTTTCAAGATATGTTTATCTGTGGTAATCACAAAGTATATCAGCCTCTCTGAAGATAAAGCAATTGTTAGATGCTTTTTTTCTACCAGTACTCACATACTCACATGCAATGCAATGGCTCATCTGGGGTGATGAGGAAAAAATTCTCTGTGCTGTGTATTTTCTTGGTTTAAAATTTCGGCCGTGAAAAAAAAAACCACAACCCTTGTCAAGTCTGCAAAATTCTAAATGTTTTTTGCTACCTAGTTCACAGAGGTGTCACCTGTGGTCTTTTAATTTTTTAGTCAATGGTAGTTGCTATTAACAATAAACAGGAATAAAAGGAATTGCACTCCCAGGCTCAAATCAGGTTGCAACATTGCAATTGGCAATTTCATTGGCAGCATTTCATTGGCAGCATTTAAATAAATGTGAAAGAACTCTAAGTGTTCAACTTTCACCTGGATTCTCCTGTCCTTCTGTCTTCCTCTCGTTACTTTTCCTAACAGAACTTTATTACTGAAACTATTATTTTCCATCAAATCTATCAATGGCACCTTCAAACACCACGAGACACTAATTCTAATATGAAATCTACCCTGAGCTCTGCTGTTATGTTCTATGACACGATCAGGCTCGACTGGGCAGATCCATAGGTAGGATGACTTGATGCAGGGCTTGAAACAATGAGATGCAACAAGTTGTCACAGATTTACAACAGCTGGAGACCTAGTCCAAGCTAGCTGTTGGTATGTCTGGGACACAAATCCCATTTCTAATTCATGTTAAAAGTTAGTCAATTTAAAAACTGGCACTGTACAAACCAGCAGGATGCTTATAATTTGCTTTAAGTGCTTTATATTGTACAGCAAGAGATAAACCCTGCAGTCTCCACTCTGACAGCTACAACTGAATTCTGGCTGATAAATAAGGGCCAGACTTGGCCCTGTAAATCTTTGCTATTTTCCTTATGACTACTGCTGACCACAACAGTTATACCTTAATGTACACTTTGAAATATGGTATTTTGAAAAGGGGTGGAGGGGGGAGCGAAGGAGGGAGGGATGCTGGGAAGGCCTATGAGTTCACATAGTAGACCTTCTCTGACTATGCACTACTGACTATTTTATAAAAAAAATAAAGTCTTGTTAAGAGAACCTAATACATAAAACCTGTATAAATAAAGGCAGGAATATACCAGGCAAGAAAAGGCTTTGCTTCCCCCCCCCCAAGAGTCTCTCTTCTCCAGAGTGATAAAAATATTATTAAAATAAATGTCCTCCAGAGCTTTGAAAAGATATTTTTAGTCTTTTTGTATTAAAAAACCCCTACCATTCATAAATCAAAGTACTGGGCACCTGCAGCTGCCCTTGGTTTAAGTCAAGGTTTCAAGGACTGATGATCTCTAAAAAAGAGATTTATTAAATAAGTGGTAGTTGCTTAGCCCTGATCCAGTAAAGTATAATTGACAACCCAGTTAAGCACACAGTCACATCACATTTGGCTTCAGAGGGAAGCAAGCATTAAGTGCTTCACTACACTGCAGCTTCAGGCACATAAGTTTAAGATGCAGTTTTGGGTATATCTGGGTACCTAGTTGGGGTGACCTGACTGCTTTTAATTAATCTCATCTTAAAAATATATAAGTATTATTCATTTATGCACCACATTCATATTTTGCAAAAACTAAAGGGATGTTCCAAGAATTAAAAGCTTGTGGAGTATTTTATTGTTTAAAAACATTTTCTCAGTGATAGAAGGAAGCAGAGTGGATAGCTGAGAAAAACATTAATATACTTTGTGAAGAAGAAAATCATACCTGCACCGGGGCTTTATTTCCCATTTGTTTCATTAAACCCAGGAGCCCATTCTGTAACAGTTCAAAGACTGAACCTTCACTGAACTCAGATAAAATTGCTCTCAAATGGGAGAAATTACAGCCATCTAGCTGTGAGAGAGTGGTATTACAGAGGCATATTATTATTCAGACCTTGTAAACGCAACGCAAGTGTGTGGAACTACAAGGACAGAGGAAAGAAGGCTAACAGTGGACGAAAGTCTCCTAAATTCTGAGTTCTGAAACATTAGATTTGCAGTGCCCAACACTGCTTGGTGTGTACCCACAACAGAGATTTTTCATCATCCTTGTTGACTGCTCCATGTTCTGCTCGAGTTCTCATTCAGAAAGGCCAGCTCAACAGCACATATAAAAGGGCATGTCTGAAACGTCTGAAATGTCAGACTCCCACAGATTTCAATGACATTTGGAACAGGCTTCAAATCATTGTCACCTACAACACATCAACTGGAGAAACCGTAGACCACAAACAAGTGCTCTCCCACACCTGGATATGAGAAGTTACCAGATACCCCCATGCACTATTATTTAGGAAATAATAACTTCTCAATATGTTTAGGTAACTCATGTGGTATCGCGCTACCATTTCAAAATGGTCAAGCTCAACAGCAAGGCACTTGTTCAGTTCTTAATTATGAACAAACCCCTGCAATTTTCAGAAGAAGCAGAAGCCATGAACGCACATACCTGGGCCAGATTCTTCCGGAGTGGGGCTGCAATCTGCACAGAAATGGAGGGGCAACATGCATGATTAAGGAGCAGCAACATAGTCTAAACATAAGCAACTCAAATGTTCAATGCCAGGGTTCTCAAACACTTTCACTGAGTGAAGAGGAGCTCAGCATAGATACTGCTTTGCCTGCAGGCACCAAAGGCATGGGCTGTCTCCTCCACTCCACTGTTTCTGATCAGAGGAACGCCTTGATGGGGACTTGGAGGAAAGCCAGGACCTGCTAGCTCAGGGGCTCTCTGTGGATTACCAGCAAGTTTACTGTCAATCGCCAGCGATCCACAGGGCACAATTTGAGAACCACTGGTTTTGTGCAATCACAGAATAAGCTGGCAGTAAGGCTGCTAAACAGAAGAGCAAAAGACTAGCAGAAAGTTCAATGCACTTAACAGAATATTACATTAAGGCACCCACGAGGCAAGAGTAATAAGGAAACAGTACTTTGCTATCTTAGACAAATTTCTGTTACATAATTTCTGAGATAGGTAACACAAGCATTAAATTTTATATTAAGGGCTGAAACCTCACCAGTGAAGCCTGTGAGTGTTCCACACTCAATTCAATGGGAGGAACAAGCTGTCAGATGAACATATGCTACAGTGCAATCCAAAGAGTAAAAAAGTAATATGCACCCTGTTATAGCAAGTCTTGCATTAATGAAAAGTAGTTTATTAAGATAACAGGATTTAAACTTCTATTGTTTATATCTAGATTCACTAGTCAGTGAATTATAAATTTGAAAATAACAAGAGAAAATACCAAATTCAATTGTACACTTTAGGACAATCAGCTGAACTAGACAATCCGAGGTAAAAACCTCTCAGTAAATCAAAACACATCATGTTCATTAAAGAAGCTATATGCCCCCATATAGCTTAGTACCTAAGCCTATAATAAAAATAAATGTTAAAAGAATTTCTTAAGTCTCCCCTCTACTATTTCAGGCAGTTTTTTCTTTCACAAACATTCATTTTCTGGGGAGATCCTCTAATGTCCTTCAGTAACATTGTACTATCTCTCTCTTACCAATTCTGGAACTATCTTTGTTTGCTGGTTTTTACATTGTTTTTAAAAAAAATTCTGGCTGCACTCTGCTCAGTGTGATCTATTCAAAATTCAGAATTACTAACAGAAAAAGCATTAGTTCTTTGAATACATGACAAATAAAAACTTTAAAATGCTGTGATTCTGAACTTAGGGAAAGTATCTTCTTTGTCTCTCAATTATTCCCATGATCAGTTGTGGAAAGTGACAGTGAAAGGAAATTCATAGAATCACAGAATGGTCTGGGTCAGAACGAACCTTTAAAGGTCAGCTAGTCCATATCCCCCTGCAATGGGGCATCTGCCACCTCTCTGGCAAACCTGTTCCAGGGTTTCGCTACCCTCATTGTAAAAAACTTCTTCCTAATATCTAGTCTTAATTTACCCTCTTCTAATTTAAAAACATTTAACAGGCCAGATTTGGTGTGCAGTCAAGGAAAGTAACTCAGTAGGGAAATACCCATTGATTTCCGTAAGACAAGGGTTTTTTCATAGTATTCAACCTGTTCCTTTGTCAAAGACTTGACTTTGTCAAGTCCTTTGGCTTACAATAAATTTCCCAAGTACAATTCAAATTTTTCACCGAGACCTACAAACACTGTTTGTAGGTGATACCTAAGAAACAGGATTCTCTCTACAGGATTTTTAAAGTAAATTCACCCAACATTGATTGACAGTCAGACTTCAGATCTAGTCTTCACACTTGGGTAACGCTGGGAAACACCCCTTAGCTTTATAGCTTGCTACATTTCTTGATTTAATGTTTCTGTCCCAGGTTCTGTGGATTAAATGGAAAGGTTCTTTCCTATTTTGCAGGAACACCAGCGAAATGTTACAGAACCTCTTGGCACAAACAAAACCTTTGGTAGGTAAGTGCAGCTAATTCCGCTTTTATATAGCATAAGTGTCAAGATCCAGCGTATGTTTAAAAGATTGACTGAAAATGGAAGAAAATTATTGTTCTAAAATGCTTTCAGCATCAAATTGTCTTGGGAAAAGCTTCTGGTATCATCCACCAGAGATTTTTTTTCTGTTTTTTTTTTAATATTAAAAATCCACAACTTTTCATCATTTCTATGAAGGTGCATTGACATTTACTGATAAAACTTTCTTGCAAATACATATAAAACTTCATGTAAATTAGCTATCAAACAAAAACTTTTAAATATATCAAACCGGTAGAAGAAATTTAGTCAAAGATTAATAAAGAGCACATTCTGAAATAAGAACCAACTCTCCTGTTCCTTTATAATACACAAAAATGTCAGTCTAATCCAGAAAAACATGGTAATTTAAGATGCTAAGCAAATCATACATAACATGTACAAAGCTACGCAAAAATATATTAACATTTATTTTAACTTCCTTCTTGCTTTCTTTTTCTTAAGGTATTGCCTTCAACTGCAACATTAAAAATGGGATGGACATGAAGTCACAGACACACATTAAGGGACAAAGGGCCATCAAACAATAAAACAGAACAGGAAAAGGAAATGAAAACACAAATATTTCTAAAGGTTTTTGTGAAATTGAAAAATCTTTCTAGAGTTTAGCTTGGCACACCTGCTTTATGAAGTGGCCAAATCATAGTGACCACATGTAAAGAATTAGAGAATAAAATCAAATAAGTACATATGTAAATTAAATAAATAATAATAATAAATTAAATAATTCTGAAATTTAATGCACGGCTGCAAAATTGTCAACCTAAACTGATAAGGATATCTTCCATTCACATGCTCATGGCATTATGCTGGATTCACTCCAGCACCCACTTTACCTCAAATTTTGATAGGATTATTCCACTGAGAGCTTGCACTGCCAATTCCTACCTTCCAGCTACAAGAAGTCTACTAATTGAGTGCCGCAGCACCACAGCTTTCGACACTTTGGCTTAAAATTTGCTTTAAACTCCAGTGGGTTCATCCAAGTTCAGCTCAGTCTAATAGGACTTCTTGGCTCCCCTCCTATGCTTTGGCAGCCCAGTTGGGACCGTTAGTGTTGCAGTAGTGCCTGCACTTCCCTCATGATTTATTCATCTTTTATAGAGGCAAGCTTCGATTGCTGCAAAGAAGGTGAAGCCAACAGGAAAGCTACCAGGTGGTGTTCAACATAAGCTAACCCAAACACTTGTTTTACCAGCTTAAAACACCCAGCGTGAAAACTAAATGCCACTGTCATCAGTGGATTTACCAATGATTTCAGTGGGATCAGGATTTCAAAATAAGTAATGGGCTTAACAGCTCGCAATACATCACCCTCCCTTTCTGCCTGACATCAGTGCTTAACTTCACTGCTGAACTAAAAACACATGGAAGGATGTAACGGAGGCTTAGGAATGATGCCAGCGCACAGCGAGAGAGCAGCAGTGAGAAGCAGTGTCTGGCATACGCACTTGTCTTTCTGAGAGAATGGCATGCACAGGATGGTGTGGATGAAGGTAGTGATGAGGATGATGAAGGTGGTGAGGATGATGAGTTCTCATTTAAATCTTCTGGATTTATCCAGTAGGCACGAGTATCCCGATTACCTTTCTTACTAGTACAGCTGATGTCACACTGGAAAACATCTTCACAGCTGTCACTTTGCAAGCGCTCCTTCTGGAGAAGTTTGTCCACTCTCTGTATAATACACTCCAGACTTTTGTCAACATTCAACCAAACTTTCTCCTTAAAAGAAAACATTTATTTCTCAATTTAAAAAGAAAAGAGACATTGGGTAACAAACCCCTTGGCAATGTATTTCCTCCTGTGACTCCAGTCACAATTTCTCTGCAAATTTTGCTCTGGACTATCGTGTTTACATTTGTGCACACATAAACTCTCGATATACAAATAATGTATACCAGCACGTCAACAATATGTAGTGATGTGACTTGTGTGTGATAAATTGCAAAGCTATTTTCCAAGTAAGTTTGCCGAACAATTTTAATTCCTGCTTCCTGCAATATTGTTCCAATTTCCAGTTGGCACTATTGTTTATTCTTGAAACTCATGTTTTACATAATAATTGTATACAATCACACATGTTTTTCCCATATAACTCAGTGAATACAGATGAAATTGCTGTATTGTATTACTATCTAAATAACTGAATTGGCTTTATTGGTATCTCATTACTGTGAGTTTGACCATAAGCCAAAGTATGCCAAAACAATTAAACTAGCTAGGATCCATTTCCAAAATGGATATAGCAAAATGATCCAAAATGAATTGGATCTCCTTTCTAAATTGATACTTCACAATATTATAATGGTTTTAATTAATCTTGACTATTTTTGAGATTTAATTCACTTCTGTTTATATTACACAATGACAGACTTTACACAGCCTAATTCTCATTTCAATTGGCAGTCTGGTAAGAAAAAACATTTAAATTATTTGTGCAAATGGTTTTAAAATGCTGTTTGTAATCAAAACAGAGATGGACTGCAAGATCTAAATATTTAGATGAGAATAAAAGTAAGGAAGGCTGAATTCTACAGCTAACACGCAAAACTTGCTTTATCTTGGAGAAGTGTAAGAGCCCTTTGTAGTACGGTCAGGTTTTTTTACTTGAAAAGCTATTTACTTTCCCTTGGAAGTAACTTCAGAAAAGCCATGCACCTACTGTAACAATCTCCACAGTTTAAGAGAGGCAGAAATATTTATTAAAGCCTCTTTCTACCCCCATGCCAAGGAGTAACTGAGCACAGGATGGGGGAAGTGTCTTTGCTAGTTGACCAGCATCTCCAAAATACTCATTCTATGCATATCTGGTGAGCAGCTACAGAGCTTATAAACACAAGAACACATCAAACAAAAACGAAGAAGATATTCATCACTCCACTAAGCAAACATACCCATTCCTCTTCATGCCAATCCACCTGCAGAGAAGATCGGCTATTTCTTCCTGTCCATCTGGCCACAAGTGTATCTTGATCATTCCTCAGCATCACTTGCTCCCCTTCTCCAGAGGTTGGAGATGCTTTTGAAGCTATATAGTCTGGCCTTGCAGCATTAAGTCCATGTATTGAATTTGCCAACAGCTTGCAGTCACAGACTGTGACAAGTTGCCGGGTCTAAAAAGCAATAAATCCCCTACATTTAAACACCTTTTCATTATTCTGTACACAATTTATACTTTATTCTTTCTCAGAAAATAAAAAAAAAACACTCATATGCTGTAAAAGAAACTAACCATTGTTTAGGAGTGTCTAAAGTGCCTTTAAAATCATTTTACAGAATGGCCTTAAAAAGCAATATAGGATATCTAAACAAAAATGGTACATTCCCAGAGTCTCTACTACTCTATTAGCTTTGCAATCATTGAAAACTTCACTAATAAATGTGCGATTCATCTTTATTTGCACTTCACTTTCCATTCAACGAGAGCTTAGAAAAATGCAGACATTTTTATACCCCACACAACAGTTGCCACACCAGAGAGACCATGCCTAACCTCCACCATTCTGTCTGAAATTACAAGACCTAAGAGTAGGGCTGCAGATAAAACCCACTAATCAAGGCAACTTGTTCCCTATCTTATTTAGTGGTGTTGTACCAGAGGATTTCTGTGAGTTATGTGAATATGAAAAGTATCTGGCCTACATGTCTATTAAAAAAAAAACAGCCAACAAACAAGCCCTTCTACGTTATATATACACTTTGTCCAGCTGCAGACAATCCCACTGATCAGTTCTACACACTGTACTCATTTAGAGACAATATTATAATAAATAATACATTTACATGGGGTCACGTTACTTTTTACACTCTACAAAGTTGTATGGATATCCCCTCCACTGGGACAATTTATGGCAAGCTGATTGGCCATTACTGTCATTTACAACCTTCAGCTCTGCTTCAAGGACCAAAGAGGTCAGTAAAACGGTATTTGGGTTTTTGTCTCTGTAAATAAGATTGTGTTCAGTGCAGGTCCAGACTGGTTTCTCTTAGCATCCATCAAGAAATAACTAATTCACATCACTATCATTCAAGCATAGGCTTGAATGACAGGGATGTGAATGTGTAAACTTTATTCCTTATTTCACCAGTGGAAAACTACAGAATTGTTTCATTTACTTTACTTTTGCCCAGTTGCTGCTGCTTGACAGAAGACTCAGGAACATTCAAAAAAAGCAGGTGGTTATGGAAAAACAGGGTATGAAAGAAAGCAAAGAATGCATATTTCTGAAATATGATGAATGAATACAAGGAACCAGAGGACATTGCTCTCTACTGCACTCTGAAGAGGAGGTGAAGGCAAGAGTGTGAAAAGTAGGAGACTAAATAAAAAGCGGCAAATTTTAAAGGCTGGTCAGATTTTCTTTTTCTTTAAGACTGTACATGATACAATATGCTACTGAACAAGATAAAACAGATGTTTCAAGAAAACCTACTGAAGGTATAATCATAGAATAATTTAGGTTGGAAAAGACCTTTAGATCAGCAAGTCCAACCATAAACCTAACACTACCAAGTCCACCACTAAACCATGTCCCTCAGCACTACATCTACACATTTTTAAAAACTTCCAGGAATGGTGACTCAACCACTTCCCTGGGCAGCCTGTTCCAATACTTAACAACCCTTTCAGTGAAGAATTTTTTCCTAATATCCAATCTAAACCTCTCCTGGCACAACTTAAGGTGACTTCCTTTTGTCCCATCACTTGTTACTTGGGAGAAGAGACTGACCCCCACCTCGCTACAACCTCCTTTC
>JAOXJM010000001.1:141101619-141124419 GCA_026413425.1 Tringa solitaria
AGATATTAAACAGAACTGTCCCCAGTACTGAGCCCTGGGGAACACCACTTGTGACTGGTTGCCAACTGGATTTAACTCCATTCACCACAACTCTTTGTGTCCACCCATCCAGCCAGTTTTTTACCCAGTGAAGAGTACACCCATCCAAGCCATGAGCCACCAGTTTCTCCAGGAGAATGCTGTGGGAATACAGAAAAAAAATACACTGTACTTCAGTGTGGAAATGTATTATTCTCCTACCTTGTCTGCTAGAATGGCAAGTGTTCTTTCAAGGCCATTAGCTGATCTATCCTTGGCAGCTCTTGAGAGTCTTTCTGCATAGTAACTCACTTGCGTTTTCAGAGTGTTGATCTGTGCAATAATTTCCTTTGCTCTAACAATGTCCTGTGGGATGTATATAATGGATTGGGAACCTGTTGAAGTGCTGAAATAGAAAGACTGACTTTAGGGGATAAAATGATCTAGAGCTATGCACATTACAGTAGCATGCTGGGGAATTAATGGCAGACAACAAAAATTTACCTAAGATAGCAATCAACAGTGAAAGGCCAGTGGGCAATTGCACAGCAGGAACATGATCCTAGAGCCTTCTCTGCCTTTACTGAAAGCATTCAGATGCAGATTTACTAATCCCTTACGTAAAGGGACTGTGAGCAGAACTTGTTTACCAGAGGGACAGTTTTGCTGCAGAGAATGTGGATGATAGATTTGCCATCAGAGACAGAACCACTGTTTGCAAAGACAGCTTGCCCCACTCTCCCTCTCCTTACAACACAGATGATTCACTGAGGCCTGGTTTACAAACCTGTTTTATTACATAGCTACTAGCACCATGAAAAGAAAATCTGCACTCCTGACACAGAAATGTCACTCAGATCCATGATGCAAACACTGTATTAACAAAAAATCCTTCTGCTAGTATATCCCTTCCTCTATTGCAAGCCTGATTCAAGCTACACCAGCAAAAGCAATCTTATGTTAAATAAAAAACAACATGTATCTCCAGGCTAATCCAAGGACTCTGCCCTTGGTATAGCTTCTGTTAGTACACATTTTCTGTACTAAACAAGGGACATGGTACAACTCTCCCTATTATAAACTCAGCTGTAACAACATAAAGCAATACCAAATTTCAGCTTTTCTAAACAGTAACTATACTAATAAAACATATCTTTATATTGGGGTACTGACTACTTGGCAGTGGAAGAGAATAGTTTATGTCCTCTAAGTTTAGATATCTACAGAAGTTGCTTATCCAGCCCAAGACAGATGCTTGGACTCCCTCTGTAACTACTGGAGAAAGAACAGTACTTCTAAAGGGTGATTTAATCCTACCTGAGAAGAGCTGTTCACAAAAGCTGCCTTTTAGCTTAGAAAATTGCCTTTAAGCTGAAGTTGTGCTCTTAGTTAACTATTTGGAATCAACCAACCAATACTCCCTTTGCCAGGCAATATGCTTTTTCCCCCCCTCTCAATAAGAAAGCTATACAAAGATCAGGCCTTTACATCAGCTCCAGCTGTGACAAGTATTCATGACATGGCATCAAGTATTCATGCCTGTTCATGACATGGCATCAAGCACGAGATAACACCAATTGTCTATTATCTTAATTTTATTCGTTTCCAGTCATGAATGGCTTCAGCATAGTAACAGCATAGAAGAATCTAGTGTTTGCACCAATCTCAGTACTGTTTGATGGACACAGCTACTCTGAGAGACTACATAGAGAGGAGTTTATTTTTCAGGCACAGTTATCTCAGATCATGACCTTGGAGGAATGTGAATTTCTCTGCTACCCCTAGAGCAATGCTGTTAATTTCCACAGTGTGTCTGTGAGGTAAGACAGGAGGGTTGCATGGGGCATGCTTTAAAATCATTGCCACAAATACCAATTCTTGTCCCTTAACTGGTATTAAGGCAAGGGGGGAGCTTAATCCCAGTATCTGTCTGAGCTCCATTACAAGCGAAGATGGGGGATTTGTTTTCAAAGGATACAATGCAGAAGTGATTTTTGAAAGAGTTTCCTTATTTGTGTCCCTCTGGTCACCCACCTGAGCGGAGCAGAGAACAACCGCTCCCCAGTACTGCTACACCATACAGCAAATTAATCTCAGGTTTTCGGACTTTCCCTGTACATGACTTGTGCTCTCTATAGACCAGTGATCTTAGTGACAATTCCTCTGAGCAATTCCTTTCCACGACAGTGTGGTTAACATGCATAGAGACATATTTGGCAGGAAAGGCCATGCAACATATTGAAATCTGATTTAGAATTATTACAATTTTTTAATCACAAACATTTGCTGGGATGATCAGGGGGAAATTATGGTGTAAAGTTCACATATATTTACTTTCCAACCTGCAATTGCTTTTTCAAATGAACAGCTCTCATTGTACTATATCACTAAACTGTAAACAGCCTTAAGCTCTCAGTGAATTAGGGGTTCAACCTTTAATATGAATAATTTAGAACAGAACTTCTGTGCTGTTGATCCACCAATTGTTTCCTTTTCATTGCACTGAATATCACAACATGAGGAAAAATAAACAAAATTTAAGTGAAAATGTTTAAATGAAGACATGGATTACAAAAATATAAACCATGCCCAATCTACCACCATAAGGATTTAAAAATATGTAGAGTTATCTTAATTATCTTCCATCTCTGGCAGATAGTTTCTCTCTCCAGGCAGCTTTCACTGGAAATAGCAGAGGAAAAGATATAAAATTCTTGTGTTCTGATCTTCAGTTTTCTAACTTATATGATCAGAGAGAGCCAGGAAGCTAGCTGTTCATTAAAAACAAACATTGCAGATGAAATTCATTCACATATCATGTTCTACAAAGCAGATACAATTACTTTGAGCACAATTAGGGATATCATGATGCATGACATTAAAAAGCCCTGCACACTTTAAAACACACCAGATCTTTGCCAAAGAAAAGAAAGAAAAGAAAAATAAAACCCAAAGAACAGAAACCCTCTCTACAGAACTCTCAGAAACAGAAAACTCACCAACACTCCTCATAACTGCTAAAAAAACAAAAAACCAAAATAAAATTAGCAGATTGTTAGCAAATACCAAAAGCAGAAAACAAAACAAAGGATGTTTGGGGAAATAACTTATTTGAGTCATCTTTGCAACAAGGCGGGTACATAACGATTAAACTTGTAAGCGAAAAAACACAGATTGCCAGATGCCCATGTGTTGTTCTGGGGAAATGTTGTGGATGCACCAAGCACAGTTTTGCTAATGAGAGAAGAAAGAACTGAATGCTACCTATGTTACAATGAAACTGAGGAGATGGATCTCACAGTTCTACTATACTGACTTTTATGATAACGTAGACATACTTAAAAGAAAAGTTATTCTTCAAATGTTGAACCTGCAGTTTTCATGAACCCAGAAGGAACAGTTCTGCAAAGCTTAGAGGAAAAGTACTGGATAGAAATTAAGCTCTCCTATCAGTTTAATTAGCGGGGAGGGGGGGAAGGGGAAAGACAAGGCAACTTAGATATTGCAGGACTGAGGCCCACTTCAGTAGCTAAGCTGACAGAAGGAGGTTATTTCAGAAAGTAACAGAGGTATCAAAGGAACAGGAAGGGTGAGCCTAGCATACCAGTGTTTCCAACTTCCTCTAGTCCCATCCTAGTGCGCTCTTTAAGTCAGGAATAATCACACTAGGCATATTTTTGCACCTATCTTTTTATCAGTATATATACCTCACCGATATTCACGGGATGCTGATATTCACTTCTCCACTGCCAAAATTAATTCTGCAGTTCGCAGTGCTTGGTTCCCACATCACTCCCTCCTCCAATCATCTCCAAGTCCCACAAACCCTTTCTTTGGAAGTGCGTTATCAAGGTCTCCTTTTCCCTGGCTACAATGTTTCCTTGTCCTGCTGCTCTCATTGTTCCTTAAATTCTCCATACTGCAGCCAAAGTAATGCAGACCCAGACAGCATTATCTCTTCTTTGGGAGCTGGACTGGATGCCATGCTCACATGCCCTTTAGCACATGTGACCTCCCCAATTTCTGCCCCTTCCTCTAGTACACGTTTGCACTTCCAGAGAGGTAACTAGACAGTCCCTCAAGACAGGACTGTGGAGATCAAGTATTCTGCCTGTAGAGCAGAGTGAGGCCAGATTCAGAAGTCAAATCTGTGCATAAACCTTGAGGCAATGCAGAAAAGCCTCCAGCAATAGTCCCAGAACTAAACCCAAGTTGCCAACAAAGAATCTCCCTATCAGGCACTGCTGTTCCATACTAAAGAGAGTTCAGCAACAGGACCTTGAAGCTATGAGAGGGGTGAAAGTGTCCTGAAAATAATGGGTTGAAAGCATGTTGCAGTGCAGCTGAGGAGGTTCTACAGACAAATTTCCTAATCCACAATTAGGCAGAACCCAAACCCAACACCTAACATAGCTAAACTAAATGAACGAAAACGTATTCAGGAAAATTAAAGATTTCATTTAAAAGACTATTAGAAAGAGCACAGCAGTAAATAAAAAATATGTTAATATAAAGGCGAAACTGTTTTCCCTCTTCTTCATTGGGAAAAAAAAAAACATGGAATAATCTTCACATTGTATAGTAGAACTATTTAATGAAGTGCAACAAAAACATAGAATGGAGTGATTTTCCAAATCACTGAGCATGGACCAGCAGAAAAAGGCATGATAATAGCTGATATAACAACATTTCTACTTACTGTTTCTTTGCCTCTTCAAATTTATGCAGCTTTTTCCGCAAGCCACCTGATTTAAAGCCTTGACAATGAGCTGCTGGTGCTCCTATGGTGACTATGTCGTAGTTCTGATCTGGGATGGATAAAAAGGACTTACAAATGAAAGCGTGTAATCTTTAATGCGGACAAACAATTGCGGAAACTCAAAAACTACTCTGAAAGTAATTTTTTGTAAAACTTTGTTTTGAAGGACATGGAAAAGTGAATTGTTTTAGAGGCCCTAGAAGTCCATCAAGTACTTTTGAGGTGAAAGAATTGTACTTGAATGCAGGTCCTGTTTTTTTTTAATCTAGAATGCTGACAGTGAAAAAGAAGCCTTGAAATACACAAAACCTGCCATTACTGGAATCCCTCACATTGATATGTGGCAAAAGTGTCTGTCCCATTGTTAGTGGGAATTACTGTTAAAAGAAGGGAAAATCTAGATTATTTATGAAGAAACAAGCTTGATGTGAACAAACTGGTATGATTTTGCACGACCATACACAATGGTTCCAGAGAAAAAGCGCACAAGCTTAACAATAAACAACAGTCAGAACCTTTGCTATTCTGTTACAATTCAAAATGACTGGAAGGGACACAGCAGCTTAATCCAATATATTCCCTAGTACAAAGGCTGACTTGTGTCACGTCAGGTACAGTTAACTCCAGAACCTATCTTTGCCACCTGTAGAAAAGCGATAATTATACTTACACCTCTTCTTTCGCAAAGAGATATGGAATCCAAGAATAGAAGGTGCTCCAAAAATTGCAAGTTGCACTAGTACTACAGAGCAGTAGCTTGTAAAAACTTTGCTAAATGGTTGAGGATGGAAATAAAAAAATGGAGAGAAAAGTAACAGAATAAGGTGAACAAAAAGAGAAAGAAACAAATACCTGATCCTCCATCATCCTGGACTCTCATTCTCTGTATATGTAAATTCGTAGGAACAAATTCCAATTTTTTATCAGCTTTCAAACTACTGGCTTTAAATGAAGGACCTGAGAAATGCAGGAGAAAAGTAAGTATAAAACCCTTTTGCTTCTACTTATGCTAAAACATTCAAGGAGCTTCATTCATCATTTGCTATGTGCTGAAAGTAAAGCAGAGAAAAGAAAAATCTTCCTGTTACTGTTCATAATTGTTCTCTACTTTTAGGGTAAAATAAGAGAATTAATAAAGCAGACAAATATTCCCAGATCATTAGAAAACTAACTCACAACAAGTATTAATAAAGAAAAGAAATCTAAAATTAATATTTTTTACTCATCAACCCAAAACATTCTGAGTTTCCAATTTCAGAGAAGCACTAACAATCACAGTCGAGAAGTATCATGTTATTATGAAAAAGAAATCACCTTTATACTGGTGCAGGTCAGTTAGATTTTCCTGATAAGTTAAAATAATTGTTTGGTACTGAGTAACTATTTGACGACGAAGGCTTTCCCAACAAGGAGACAGTTCTCCCAACTCTTCTAGTTCACAAACCCTAGGAGGGGGGATGGAAAGGAAAAAGAGAAGTGTTTAGCTCCATTGCCCACTTGGGCAAGACTGAGTTTCACATTGTATCGATGTAGCGACATCCTTAGCTGACACATTCTCAATTCACTCTGGTCTACCTGGTCACCAGACTGGGAATGCTTCCAAACATACATCCCAAAGCACAGCTGTTAAATTCTATCCCCAGATACATACATTCCTTACAGGCAGAGTACACTGTATTCCCCCAGGAGCCTCAGGTGCTGGTGAAAAACAAAGCTTCCCACCTTTCTGCAGGAGTTCTCAAACTATTATGATGATTTGCAAACGATGGGCACTGTCATTGTATCAGGTGACTTGGGACAAGGAGGACCATTTTAGGCTACTGCACAGAACTTTGGTGGCTCTCAAATTAAATCGACAGAGTCTAGGTGCGAGATTAGCACCTCTCTGACATTAGGTACAAGGATTATCTGCGCTGGCCAGGTATCTACACATCAGTTTAGAAGGCCAGGGAGGGAAGGAAAGCATCAATACGGGTTTGGAGAGACAAAAGATGAGCTAACAAAACCTTAATCTGAGATTCTGGATTTTAGGCATTCAAGTTTCACTGTAAACTGAATAAAGGACAACTGGGTACCCCAAAATGTGAACACGAAAACCCCTGGCTTTCCCATTGCACCCTGACTGCTAGGTTTTCACTCACACATGGCAATCCTGTGTTACATACTGCTCCCCAACAGCGCTGCTGTAAAAATATTGTGTATTTCATGTCATGTTTGTATTACTGTCTTCTTGTATTAGGATGTTATTTGGAATAAAGAAAGAAGGGAAAAAGTAAACAAGTCAACACCAGACACAATTCAATAGACGTTACCCCAGAAAAGGCAGAAAAATAATCTGTCAAAAGGATCCAGCAGTTATTTTTTTAGGTCTCCCAATATCCCTAATCCATAGTTTTAATCAATTGTCTGTATATAATTTAAGACAACATTTCACAGAGCAATTCTCACTCCACAGTATTTAGGGTATTATCAAAAGGAAGCAAATTTCAAAGAAAACCAAAGATTTCCAGGACTGATTTGCCAATAGGCAGCAGTGTAAACTATATTTATCAGTGACTTAGAAAAAGACACTTCCAATTTCATTTTGCAAAATGCTTCTGCATAAGATGCTATTACAACTACCTTGACAAACTCCCTGCTCAAAACTAGCCATCTAAGCCCAGGTCTTCTGAAGTGAATTCACAGCTTAATACTTCAGGTTTATTTGTTTGCCCCATAGGGCTAAGACAGCAGGGGATGTGTGTACCATAAATAATTAGGTAGTCAAAACATCCCCCTGGTTAGACGTTTCCTTTCAAAGAGCTCTGTCCCAGGAGAGCTTTATGTAAGAGAGAGCAGTTGGGATTACCCAAGGACATTTTAAAAGTCACCAGATGTTAAGACAGAAGCAGCTGTGCTTGTGTAGTTGTCCAGCATTCCTCTGGGCTAGAGCACAGAGAATGGAGAAAAGAGCACTTGGCCAAATCTGAGAGACTCTATGAATACAAAGTGTGATTGTGCATGTCACTGAGGGTCACCTCAACTGAACAAAGAGAAAGGAGTCTTTCTCAGTAATCACAGAAAAGTCCTACTTACCTTTGAGCCACGCAATTCAGACCATACAAAGTCCTATTAGAAATCACGCGGGTTGTGTATTAACCCACAACTCTCTATATAATTTTAGCAAAAGCCTCTGAACAGTCACATTTCATGGCTAATCCCTTAAAAAACTTCACTGTCCACAGTTCTTACAGAAACCCACACCCTTTTCCCCCAGTCACTCTAAATTGTGCCTTTATTATCTTCAAGTCCTTAAACTACATCAATCACAGACTGCACCTTATGGATAAGCTTGCCAAATATTTGCATCATTATGGCTGTTCCTCATAATGAATAGGTGCTTTTAAATCTACTGTGAGGAAAGCTGTAGAGAAACAAAGATCTAAAATAAACAATGAATAACCTATTTCTAAATGCATAATGGCATATCCCAAGCCCCCTCCATCACAGTTGTAGCAGGACATGTAGGTAAGATACAGCATTCCTTCTCTAGAATCTAAGCTCTGACTGTTCTTACTAAGTGCATATAACTAAAAACCAAAATTCAACCGCAGCAAAAAAAATTAAAACATCAATGTGAACTTTGGGAACTCAGCCATGTCATGCATTAGTTTTTCCATACATTACAAAAAGTCACTGCCATCTTCCCGTGAGAATTTACCATTTTTGCAAAATATGAATATACCTGAAAGCACTGTAGACTACTTTTGCCTGCTAATACGGATTTAAATTATTTTCTTTCACAAAAGACTCTGGGACTTCTATCCCAAAGGTACTGAAACATATTAATATAGGATAATGAGAACACTAGATAGTTTTAATTAACGTCAGGCTTAGCTAGGTCTCTAGGAGTAGATTCAAACAAAGCCAAAATAAAAGCCAAATAGTCAAAAATACAGCTAAAATTCTTTTACCATCCCAATCTTGGCTTTTATAAAGAATACACAAACTATTATGTTTGCAAACCGCAGCCTACAAATATAGGGAAGTAAAACTCATAAATGAGTATGCTGCCTGGAAGACAGTTAATTGCTTCAAAAAGAAGAAAATTCAGAATAGACCTACAAAACAGATTTCTTTCTCCTACCTCCTAAAATGAGAAAAAGTCATTACTGTCCTACACTGTCTCATTTTACTTGCTTTTATTCTGTTTGCATTGCATTCAAAACTATTCTTCTGACTCTCAAAGCCACCTCTTAACTCACTGAGTGGAGTCAGTGCTTTTGTCATCTATGTTTGCTTTGTTTTCATAGCACAGAAGTCAACTGACTTTTTCAAAGTTCGTCTTCAAAGTGATTTAGATTCTTATTCTCTGCTACTTTAATTACTCATTCTGCTCAGCTGGTTTCTGTGTTGTCTGTTCCTTTCTCAAAATTCTCAGCAGCTGGAGTTATTACTATTTCATTTATGCTGTCTCATCTATCCAGACATCCCCCCACCTATGAAAAGTTGAGGTATGTTTCATTTGTAATTCAACTTCATTTTTCTCTTTATATTAAAAATAAACTATGTTTAAAAAATTAAGTGTATTGAAGTATAGAAATTATTATAGATAGAAAAAGATGAAGTATTCTAATGAGCTGGTCCTAATACAGTCACATGACTATGGAATACTATATTCTGTGGCCTTATCAATAGTTTTGTGAGAGCAACAGGTAACCCCTAAGTGCAGCTAACTGCAGTATGATTTTAGGCGTTCACTATGCCAACAATTGTCTCCCATCAGCACCTCTGTACATTACCATACACTCAAGCTCAATCTCTATACTCTTGACGTGAAATCTTATTCACTGTAACTGTACAGTCAGCAACTTGCTGCTTTTGCTATTTTTTTCTCCAATGCCTCTGTGCATTAACACAGATATATTCCTTGGTAACTCAGTGACAGCCATATCACTACTGTATAACTGTATGTGTAAACTGGCCTGAACCCACCTTGCTGCATCTTCTTCTAGAAGAAGCTTCACAAATTGCCTAGGGATGTGCAGCGACAGGATGCTCTCAGCCATCTGCTCCAAGATTCTCAAGTGGTTTCCATCAGTGGTTGGGAAGCGATACATTCGGCAAATGGCACCACCAAACACTAAAGAATTAAAATCATGTTATTTAGGCATAAGGTTTGAATTAAAAGCATACAAGGTCTCTCCTTTTAAAAAGTAAGCGGCTTTGATTCACTAATGTGCTGTAACACACTGTTGTAAAGATCGGGTTGAACCAGGCATAAAAGTCTAGCTTTCCAATTCTGCAATGACCGTTCTTCCAATGTTTGCAGGAAGAGCCTCCAAATGATTTAAAACACTGGTAAGGAAATGAAATACATATTCAACTTTTTTAATACCTTTGTTTGTTTGTTTTGTGCGTTTACCTCTCATACAATCATTTGCAGAAAATCTAACCTTCAGTAAGATTTTTTTTAAGCAACTGCTTTCCTCTGTTCCTCCCCTGACCCCACAACGATTGCTAGGAACAGACTAGCAAATTGCATGGAAAATTTTATACTACAGTCAACTTAATGACAAAAGTTTACTTCTGCTGTTTTCAGTATACAAAATAGTGCGTATGATAAAATAATTTATTCTTGTATGACCCTCAACGGGCTGCTCAGTCAGCAGCCTGTTCCTATTCAAATGAAACATCTGCCTAAATGCCCTGGGGTCACAGGCAGACAGCAAGAGATTAGCTTTTACTGATGCCTAAAGCCTACTTGTTACAGCCCACAGCAGCTTACCAGATTTCAGTAGTGCGTCTTTCCGTAATGAAGCATATTTAGATCTGATTCCTAAAGATTCTGTTAAACTTTCATCAACTGGCAACACAGTCTAAACAAAAACAAAAACCACAAAAAAGTAAAGAATAAAACCTCACTGCCAGGGTAATATGCAGTGATGATGCAGACTTCAACATAATGCATGGTTAAAATAAATATTTCAAATATGTTTACTGTGGACAAAAAATACTGCAGGCTGAAATAATAAATCCACTTAAACACTCCAGTGTAAGCATTCCTATTTGCTTTTACTGCACATTTCAAAATTCTGTAAACATTCATCCAGCCCTTCAACTACTTTATATTAGCAAGGCTCCAGAGTCCTTAAAGGTACTGCACCAATATGTGGCAGCTACAAGTCTGGCTGGATACTAAATTATACTAATCCACATTGTGACTGTGATGCACAGATAGGAGTGCAATTATCACCAGACTATTCAGAACATAAGGTTTACATAATTAAGCATATGTCTAGGCTGAGAAAGCACTATAAATATCTGCTCTCAAACAAATATTTAGGGATCAGAAAAAAAAATATAACAAATCCAGTATTCAAGTAGTATTATAATCTTTTAAGTTGCCTGTAAAAATTCTGGAAATTCCCTGAGCATCCCCATTTGCTGAGTGCAACCTTCAAATTCACAATGTTAAGTGGAATACCACATCTCTGTGAAACTGGTCATCAATGCACCAAAAGCACCAACGTACAGTACCACAAGCCTATTCTGATGAAGGGCATGAGCACCTGAAGCTAAAACTTAATCACTGCAAACTAAAATTTTCCCTAAGACTTTTAACCCCCAAAATCAGCACCAAGAGTTCTACATAATACAAACCCACTTCATTACCATAAGGCTACTCTTTACAGTATTTTGAAATTGTAAAGCACTACTAAATATCAAGATGCACAGGAAAGTTGAAAGCAGATGTCAACCAATGCTGGCAATAAATCTGCATTTTTCTGAATTTGATACAATGCTCATACTCACCCTTCCATTAATTGTATCAGGTGACCTTGTCACTGGAGGTCTTTCGTCAGTTTTTTCCTCCATTTGCCATCCAATAACTGTAATGTTACCTACACGGTCACTTTCAGCCGACCTGCAACAAATACTCTGCGTTGAGATTTTTTTGGAGGTGGACCTGTTTATCAACAAGGGAACACTTATAAAAGACTATTAATCTTCAAAATTAATGAACATTTTAAAAAGGAAGCTTTTCAACTTCCTTTTACATATTTTTATAATGAGTTACTCCAACAGGAAAACTCTCCCCTCATTCTGTGGGGATGCTGTACAGACCTCCTAATTGAAGGCAACCTAAAACTATGTATGTGTTTCAACACTTTTGTAAAACCAGAAAGAGTTCAGATTTTACAATTAGCCTGTCGCAGGCAAAACCAGCTTAAATTGTAGGCACTAACAGGGAGCAGATAATTGGATACACATCCACACATGCGTGTGCTTGTGTGTGTGAATGTCTGAAACCGAACTTTCTAACTCACAGTCCGTAGCCTGCTACTTTCTAGCTGCAACTCGTACAGCTGCAACTGGTAAGCTTTGATTATGCATGGACTAAACAGAAGTAGCACATCCCAAGTCTTCCACTTAATAGGAAAGTCAGTCAAGGCCACCAGTTAGGAAGCTGATCACATCTTGTGCTTCTGCAGATTAACTACTTAGATTGGGAGAAATGGGGCCCTGTTATTTCAGAAAGAAAAGCCAATGCTAAAAAGAAGGATTCTGAAAAGTGGTCTAGGAAGAAGGTGGTGAAGATTCTCAATGGTGGAAATATCCCTGATGTGAGGAAGATCCTGGAAATCAGGAAGTTGCATGGAAAAAAATGACAGAGATCCCCAGGGACCTGGCCACTAACAGCTGAGACAGGTCACTAACAGCTGAGGAGCTGCACAGCACAAACTGACACCACTTTCTGTCCCACCTTCCCAGACCAGTAGTTTTCATCTCCCTGCTGGGGAGGGAAGCCGAGTCCATATAAACATGACTGAGGGGGAAGTGAGTGAGTCAAGAGACAGAGAATCAAGTGGGGTAAAAGCTCTAATCTTACTGGGTTTTAAACACACACCAGTACCCAGATCCACCACAGCTGTCCTTTTTTCTGCCCCACCCATGACACACAGTAATTTTGGCAGAGACTTTTTTGTCATTATTTTAAGATAGATTCTAACCAGTATTTTAAAATTGTTGTTTGCATGTAAAAATATGCTGGGACAACTAAGACAAAAATAAAGTCTCTGGAACAGACAATACTGGGGAGCCAAAAGAAAAGCACACAAGATGACTACAAGAATAGGTTTAAGTACCCAAATCATGCAGTATGTTTACAGACATTACTCAGCATCCAGTTTACACATCTGACAGGTTACGTGACTATCAGAAGACACGTATGTATTCACACACATTGATAATCACCATATACTTGATATCAAAGAAAGAGAGTATAAAGTCCATTTTCAATTTAGTCATGGAAGAATAAACCTAACAGAATAACCATGTCTAACACAGAACGATGAAACTCCTGCCATCACATTCCTCCTCTTCTTCATCTCCCTCAAAACACCCTCATCTTCACACTTATGATAAATTAAGACTACCTTACCCATCATCAACATCAATCTTTTGGTGCCTTTTGTGATTCATTTCTTTCATCTGCTCTCCCCTGTTAAATCATGGAAATTTTTTCTTTACAGCACATTGTGGAAAAGCTGAAAACCTTACCCATCTCTTCTCTTAGCATGAAAAGCTTTGCCCATGCTTTGTTAGTTGTGTCTGGGCTAAGAAATTTCTGCGAGTTCATCATAGTGACTGTTTCCAGTGCTGATTATACTGATAGCAATACCATTTTCCTCAGTCTCATGATTATGCTTACCCCCTTCAACTGACTTGCCCTGGCCTTCTCTGACAGGGATGCCTGTCCTACTTTCAATATATACTACTACAGTGTGTATTTACACAGATCTCTCTCCTTAATCTCACTTTGCTTTCTTCATTCTTCCCCAACCCTCTACTAACTTTGTCTCACAGTGGTGTTCAAGAGTGTGGTTTCATTCCTATGATTAGACCTTAAGGACCGGCATTAGACTCACATCCTCTTTTTCATTCCCTCCCGAGTCATGTTCCTTCCACTAAAGTTTCTAATAAGAACTAAACTAGAAAATTACACTCAATTTTGCTGTAATGGGACTCCTTCTATTCCTAGTGCATTATATTGATAAATACACTATTTAGCAACGGATCTCAATTTAGCAACAGATAGGTTGTTGAAATAGTAAATAAAGCCTAGATTTATCTAAGCCAAAGTATTCCAAATAGCTAAGATAACCCTATTTCAATGGGTTTCATTGTCCCCATCACAGGCTCTTTATATATCAGCACAGTCAAAAATACTCTATTTTGTCACTCCGTGGACAAATATGCCAAGGTGATAGGACGAAATGCACAAAAATTAAAATGGTCTTGGCAATACTTTCTTGACTTGTAGAACTAGAACCAATGTCTAACACTATTCACCACTTTGGAAAGGTGTTGTTCTACATGTTTCAATTATCACACAATATAAAATATTTTTTCTTTAACAGTGGCCTGGAACTAGAAAACCAACCAACCTACCAAAAGGTTTCCATCACATCTCACAGACAGTTTTCATCACATCTTAAGCATGCTTTCAAGAATTGAGAATTAATTCCTGAATGGAGGAGAATATTACAAACCTTAGTGTTAAGTGCAACCTGTGATTCTTCTCCTGAAGAAGTTCTTTTACCGTGAACATCCCAGAACCCAACAAATACATCTGAAAGAAGATGAGTACCAGAATTGTAATTATTTACCTTCACAATGAACAAAGGCTTTGTCCACAGCACTTAAGCCCAAAATACAATTATTATGCACAAAGGTCTGAGAACAAAAATATAATTACATATGCCCATATGTAACTAATTAAAACCCTTTAAAATTTAATAAGTTTGGTAATTTATCAAAAATCCTTTTTCTACTGGAGAACAACAAGCATTTTCTTTCACTAGGATTTGAGTGGAGATACCTCAATATATACAAGCTTAGACCCAGCAATACAGGAACACTGAAAGCAACGACTGAAAGGGGCTCAGACTGACTAGGTCAACACTTCATAGTCCCTCCTGACCCAAACTTGGCTCCTCCTGAAGAACTTGCCTCCTCTGGAGATACTACTTTTTCCCCAGAGCCTCCCCACGAAGCACAATACAGAGAGGGACAGCTCTCCTGCCCCTGAGGAAGCCATGGAAAACCAGACAGTACTCTAGGCAACAATATAAGAATAAATGGCCTAAGCTGCCCACAGATCCAAGTAGTAACATGGGAGGGCTGGTGCTTAAACTTTTTTCAGTAAGGGAACAAGTCTTATCCCTAAACAAAATCACTAAGGTATCAGGGCAGGGCGATTTCTGGAATTTTGCAGCTCTGTTGAAAAGCACTGTTTCATTATGGGCCAAATAAGCCCAAAATTTTGGCACAGGTTAGAGGGCTCAGTTAGGAGTGTTGGATCCCATTCATTACCTAGTTCAGTAAAGAGATCCACAACATAAGAGAACAAGTGACAGAACCTCAATTTGTCAGCAGTTTCCAAACCTGATGCAGACAAGCCTTATTTGAGAAAACAGGCAATGCTCCCCACTGTGCCAACTCCATCTCACAGCATTTCTGTACCTCCTTCCCCTACCCATCTTACCTTCTATGGGACTAGTGCTGCTACCCCTTTGTTTTCTTCCACAAAAGTTACTAGTTTTATCTCCTTGACTCTCTTGCTCCACACTGACTGGGCAGGCAACAGAATAAAGAAAACTTACTGTTCCCTGAGATCTATCTTTGACGTCATATACGGAGAGTTTGATTTGTGTCATCTGATTGATAAGAGAGTCTTGGAAAAAGGCAATGCTGCTTAGAAAGATAGGATTACTTGTTCCCTGTAATCATAAACAAAAAAGGCAAAAATTAATGCAAGGTGATATTTGTTAGGGAGAAATGTTTCCTGTGTTAGCTTCAGTTTTAAATCTACTCCAGGAGTACCTCTCCACTTACCTCAATAATTTCTGTCTGTGCATGCTTTGTCCAGAATGCCTGAGGAGGTGTAGTTACACTCACTGCTACAAAACTATTTGGTTTTCGATCTAGCGATGGAGTTAGCAGCTCACTGCAAGCTTTAGGTATGCAACAGAGAAATAAATTTAGATTCAGGATCTTTTCCATATTGCTGTAAGACTACGTTTTTATAAAAGCGTATTCTATACCCTGAGCAATAAAGCCATGAAGGGTCTAATACTCACTCTACCACCACACTATAAAGGCAGACATCACTCACCTTTGTGCATGCAAACAGTAAACGTGCAATCAGACCAGTCTGGCTCCAAGTGTAGAGCTGTAATTTAAACTTGTTCACTACAAACACCTGCCTATCCACTCCCCTGGCACAGCTCATTAGAACAGTGTACATGCATAGATTTTCCTCTGGGAATCTCAGGAGCATGGCTGCATTTGATTTGAAGTCACACTCTATTAAGCCTGTTACCAAACTGCATGTTGCCATGGAGAACCAATAGAAGTGCTTGAACATTGATCAAGCAGCACTACTATGAGGATAACCAGCTTGTAATTGTAAAAGGACAGCAATTTATTTCTTCTAAAACGCTATTGTGAGTTTAACTGCTGGGAAGGGACTATGGTGAGTAGGAAACAACTACCAAAAATCTCAGTGAGTGACTCTACACAATTACATAAAACTTCAGAGCCAAATTCTGTCTAGCTACATAAAAGTAACTACAGTGTCATCTGACTCTGCTTCAGCTAGATGCAGAAAGTTAATTTTGAAATTTACCTGGGCAAGCAAAATGTTTAAATGTACACTAAACAGTTTTGCAGTTCTAGATATTTTTAATTCATCTGAAAATATTTAAAGTACCTTATTCAGCTTTGAGGAGTTCTTGTTAAGATTATTATTCATAACACAATTATATACATCTGATAAAATTTTCTAACTTTTCATTTCAAACATACTGTTAAGAGCATAACCTTCCAAACATTAGTCCACTATTAAGACAAGAAAACCATGCTACAGTTGAAAACGTGGACTGAATTTTCCCGAAGAAAATATTTTTCACTTATTCTTCAAGTGAGGTGAGTCAATGCACAAACTTTTTGTCCAAATTTAACCATCTCAGGAAACACGTTACTTTGCGTCTCGTATTATCACTTGACAGCAAAGACCACAGGAAAGAAGGTATATGTAATAGTTGGTAACAGAAAATATTCTGTCCTAAAATGGTATTTCCAGCAGATCTTCAGTTTGCTTGAAGAGGTTAGTTGCTGATATACTGAGACTGAAGACTGTTTCACTCTATCTCCACGTAAACAAAATAAACATTTTAAAATAACACTCAAATAGCAAACATTTAATATTTTATAGGACATATGTTTTAATTACAGACTTTTAAAAACATAACAAAATCAAACTGCTGGCTGCTTATTAAAAGATACTGTACAGGCAGCAAGAAAACTTTACCACATCTCCATAAAAATTGAAGCAAAGTTTCAATCCTTACTATGTGAAAGGCACTTCAAAATCATCAATAAAAAAACCCACACACAAACACAGTAGCATGTACCATCAAAATTAGCATAAAAATCACTAAGCCTACCTAAACTGAACTCTAAAATAGGCTCATCTGGATCCTGAATGTTTCCTGTAAATCAGAAAAATTAACACAAGATTAGCCAAACATTGCTGTCACATGAATCCTTTCCTGAAGCTGCAGTCATACAGAGAAAGAAATTAAATTTTACAGGAAGAAAAAAATATTTTAGTTTAAGGATATTTAAAATATCCTTATTTTAAATAATAAAACTGGTATTTAAAATATTTATTAGCTAATATTTTATCTCTAAAAATGATTTGAAAAACCTGAGATGATCTCATTGTATAAAACATGTTAAAATATGTAAAACTATGCAAGATTATATGAAATATGGGAATAAAAAATGCCAAATCTCAGTAGAAAACAACAGGATTAAAGCCACTTAGTGTCTGAGCCACTATTAACTCCAAATTATTCAATCAGATATATCTCCTCTGTGACCAGCGAATAGGGAGAAGTTTGAAAGTACCTGTCTCTCTCACTAATCAAAGAAAAAGCCTCTGTGGGTTACAATCCTAATTTACTCACCATTAAAGATGAGAGAGATAATTCTTAGGTCCCTGAACTCTCTTGAAAATTTTATACAATGTCAAACAAGGAGGTTGCCAAGACTCTTCCTAGACCTTGACATTCTTTTGTTGTTTTCTTCCCCTGTTGCTTATTTTTGACTGATAAACATAACTGCACAAAACGTAGCTTATTTTTTTTTCTTCCTTCTCCAATTTCAATGTTTTGTCTATTTTAAAAGTGGTAAATTTAAGATTTTTTTTTTAACTCTTCAGTATAATTCCTTTATCTCATTCTCTCCAGGTAATCAGATACATCTAAATCTTCTAGTAATTAAACAAAAAAAACCCCAATATTAGTGCAAGGTAGATTCTGAAAGTCGCAATAGAGCAACAGCTGACATGAAGGTACATACCTGCTAGAGAAAGGCCTACCATATCAGAGGTGACATCAATGGTGGAGGCCCGTTGCACAGTGCGGGATTTTGCACCATGGCGGGGACTGTGTTCTCTTGCTGTCATTTTGTCATGAAGAACCCTTCTTCTCTTGCTGCCTGTCTTTACTGATGTTTGTCTTACAGAGTAGCGGAATGCAGCAGGTTGTCTCCAATTGCTATTCCTCTAACATTAGTATGCTAAACAATAAAGAGAGCAAAAACGTACATCAAAATTTTAGGTCACTATCAGCTACTGTTCTTTTTAACAGCAGTAAACCTACTGTCATAAAATTGCCTTGGGTTATTCAAATAAAACGCTCAAAGCAGATCCAATGCACAATAACTCAATTTACATGTACATCTGTAGCATTTTGCTGCAAATTGTTGAAGATTGTACCACATGCAAGAAAGGCTCTTCTGTCAGAGAATGGGGGTTGAGAGAGACTCGTTAACAGACCAGCTGCTCTTCTCCTTTGTCTAAGTTATTAAACCATCCTTAATGAAGTTTCCTGGTTTTCATAATCCCTGGGGAGCACAAGTAAATTTGTCAGATGGGGACTCTGTCTGCAGAGGTACGACAAGGGATAAGGACAAAGGGACAATGGGTCAGCAGAAAACAGAACAAAAGGGCAAGAAATGTTGTTAGTGTCAGCGGACTGTGTCATTCCAGGCTTTACTGCTACGAGAAGGGGTATTGAAAACTATAAATAAAACCCACTGGGTCAGAGTGAGGCAGAGGATGATGAAAAAAACCAAAAAAGGCAAAGGGGATGCCTGTTGCTGTGGCACATGGCAGTGCCTGTGCTTTTCCTTCACTTTTTCAGTGAAGTGAAGAACTTAAACCCTACACTTTATCAGTCTACAGACATCCATGACAGTTGTTCTTCCCTTCACCGCCTATAAAGTGAAATGTTACAGTAGGAATGAAACACACAGCTTACAGAAAATTTGGTTACGTCCTTAAATGTGGTGCTTTTGGTTTGTCTGGTAAATTTGAATATTCGTTCTGTCACCCACTACAGTTATTGAACTTCTGTATTTGTTTCATGCTATTATGAAGGCCTTCAAAGGAACATTCAACCTGCTTTCCTTAAGTCTCTGAATTTAACTAGTCAGCATCTCCCTCTGGAGGATTTCAAAAGAATATCCCTGTCTCCACAGGGAACTCAAACATCTTAACTAGCACTGCTTCACTGGACATTGAAAATTCAGAGGCAAGTTAAACATCTAAGACAACTGAATTGAACACAACCCTGGCCATCTACATGAGCTTAGGAATGAGATTTTAAATGGGGAGCTCATTCTAGGGAAGGAGGAACTTAAGCCATGTCCACCAGATGGGCCAGTCTGTTGCCACTTAGAACTAATAATTTGTCTTGGTGATTCAGGTCAGGTTTACACACTATAATGTCATAAACCAATTCCAAATAGGAAAAAACAGAATGCTTGAGTGGAAGAAGCAGAATTTGAGAGCTCTGAAAATCCTATCCCCAAAAGCTTCAAAACTCAATGACAGCATACAAAACAACACCCTGTTTATAGATACAAATTGTGACAGCCAAAAATTAGAGCAGGCAGTTTTCCAATTCATACGGAATCACAGAATAGTTGGGTTTGGAAGGGATCTCTAGAGTTCATCAGATCCAGACCCTCTCTTCAAAAGCAGGGTCATCTAGAGCAAATTGCTCAGGACTGTGTCCATTTGGTTTTGGACAAAAGTTGACCTCTCTGGCTAAGCTGGTTGTTCCAAAGTTTGATCATTCACAGTAAAAATGCGTGGGGTTTTTTCCTTCTTTTTTTTTTTTAATTTTTAATGTTTAAGTGATTAAACAATAATGGCTAGTGAAACACCAGTATTTCTTACATAGTACTGAGTATCTTCAGATTTTGTCAAATAAAACTTCTACCAAAATTCTTTGCCAGTTTTCAAGCCTTTCCATTCTGTTTTCTTCCCTTTCTTTCAGCAATAGGTTTTCCTTGGTTTCCTTTATGTAATGTGATGTTTAATGGTTTGGAAGTCCATTAAACCTAAATGCCTAAAGAAACAGAACACCTCCAAAATGCGCTTGCAGAGAATTAGACAGAATGCCATAGCCCCTTCCCCGAAATCCTACAAATACCTTATCAGAGAATAACTAACATGTTCACATAGGTACAGGTCAGACAGCAGTTAGGTTAAAGAGTCCACTTGTTTTTCAGATAAAATCTCTGTAGCTGCTGACTTTCTTAAAAAGGGTCAATCCTTAAGGAGTTAAAATAGGGACAGGTATTTTCTTTGTTTTGCAAATATTTCGATTTAAATATTACTCAGTGTAATAATTTTCCAAGTCTCTCTCTTATGTTCTCAACTATTCATTTAAATTGCAATATTAATTTCTCACCTAATGATACATTTTTAATTTACGGACACTGATCATACTTACAGAGGGCTCTTTTCCTCATGTGTGGAGGGATCTTGCATATCGTAACATCAGTTAAGTCCACATCTAAAAAAATTAACAAAATAATCAGCATGAATAACCAATCTTTTTACACAGTACAAATCACAAACAACAGGCAGGTATCATTCCTAGATTAACTGTAAATTTAACTTCTGATTACTAGCTCTCACAATAAAGTTTTCTGAAACTAGAAAAAGAGTATCATCCTCTGCTGGACCTTACCCAGCACTAGTCATAGCAATAGCCAGTCAGAGCAGGAGCACAAAGAAATAAGCTTATGCTGAAAAGGACTGACAGTGTTTAGTGAGTGGGTAGAATAGCTAATGTGTTTACTGAAAGGTCTGGTGCTATAAAGAAAAAGGAATGTATATATGTTTAGTATGAGACAGCATTTGTTACTACACTTGCTTTTCTATAGCTAAACTTTCACAATTTTGCTGTTTGGAAGTTATAACTGCCACTGTCAGGAAAAAAACATCCTGTGTCAAAACACAGAATTTCAAAGGATCAGGATGTAGGGCTCTTTCTTCACTGAGTGCAATTACTGTGTGAGGTACGCTTTTACAAACAGCTAGCGATAAGCATACAGGAAAAGTGACTTATTTTTAAATCTACATGTTAACTGAAGGTTAGTATTTGCTAGTGGTACCATATCATTCAAGTACAGTTACCTTTCAAGACCTCCCATGCATGCAATACTACAGTAAAAGAGATGGGAAAGTCCAGTCTGAGCTTTTTGATTTAGTTGCCAGCCCTAGCAATTACCTAACACCGCTTAAGAACATAGCTACAAGCTCTTAACGTTTATGGAAAGGGTTTTATCTCATCTGAACTGCATAGGAGGCAGGTATCTGATCTCAACTCACTGCCCAGGCTCTCTGTATAGTCAATGGTGAGACACAAGCAGTTCCAGAGAATGAGTCACCATTTTCCAAGGTAGGTGGGATGAATCACCCCACGAAGATACCTTTCTCTTTCTCTCTAATCTCTCTCTAATTATAGAAAGAATTTACATGACTAGCTTAGACCTGATGCTGCAGCTGGGCAAACTGGATCCCTCCCACAGTTGTGGTAGCTCAGGCAGGGATGACTTCCCTCTATTCACTGCATAGCCTGACACACCTAAATGACAGCTGCTCTGATCATCCTCTTGAATTACAACCACTTCAATCATTACAACTTTACAATCATGTTTTTGATAGAAATCAATGGAGGTATGATTCCTACCAAATTAAACCACCAGATAGTTTCATCAGATGCTATAGAAGGCTGGTACCACTCCTGGAGCCAGCAATCCCAGAAAGGCAAATCTTTCAGCAATTCCAGCATCCCATCACCAACAGCTGTTTCAAAGAAGACACAATGAGCTTTAATGACCATTCTTTGGGATTTGAGGTGAAGTTCTGGATCAACCCTATCACTCACGGCTGCAGATGCCGCTCAAGCGCAGGACATAAGCTGAAAGGACAGCAGCTTGCAGCGAAAACCTACTGACACTGAGTAAGAGCTATTTTTTTTCAGTCTCATAAGTATTTCACTTTTCTTTCTCATTTAATGAATGTCCTGAATCTCACACAGATCACAACAACTGGAAAACTCAGAGGCATGGGCTTGACACCTTGAGTCAGATTCTTTCTTCCGGCCAAACTCGTGGGGGTGGCAACACAGACTAAGCCTAGTGCAAATCCACTGGTTGACAAAAGAGTTTCATTCCCCTTTAGTCACGCCATGATCTAGGACATCCCACTTACCATGGCCCTTGGTAAGGCAAAAGAAAGTAAGTAGTGCCAGCATCCATTACGGACTCTTGCCTCCGACTGAAATGACTTCCCCACCAAGAACATGCTTGGCAGATGCTAGTCCATCAGCTCCACAAAGAGCATGTATTTCCCCCTCTCAGTATGCCCCTTAAAGCCTAGGTTTCCCTCACAAGCTGGTTCAATGTTCTCCTCTTCCACTGACCAGAATCTTGATTACCAAGGACAAAAAAGTACGTTTTCCCTGAAGAGTCTTCTTGTCACTCTCTGAAGCCCTCATCAGAATTCTGAGCAAATGAGTGACCTGGGCATGTTGAACTGGGCATGTTTAGTTTGGAGGAGGCTGAGGGGGGACCTCATTGCCCTCTACAACTACCTGAAAGGAGGTTGT
>JAOXJM010000001.1:141134442-141165118 GCA_026413425.1 Tringa solitaria
TCAGAGTTAGGTTGATGGTTGGACAAGATGATCTTGAAGGTCCCTTCCAACCTAGTAGATTCTGTGATTCTGTGAAGTATACTGCTGCAGCCTTGAACTTGCAAAGAACTCATCTGTTTGAGAGTGCATCAGTTAACCTAGAATATTTTGTTATCTCCTACCTTATTGTTCAAGAGATTAAAAATCCCCCCAGACTCCAATTTCTCTTTTTACTTAGCTCCTATTTATATAGCCTATGAACTATAAGACAATAACAAACAAAAGCAGTGATAACATTTTTTTTTTCACTAACAAGGAAAACATGAGAATCACTAATATTGATAAATAACTGCAAATGTATGCCAAGCTTAAACCTTCATAGACTGGCACTTGAAAATACTCATAGCTCTTCTGATAAATGTTCAAAAAAAAAACCCACAAAAAATCCAAAGAACCAAACTAAACTATTTATATATATATATATACAGTTAATTAGAAAGCAAGAAACTTCTCTCCCAGCAACAGTGCATAGAAGCAGGATTACATAAAAAATACGTTTTTGCTGAATATGGTATTCAGCCAAACAGAATGGAGTCTGACTGTTTATCATCTTTTCTTTATTCCCATTACCAACAGGTTATTACCATTATGTTCCAATCACTAATTTGACACTCTTTCATCTTGGTTTTTACCAGTCTTCTTTCCTAACACTGTTACTTTATTTCTGTAAGGAAGGTGGTAATTTTTTTCCTTTCCTTTCATAATATAGTCATAGAGTTCCTGTATTAGCCCAGGCTTATGCACTAAAATAAACAGAATACAGGGAATCCCAGTTATTTAAGAAATAAAGGGGTTAAAAATATTTCAGGAGTGTTTTCCTTTAGTTTCTGTGGTAGTTTAGCTAGAGAAAATGTTTCTCTTTTCTCTAGAGTGAAGGCAAAACCTTTACCCCACACCATAAAGCTCAATGACGACCTTTAAAAAAGGAAAATCAACAAAAGGTAGCTCACAGTGGCTCCTTTCCCTCCCACCACCCATAAAAATCAAGTTGGTGCCTTGATTCAAACAAGTTTAGCTTTTTAAGTCAGGCCTTGTTCATCAAGTGCTAACAGTCTTCATGGAAGACTATGCTATCTGTCTGCATTAATGGGGATATTTATTAAATAGAGCTTGTCTCCCTTTATGGGATGGAATTAACAAAGAAGAGATTGCCAGCTGAATAACAAAAAACCCCAACCCACCCGACATCTCAAAGTGGAGATCTCCAGGTTTATGGAATGAAGCTCCCAACCAAAGTGGTGGAAACCCCACTATCCAAGATGTTTACAGGAAACTCTGCCGAACATGTAGCTTTACACAGCTGGAGTTTCCTCCCCACAACCATTTTTCTCTACACCTCCACTTTGAATGTTTGAGAGTATTTGGCAGCTGCCTGGGACGGGTCCAAAAACCACCTTATCCCAAATCACAGCAGATTTCCCTAAAGGAAAGTCACCAACATGAACATGCACAATCACAGTGAAAATGCCTCCTTTCAGAAACACCAGATCAATGCTCAAATGTCCCATTAAAAATAGCTTGGTCTTAACAGCTGAGCAACACCTTTTTATTCTTTTTCGTTGTTTGCTCATGTTAACATGGGAAAAAATTCACCAATAAAGTACAATTTCAGACAGCCTATTTTTTAAGTTCTTTCAAGTAGAGTAAGCTTTTTTTTTAATATGGAAATTACAGAAATACCTTGAACATAAATATTCCCAAATGAATATATTTTTGCTTCAAAGCAAAATTAGCATAAGAAGAAATTAATATTCTCTGTCATGCTTGCCTACAAACCCCAAAATACCTTGGCACATTTTAATTTTAGTTTTTATAGCATACAATCTATCCAAACAGAAAATTTACTATTAAAAGTATCATGACAGAAAGATTCAACTAAGTTGAAACAATCTTCTCTCTTGTACTGCATACAGTTCAGCAGAGATATGTTCACATATACCCTATTTAATTGTACAAAAACATTTCATTTTTTATTACTGTTTAAGAATGTATGTGAACAAATCACGAGGATGGGCTTCACCTTGACTAAACACCATGCTATGAAAAGGTTAAGCAAGGTGTATAATCTTTGGATGGGATTCACTTCACTGAACAGCACTGAAGTTAAGCAAAATAGGCAACTAGTTAGAACTGAGTATAGAGGGATAGGAACCTTCAAAAGGTAATTCTTTTTGACTTTTAAAGAGCTATCTTAAGAGACTATGAAACAGGATTAAATTTGCACTCCAGCATCTCATGTTTAATAACGATCTACAACAGTTCTTGGGCAGAGCAGCGAAGTATTCCATACCTGACACTATTCTTCATTTGTCTCTTCATTTGCACTTCATTTCCTCCATTCCCCACAAAAACACAATTGCTGATAGGACAGAAAGGTTTGCTAGAAATTTCTCTTCTTTTTTTTTTTTTTTTTTTTTTTTTTTTTTTTTTTTTTTTCCTTTCTCAATAGGAGTGCAAGATGCCTTTTTCCTGAAACGTAAGAGGCCGAAGTCCCTCCCTGATCATTTTTTCTCCTCCAGAAACTTCTTCAAGTGATATTCTTCCAGTTTTTCTGGGGATGCTTTTAAGTGACAGCCATGCAGGCCTGAGATGCTCCAAGTGTTGTCTCTCAGGAAGAGGCTCAGACAGACTGTCAAATTAAAACCCCAGTTTACTAGCCAGAAAAACATGGCTTTGTACTAAATAAAACCCGGAATACAGAAAAATGGCCAAATCTAAACTAGGACAGATTCTGTACTTAAGAGAGTTGACTATGACTCTAATAAACAATAAACCTGAAAAAGCACTCACACATTTTCACTCTTATCTTCTCAGTCCTACCTCCCTTGCCATCCGTCCTCTCAGACTGTCATTCAAAGCACTGTTTCCAACAGAAAACCCCCCTTCCAAACTATTGACAATCCAGTCCATAAACAGTGTTTTTTCTTTACTCTGGCAATTTTCCAAGTAAGGACTGTGAGATCATCACATAATTGTTTTTACCACAGAACAATAACTACTTAGTACCGCTATGTAATGATTAATTAGGAAGCAGGAAAAAAAAAAAAAGTCATACTATTCTCTCCTGATATCTGCTAGGCACTTAAAAACCTCAGAAACACAAGCTAAGCACTTATTAATAAACAAATAACTAGAGAACTAAACATAGCATTGCCAGAAGTACATTAAAAAGGTTTCTCATTGTGGCATTTTCCTCCTGTTATTTTACAGGTAATTCTGCTAAAGAATGACCTGATCAATGTCTTAATAGCAGATAAAGCCATTTAGAGCAACTCAGGATTTGCAACAGAGCAGAAAGCACATTACTCACCCTTGCTGAAAGAATTAGCTCCTTTTCAAACCTGGTGTTGTGATAAACTAGCATCTCGGCAAAGGGCAGTTCTTCAGCAACACAGAGTTAAAAGTTTCAGCATTTGCCAAACTAAGGAGATATCTGGGGCAAGGGCTGTCACTGACTGTGAGTACTACACCCATCATTTGTCACTATAGACACATCATCAGGGATCTTCACAATTTTCACTTCAGAGCAAGCTTTTCTCACTGGTCATGAGTTTGCTGCCCAGTAGTCCGCTTCTAAGAGTGTCTTCATCATAGGCTAAACTTAACATGTTTTTGTCCAGCCCTAGAAATTCACTTGGTGACTTGTTTATCACACAGCTTTCCCTGTGCAGTGCAGGGAAACTGCAGGGCAATGCAGTAGACAGCAAGTCTCACACTGTATAGGAGTGATCAAAAAGCATGAGCTGCCAAACAGCCTAAGTCCAAAGAATCCAAGCAATCATTGCAAAGCATCCAAGCAATCATTGCTTTTCATAATCTTTAAGCTCTTCCTTAAACATACATCAAGTATTCTCCTACTGACTACTGTCATGTATCATGGGACTATCACTAGGTCTATTTGTGTCGGTTAAATATTTCATCCATATGCTAGGCATACACACAAACTCCAATCACTAAGAAGCACCGTATATTCAGTTCACATCACCTTTAAATTATACGTGTGGACATTTCTGTTTCTGTATCATAACCTTCCTACAATACCACACTGTCACACATAGACTTCCATTAGTCCTGTGATGGACTAGAGACATCCTGCTTGCTAGCTTTCACCTAGCTGATACCAGTCATGTTCCAAGGCTCCCCATGACTCCAGTAGCATAGCTGCAGCAATTACATTTCCCATTTTGGTAGTCTTCCTGACATATCCAAGACAGCTGTTTCAGTCTCTTACTGTAACATAATTCCTTTGATCATCCCTGCAGCTTTTCTCTGTATCTGATACATACTGAGCTGAAGTTTCTTGGATATTTCAAGAGGTGTTGCACATTTATTCCAGATCAGGTCCCAGCCTGGATGCACCCAGATGAGGTGCCCTCCTTCAATTGGAAATACCTGTCCTGACACTTCCTTTGATCCCATCCATCACTTTCACGATGGTGTCAAACTGACAAACTGGAGACAAACTCGAACCCACTTACCCTCACATAGGCCTTCCTCCTTCGAAGTGTCCCATTGTTGAACTCCCTGTTTGTAGGAAAAGTTGTTGCACTACTTCCTAAGCTGAGGCTGTAGGACCATCCAATTTCAGGCATTCAGCACAGATGCCAGCGTCAGGTGCCTAGGTTCTGTTAACAGTCAAGAGAGAAAGGCAGTAGTTGGTCTAATTAAAGATCTATCTTTTCCCACGGATTATATAAGAATTTAGACTGCGAGTTTTAACACCAAGGTTAAACTCAGTAAGTGAATTCCTGCCAGTGTGTGGCTTGACAATTTGCTGTGTTGAATTCCATCACTTTAGTATTACCCAATTCTACAATTAATTGTATAGTAATTCCACCTAAAACCATGTACTGGAAATTAATGTCCTCCTCCCATCAGCAATTTTCAACAGCCTGCTTTCAATACAGCATGACAACAAAATCAGCTCAACAACAACAAAGCCTCGAGAAAACTAAACAAATCAACTCCCAAAGAATAATTATCTCATATATCTACCTCCTGTTGTCTCTATTTGTGCCAGTTCTTTGTGTGAGTTTACACAGTTCTTACACTGACCTAATCTTCCTCCACCTTGAACAGTAATTTTGATGCAGCACCATGTTAAATAGTTCAGTAGAATCCAGAGAGACCAGATCTAGCACATCTTTTCTTTTTCTAGAAAAACTACTTTCTTATTAAAAAAAATACTAGGTCAGTCTGACATGACCTATCTTAGCAAAATAGATCGTGCTTCATCCTCCTTCCACTCAACTCCTGTGTTTTTAATTATTCATGCCTTCAAAATTTTTTCTAAGGTTATTAAAGTCAAATTAACAAGCCTGAAGTTGCCTAGATGGCAATTTTATTTCCTTAGATATATAACATCCAATAGTATCAGGTAATAAAAATCCTCTAAAAAATCTTACACATAAATAAAAGGTATATTTACGAAATTCTCAGTTTGGCAAATCCCAATATAGCAACTTAAAAAGTCCCTCTGACAGCCAGAAAGTCTTACTGCTTTCAGAATATGAGAGATACAAAAAACCAGATGTTTCTTCTAAGATTACAAAAGCCGATGTGAAATGATAAGTGCCCAAGACTTCCTGAAAGATCCCGAGACCCCAAAATCACAAAATATACAGCAACATATAGCTAGGGCCCTTGTTTAACTTGACATGGGAAATTGTAGTGTGACTGTGAGATGCTTCTGTTACACAAGCCTCTTTAAGAGCTGCACAGTACCTTAGATTCCCATCATTAAGTACAATTTTTTATATTCACAAACAGTTGAACATGTTCATGTAGACTTTCTGATTTGTTGGGTCACTCAAGCATGCTACATCTGGAAAAGTTTTTGTGCTGAACCGAGGTGGTGGAGTCTCTAGAGACATTCAAAACCTGCCTGGTCCTGTGCAACCTGTTCTAGGTGGACCTGCTTTGGCAGGGGGGTTGGACTAGACGATCTCCAGAGGTCCCTTCCAACCACATATCATTCTGTGTGTCTGTGAAGGGCTCCAGGTGCTCAGTGTCTACAAAGGACTTTCACTCTAAGGTATTTGAAAATTTGATTTCAAGTATGTAAAGTCCATCTGCCCTGTCATCCCAAAAGTTATGAAAAATCATGCACTAAAGCTAAAAATAACTAGAAGCCTTTTCTGCTGTTTAGTCTGCAGAGACCAGCAGGCTAGCAATGCCCCAGTCTGAGGCATACTACCACTGCAGATTTTTGCCTTTTATTACAGTGCTTCAAGCTATTGTATTCCACCTAGCCTCAGAGACCATACAGAGAGTTGACAAGGGTTTGTACTGCACAGTCCTGACCTTTTGATGTATGGAAGTCTGGACTTGAGGACCTGTATGGTCACTTTCTATCTTACCTTCCTAGCTATATGAAAAATACCACTGGAAGTAGGAAGTGATCCATATGCAAAGTTTCTGAGAACAAAAGTAGGATGCTAGGCAGCTGATTTTGAAGGTTGGTTTAGACGGTTCAGATGCACAAGTGTTAATCCTCCCAGTATGTTTTAGTGAAACAATTATTTCTGAAAGCCTCATAATGATTCTGTGGTAGTTCATCTATGTATCTCCCAAGGATAATGCTGAAATTATTAACAATTAGGTACTGGACATTTTGTAATTTAAAGACTATAACAGCATCATAATTAAAATGCAAACACAGGAGTAAAGTGAATATGTTACTGAATTAAATGTTAGCTTGGATAGGATAATGTTCCTAACACTTTAAATGCCTTGATGTAATAGTAGCATTTAATTCCAGAAATCCCCTTAATTTACTTTTGTGCTTGCACAGAACATAATGCAGGTTAAATACTTGTAAAAAAAGAAACAAAGTAATAACCCACAGATTGTTGTAATCTCCAGACATTTAAAACAGCTGAAATTTTGCTGCAGCCTTCTCCCTGACTCTGTGTCCTCTACAGCTGTTCTCTTTAGCTATGTACTATCATGTCCTCTTACCCTTCGTTTTGTCCCTCTCCCTGCATTCAGGCTCTACTCAATCTAATTATGCCTTCATTTAAGATATTATTCAAACTCAGTCCTTCATCTTTGTCTTCACTGCTAAAGTCACGGTAAACTCTGCAGACTAGAATCAGCAGAGTCAAAAAACCACTAAACGGAATATAGAATATTATTGAAAGGCCAAGTGCCTCGCATTGTGCAATAACTACCCATGTAGTTACTGCAGTTATACATACCAACCCGGCACAGTGCATGCAATCGACCTAGCACTAAGAGGATGATGAACATGATGGTCTAAGAAACAGGATCACCGCATATTTAGCACAGCCATGCATTGACACATGGCCTGCTCTGCATTTTAATATACCTTACAAACTGGCAAGAAGGGAAAAGCAAGAGGCGAAGGAAAAAACTAGCGAAGGCTGGTTTTTGTTAAAAAACAAAATGTAAAAGCAGGCAGGAAACTTGCAGTAAAAACTAACAGCAACAATCATAAAGCAGTTTGCTGTGCTAATAGCAATTACCTCTCCTTAATCAGTCACTCATGCAGTTTATCCATTCATCAGCTATACCAGTATGTGCTTTAGCAGGGCACATTTTCTGGAGAAGTCACCCAGAGAACTGACTGAAGAGAAAGCAGGGGCTGCTACTTAAAAAGGGTGCCACTGGAGATAAACTCTATTTTATACACACACATTAAGGAGCCGCAATCAAAAAAAAGTTATGCGGAGCTTACATATGCAACACTGAGTTTGCCTCTTAAGGAAGAAGCCACTAAATCAACATCAGTTGAAAGAAAACATGCACCAAAATGCCAAGCAGTCAAACAAAAGTGGGTGGCATTATCTTTTCTTTCTTTCCTATTTTCTCTCCAGACCTAATCTAACACCAAGCTTCAAATGAGTAGTTGGATCTGTCTATATGGAGTTGATTGCACAGCCAGGGCCATATTTGAGAAACACTTAATTAGGACGATATGCTATCCCTGTAGGTGAGCCCAAGTGCTGTTTTTTCCCTCTATTGCTACAGATTTATTTGAAAGTGTGGACGTAGATCCCACAGGGGAGAAGACATAGCTGTCTTGGGGAATAATGACAATTCTTTTTTAATTTCTTCAGCAAGAATCAGCACTGAACTGGATGGAGATGCAGGACTGCCCCAGGCATATCCTTTCCAATGCAGACAATGATTAATAGAAGAAAGAAAGATGGTATGAATAACTAGAATTATTGCAATTCCTTTTAAGTCACAGTAAAGCCAGCTACAGGATCTGGCAACACTAATTTGCTCCTGGCAACTTCATCCCTGCCTTCTTGGGATCGACAAATATCCATAAGTGCATGCCTGATTCCCAAGTTATTCTTCACTGAACGGTTCAAGATGGTGAAAGGAAAAAATTACACATAAGCCCCCAGAGCATCCTGTTGTGCACTGTATTTCATTTCACCCCAGTGAAATAACCCAGTCCATTGTATCTAGCACTTGTTTTAATATCAGATGTAGGCACAATCATGGCAGCATACCTCTCAGGACTTTTCAGTAATTGATCCTCAGACTGCATTAAGGCACACATCTGATACAAGAAAAGAAATGCTGCATGAGAAAGCACATTTGCTGACTCTGTCTGCTTGATCTTAAAAATGAGCTTGTTCTCCCTTAGCAGGAGTTGGGGAAAAACATCTCTGAGAAGTCTACTGTTCACTACTGACTCTACTTCGACACCTGTTTTTTCCAGAACTCTGTAAAAGGGCACTGAGGGCACTACGTCAGAGATAAGGAGACTGAGGGTTCCCCCTCAATTTCTGCACGATTACCCACACGGCCGTGTAACATGTGACCACGAGCAGCACGTTTTATCTCTCACTGCCTCCTATTCCCAGACCAGCAAAATCTGCCTCTACCAGAAGACTCAATTTGACTGGCATCTTCTTCATACTGCCTTGCAGTTAATCCCATATCCCACACCTCACCAGCATGTGTGCCACAGCTTCTCTTACCCTCTGAAATCCCAGAAGTCAGGTGCAGCTGGTCACCCCAAGATACAGCCCATGAACAGCTGCTCCAACCCACAGGGAGGAAGAGGAGTCCTACTACTGAACTTTGCTTGGAAACAAGTGGGAAAGAGTTAGCAGAAGACTGTTGTGAGAAACAGGAACCCCACCAGGATACACATTCACCTCTCAGGGCCTAGTAATGTGACCATCAGTCTCTGCCCTCTGCCACATCACAGGACATGAAGTAGCTCTTTCTCTGTGGAGAACTAAATACTTGATAAATGTTTGTGAAGTGTCCTTCAGTTCCCGTCCTGAAGTATATTGCTCTACGCTACAGCAATATTCAATTACAACAAAGGCAGACCTGCTTTTCTCCATTTCTGTTGGCCCAGGATGTTCAAGGGAGGAAAATTAAAGAACCAGCAGTTCTTTACAGTACCAGTACCAGTTTGCTTTTACGGTGGAAACAGGTGACAAACGTCAGCCTTTCAGCATAGGCTGTACTTTAAATTTCACACTTTTCCAGAAACACATCACTTGTTCAAAGATGAACAAATCACACCGTCCCTAGCTAATGACCCACCTGAGCCTCTGTGGAACAAGGCACCCAATGATAATAAAAACCCTCTGGCCATAGTACAAAGCATAGGGTAAGCATGCCACCAATACCATAACGTAGGATCTTATCAGCACTTCGTTATTTCTGACGCTGAAGTTCCTTTTGCTTTGTCTGCCTCTAATTTATTTAATCTTTGCACCCTTGCATTCAGTACCCACAGATCATCACACATTATAGTAGCAATCACTAAAATTATATTACCTTACTCCATCTTTCACTGATGAAATTTGGCATGTGCATCCAGTTCTTTTTTAATAAAGCCTGAAAGACACAAAAAGGACAAACTGTTTCTGACTGAATGGATCCAAATAAACAGGCTAGTAGTACAGGAAAAACATTTTTGGGGAAAGCAATAAATACAGGAACACTTAAAAAAAAATAACTAAAAATCTGTAAAAAATGCAGAGTGTTAATATTTTATAACAGCTCCTTTACCATTTGAAACAGAATCTGGACTGTGGATCAGTTCTGAGGAAAGAGAACACAAGAATAAAGCCAAAAGAGAAATTTCAGAATCAGGCACTGTTACTGTAACATTTTACACTTAAGGACTGTGATGTGTATCTCCCTTATATTATATTGATGAAAATGCAAAGCATTTAATGAAAATAATTTTCTATTAAGTCTGTAAAAATCTCAATGCAGTTACAGTATAAGAAGCTTGATAAAGTAGCTACTTCATGTCACCAGCAACAATCGGGCTCTCTCCCAGCACAGCTTCTCAACTCGGCTACCTTGTCCTGTCTGCTTATTCCAGCTGCAGTCAGTTCTGGGGTCACCACATCGCACTGCAACTACTTCCCCAAGAGGATGCTCCATAAAACAGAAATGTTAACAACTGAACCTAGCCCCCTAAGCAATTTTTACTTCTTGCAGGTCCAGATTAGCAGAGAGATTCAAGAGTTTCATTGCTTGCTGCCAACACCCATAGCTCTTCCATGGTGACATGGAACATATTGCCCTTGGCCATACCAACATCACTCATCACACGTAAGCAATAGGCATCTTAATATTTTTTCCCTTTCAAGAAGTATAATCAAGTCATTTTCCAGCACATTTTATCCCCTAAATCAGTTAGTCCAGAATCCTTATCCAATTTCATTTGTCAAACAGATACGCAATCCACGTGGCAAGAAAGTAAGGCAGCTAGATATGAAAGTTAACTTTAACCGGAAAAGGCCACGGCTTTCTTAGGTGTTTTAGAAATCTTTGACAGTGGTACCACAAAACTGTGCCAAGGCAACAGATTCCTACATGGAGAAGATAGTTCTCTAGTAAATATATAGACAGGGTAAATACATAAACATACACAGTAGGATTAAGAAAGCTAAAACTTTAATTCACAGAAAAATATACTGATCGCTCATAAGCAAAACCTCCCTTAAAACATTAAATTTAGGGAAAATTCATACATAAAGCAAACTGTTGAGAGTTGCGATGCAGTAATTAAGATGAAATTCATCAATTTACAGCACTGTGAGTTAATATTATCAACTATCAAAGCAGAACCAGGTCTGAAGTAAAAGAAATAAGATGAAGTTAAAAAGCACTAAGACAAAACGACACACTACAGACTAACAAGAAGAACTTCCGTAACAAATTGGGAGTTTATCAGCTGAGAAAAGCCAAGAAGAAGGAAGACCTCTGTGTCAGACAGTGCAGCCACAAAAAGGGCAGATACTGCATTAGGGTGTACCAGCCAATGTGCTCTTGTCACTACAAACAGCAGCATTGAGACTGAGTCAGGAACACTTGCTACAAGAAGCTAAATACTGCTCACCTCACTCTGTAACACATGTAGAGAAAGGACTATGAGGACAATCAAAAGCCAGCCTCCTCAGAGCAGCCCAAAAAAGTGCTAAGCTCAGCAAAGTGGATGCTGAGATGGGTTACAATTTGCTCTCTAGAAATACATGACAAGGGCTAAACACCAGAGAGGTGAAAAAGCTTTAAGATCAAAAGGAAGTTAACAAAATAACTAACCTAACTGGAATAATAGAAACCAAGAAAGCTAGTTTATCCAAGGAAAAAGTTGGTGTCCTTATAAAAGGAGCATTATGCCAGCATTAAGATTAGACTTAACTCAGGAAACTCGATCCAACCCTATGCTTCTACGTACTCATCAGCAAAGCATCCAGAATTTCTTACAAAATGATACCTCTTCACAGAATTGAAAGCGGCTCAAGTTTTCTTCTCCTTTCACTGTCCAGGGTGAAGGCAGAACAAACCCGAAGTTCACTTCTATGACTGTCAGTTCAGATGAGAAGTTACAAAGCACTTTACTTACCCTGGCTTTTGGAGAGTTCCTCAATGAGGACAGAGACATATGACATTGTGGAGCTCTTTTTAGGGTTAAATGTGATATATAATAGTTTTTGGCAAAGTCATTTACTACTTTAAGTATTTTTTGGTTTGGTAAATTCAGTGCAGGAACAAAAATTTTCAATTTGGTATCCTTTATAACTTCCTTAGTACAGTTATTTTTTTCTTTTTCCATTCTAAAAGCAAGGCACGTATTGTGAAAGCTCCTAGACACCATGAAAACTACTCACAAAGCAAGTCACAGCCAGCCACAGTCACAAGATCAAGGGCTAATACAATGGACCTGCTACATTATAACCCTGCAATATACTGCACCACCATTCACCTTCAGGATATTTAATACAAATACTTAAACCTGGTCAGTTATTATTTATTTCACTTAAAATTAAAAAATTTAAATGGCAGAGATGATAAAGGAAACTAAAAATCCTGTTTACAATGTTATGACAAAAAATTAATAGTTCTGTGCCTACAGGCAAATCCCTTTCATCGCTGTGGCTTAGCTCGCAGGTCTGTAAAACAGAGACAATGCAAACTAGTAACTACATAGAGCTTCTCTGCTGGCAAGTTATACTTGTACCTTGCCCACGACCATCAGGAAGTCACACCCATTTTGCCAAGCAATGCTAGAAATCACACACCTCAGCATCATGTGTTTTAAAGTCAGTCTGTCTGTGAGATTTTTAGAACCATACTGCAATTTCTACCTACCAATCTCCCAGCAAGTTCTGCCCTTCTGATCTGCACCCCATTCTAAAAGCAACTTTGGTTCTGCAACTACATTTCTAGAGTCTGCCTGTAAGTTCTCCTCTTTGAGACAATCGCATTTCTTAATTGCACTCCAACTGTGCTTTGGTACCTGATTAAGAGCCTCTAAAGTACTACTTTAACCATAACAACAATACAGAACCGCAGAATCACAGAATGGTATGTGGTTGGAAGGGACCTCTGGAGATCATCTAGTCCAACCGCCCTGCCAAAGCACGTCCACCCAGAGCAGGTTGCACTGGAACTTGTCCAGGCGGGTTTTGAGTGTCTCCAGAGAAGGAGACTCCACCACCTCTCTGGACAGCCTGATCCAGTGCTCTGCCATCCTCAAAGTAAAGAAGTTCCTCCTCATGTTTAGATGGAACTTCCTATGTTCAAGTTTGTGTCTGTCTCCTCTTGTCCTGTCACTGGGCACCACTGAAAAAAGACTGGCTCTTGACACCCTCCCTTTAAGTATTTTTAAGTGTTGATCAGATCCCCGCCCCAGCCTTCTCTTCTCCAGACTAAAAAGACTCAAGTCCCTCAGCCTCTCCTTGTAAGGGAGAAACTCCAGGCCCTTTGCTGTACCCTCTCCAGCAGATGCCTGTCCTTCTTGAACTGGGGAGCCCAGACCTGGACACAGTACTCCACATGGAGCCTCACCAGGGCAGAGTAGAGGGGAAGGATGACCTCCCTCGGCCTACTGGCTAGACTCTTTTGGCACCCTATGGGCACCTCTCAATGGCACCCTAGGATGCCATTGGCCTTCTTGGCCACACCACCAGTAGTACATGCCCAGAGAGTCCAATGTCACTTGCATATGAAAGATTCTAACCAGGCACCAAATCAAGCCCCTCTTTTTCACCCTACATTGTAGAGTTTTTAAATTATAGTGCCCTGTAATAGCAGTAAGACCATAGCAGAGTGTGGTAATGCGCTACTGCAGGCCACACCAAAGCACCAGCTTCTTGGCATGTTTTGCCTCAGACCTTCTGCATTAAGAAATGATGATGACAGAAAAAAAAAAAACGATTCTTCAAAGACCATGGAATATTTTTGCTTAATTAAAACCATATAGAAATTGTTTTGCAATTGACTGATGATGGCAGTTCAAGCCTTAGTGCTTGCTGCCAGATTTGAAAAGCCATTCAGATCCTTCACTGTAAGGCAATGATATATAGTGAGATACTTTTTTTCTCCCCAATTGCTTGTACTTGCAACCAGGGTCACCACACAAATGGTGGAGAACTGGTGTCTCTCAATTAAATCTGCAGAAAGCGAAGCATGTGACACTATTCCCTGTGGAGAACCCTCAAAGTGTGATACAAAACAAACTTAAGCATGACAGGGAGTGTACATGCTCCTATTGAAAATCCCTTCCTTTCTCCTCTGCCCTCCCTTCTTCCCTCTTTCTCACGCACTGGAGAGCAGTTAAATCACTCCATGGAGGAACAAAAAACTAACCCTTTTCCTTTGCAATTAATTGTGGTGTCAACATCTCCAAAGAGTACCTGCAACCCATAAAACCAGGTGTGACTTTTTCCATCGGTTAAACAAAGGAAAACAGAGCTACTTTGCCCAGTGGCTAGCTTTGATACCTTTTATCTGGGCACAGTCCAACAGATACTCTATTCCCATGTGAGCTGAGCCAATCTAAGATACGGCCTCCCATTGCTTGTCCTCACCTTTTCCCTCCTAATCTGTCAGCAAAACTGCACTTGTTGGTACAACCTAAATTTCTTGTTCTTAAAAAAAAAAAACCACAATAAAAAACTAACAAAAGCCCAACTCCCCTCCCTTAACCCCCTCAAATACTTGAAATACTTGCACAAGGAAAAAAAAGAGCAAAACAGAACAGTTTGCAAAAGGTACAGTTTAAACCACAGCACTCTGACAGAACCAAGCTGGGGAAGAACTATATTTGTTGTTTATGCTGGCAAATTTGAGGAGCAGGAACCTCTGCAGCGAACAGCAGCTAAGGATGAACCACATGACAGTAGAGCTGCAAACCAATTCTCATTCAAAGCTGTTGTCTGACCCAATGTAGCTCAGAAGACACTTCCTGTAAACACATTTTAAAGGCTTCAAGTTTCCAATAATCAGCAAACAAACCCAGGCAGCACATTCTTTTTCTAGGTCAAGATAGTTATGACCCTTGCTACAAATCTCAAGCAGACAGAAGGTAGAATATACTCAGTGTCCTGCTGTGCTCTGTCTGATCCTCTCCTTTGCCTTGTGGCAAATAAAATGCAGCATCCTTTAAACTCTTTTATAAACTATGTATGATTTCCTGAAGTGTTCCTGTATATTCTCCGCTTTGAAATCCATCTTGAGGATTTTAAAGAACATCAACTCTATTCATTCTGAGCAATTTATAACTGTGATCAATGTGGCAACTCTTCTGAGGTCCTAACTTACACAAGATGCTATCACCATCATATCAAAATATGCCTCAAAGAAAAAGAGGAAACTTGCCTTGTCTTGATCTGACTTCCCCAGAATTATTTCAGATTTGCTTGCATTATGTATGCAACCTGTACTTTCACATTAAATTTTAGGCTATTTTCAGCTCCTGCTAGGGAGGAAATAAAACACACATATGTCACTGTATCTGTATCACTGGCTGCAGCAGTGCTTTAGCATTCCTAATGCCAGGCTGTGTTCCTCAACAAGTAACAACTTCGTGTTGGGCAGAAGCACAGACAAAATTTACCTTGCTCTGTACCTGATTTTCATGGAAAGAAAACCACAGTACATGCCAATACCTCCCCAGATTGAATGAACATAGAGCCAGAACACACAGCACGCATGCCCTGACATTAGGTCTGTTCCTCAACTTCACCACATACCCAACACAAATCAGTCTAGCTAAAGACTGCTGCCCTACAAAATGGGAAGCGAGGAAAAGAAGATTACAAAATACAAAAGTCTCAAGGTCAAACTGGTTTGCACAAGTAGATCCTGTATTTCCCATTCTGTTATAAATATTAAGAAGCAGCCCTGGTTTGTTATTACAAGCATGTTCAATCCAACCCTTTACTATGTGCTCATGCAGAAGAGATGAGGTATGAAGAGCACCCAGGATGATGGTGAATCAACTTGAACGTTTTTGTTATATTGTTGACAACAAATGAATGGTGTCCAGTACCTAAAATTCTCACTCCCTTCTTTCATTCAGTACATTAGTGTCACAGTAAGACACATTCTTCTTAGCTACTGAATGCCCACACACCTGTCTCTTTTTTATCACAGGAAGCTATGCTTTCAGGCTAAATAATATTCCATTGTAAAACTAAACATCCAAGTAGTAATGGGTGGAAATTATCTTCATGCAGTGTAACGAAATGATAACTTTATGCAGGTGTTCAGTTTACACAAATCCCTGAGATGTCAACATTAAGATGCGCTTTTCTTCTAGGGCAATCCACTGCACTGATCTTGTCATGCAGACCTATTTTATGGACCCTCAAATGCAACCTGAGAGCTGATGCAAACTGGGACACTGGGCACTCCAGCCACTAAATGTGCAGCACACGATGGCAAATCTAGGCTGCATTATTAATTTTTACATATAAATAGTCACACATTTACTGTGAAGACATTGTTTTCTTGGGTCCCAGAAATATGTTTCACAGAGGAATGGGGGGAAAAAAGTGCAAGTTGTAGGAAAGTTGAGAAAGATGTCATACTTTAAAAAAAAAAAAGCTGCAAAATATTACACTCTTCATCTAGCACAGCCCTCCCAAAATGGTGGCCTATTTGCCACCTCCATTCTTTCTCTTAGAAGCCTTTCAGAGGTTTGCAAATGCTGCTAGTGACAAGTAAGAACTGTGCTAAGGAACAACTCTTCCCATTTATCTTGGGTGTTTTGCTCATGACAGGAAGGGGTATCAAATCTTCACACAAATTGAGTCAAATTACTAGCAAGTTCCTGTCTGCTACTTAGCACAAATATAACATCAGCTAAGCAGATCTTCACACTGATAAGTGTTCTGCCCTCCATTTGTCTTTCTGCTAAATTTTACATAAATTGGTATTTAAAGACACCCCCACTTTTTAAAGAAGCAATTGTTATCTGTGACAAATTTTTTCTAGCCCTCAATAAAATCTTACCAGTGGCCATATATGGCACTTTCTTATTTTCCATTAAACTGAAGGTTGTGGGGATGTTTGCATATCTGAAATACAAATCCCACTAATGAGCACAGAAAATAATGTTCAGTTCTTCTTGAGCTATTAGAAAATACTTGCATCCCACAAAAAAAGGCAAAGCATTTGCAAGGTAGACAAAATTCAGACATTGTGAGTGTCGAAGCCAAGCCCCTCCTTTCCTCAGTTCACACACACACGCTAGCAGCCTCCCATCACTTCCAAGCATAAAAGCAGCAGCTTCCTTCAAGTGCTCCCTGTGCAAATGGAAGTTTATCTTTCCACATGCTCAACCAGGTCTCCTCATTCACTGCTCTCTGTACCCTGAAGGTGTTCAGCCCATTCCCCTAACCCCATGCACTGAAATGACATGGCATCTTCAAAAGGCTGTGAGAGAGCTCTTCTTCAAGGGGAAAATCAAAATATGTCAACTGCCCCATGCAAAATGGGAACACCTCCACCTCCCTCTCTCCACCAACCAGCTGGCAGAGACAAGACTTCCATGGCAGTAGGGGAGGAGAAGGGGGCTGGACGGCAGGAGCCAGGAGAACCGTTGCTGCACTACAGAGGAGCCCTCAGATAACTGATTCAGTCTCTCTCAGACCATATCAGTTTAAAGGGCAATAATAGTCATGTGCATTCAACTGCAAGAGATGCTGGTAAAAGGGAGGCAACAATAAAGGGTATAATTTAAAGGATAAATAATAAAGGATACAGCAATAAAGGTGACAAATTGAGGTTGTGGCATAGCACATAATTCTGTCTGTATTTCACTCTGATCCCTCCAGCCACGGCTTTGTGGAGCTCACCAAAATAAGCCAAGCTCTCAAGCACCTCTTGCAACGGTAGCAGTGGTTTCACTCCAGAGACCACATCCTCAGAGCATGGATTAAACACTGTCAAACACGATGCCCTTCAATTCAACTCCTATTTCTTACTTTAATCCATAATTAATCCATTGCCCACACCCTTAAGTGGGTACTTCCATTCACCATGTATTTTAGTGAAAGTGCTATAAACTGATTGTACAAACAGTCTGTGAACATTCAATAAAGACGGCAGAGCACTGTAGGGTGCCTCATAGGATCCTCTCTAAGACACCACATCACTTCAAGACAAACTTAGGACTAAAACTTAAACCTTTTGCTTCTGACCCGTAACAAGCAGTACCTAGTGTTGGGAAAAAGCAAATGACATGACAGTATGAATGCTTACTCACACTATGTTATAAATTCTAAAAATGGCCAGTCTGCAAATGTAAGCACTCTCAACTTACTTTCTGATGTAAGATCAAAAGAAATTTCACTGAAATTCATAAATTTGAGATCAAACTTTTCCTGATTCTCTTCTATTCCCCAGTTGAACTGCAGACTTCATAGGAGGTGAAGAAGAATCCCCTCTAATTCTCCATTAGTCTTTCTTCCGAAGGTCCATTACGTGTCTAGTTTGCAAGTCTGCCTCTCTGCATATGTGCCGGCAAAGTCACTTTTCCATGCAACTTTTCTGTGTAAAATCACTGTCCTGTACAAGTATCACTGTTTTTAATATGTTTTCAGCAATGAGTCTACAAAGCCATGGGACAACAATTAGAACTCTTTCTTATGTAGAAAAGTACAGCCACAAAGGCCACATTCTTCCTATTACTCACTACCTCCTGTTTACCAAAATACAATTGAAAGTCATCCACTTATCTCCGGAACAGAGAATAATTTAATGAACTTTTCCCAAGCACCCACATTTGAGGGACAGTTTATAACAGAAAGACCTCATTCTAGCCAGCTCAGCCGCATGCATTTTTATGTCATGTATTCATAGCCACAGTACTCATATTTAGTGACAGTAGTACTCAGGATGTAATCCTTGTCATACAAATCCTCCATACTAACATAAAGAACTCAAAAGAGCTCTTCTTGCAAGGTTTTCTGAAACAACAGAAGATACTGTCAGCATGGTATTTTTTTTCACATAGTTCTATGTGCATTTTCACATAGTTCTATGTGCATTAAAAAAATCAACATTTTACCATGTTGGTCCATATATGTCCTCAGCAGAAGTCCTCCCACTTGCCCAACAGAAATAACATCAATGCCAGGGAAAAAATAAATCTTTTGCTGTAAAGTCAGACCATTAGTGTCTATTTCTGAAATGAGACAGAAGAAAGTTTGTATTTCAGGAATCTGGAGCTTAAAATACATTTACCTATAACACACACGAAACCTGATGAAGTTACTGGCTTCTTAGTACAATCTAGAATATTGCAGTGTCATCTTCTTTCTTTCTTTCTTTCTTTCCTTTTTTTAAAAAATCAGATTTGATGCCCAAATAACTTGCAGAAATGGACACGCTATGATATTTACCTCTGCCTGTAAGCAGCTCTGCCATCTGGCACTAGAAAGTATTTATCTAAAAAGTAAATCTGAATTAAGGATCGTGAACCCACTCCTTTTAAACTGTGTTTCATCTGAACACAAAGAAGGTCGAATTCACAGTCAGGCAAGACATCAAACCTACCAATTCAGTACTGTTTGTTTAAGCCTACACAGCAGACTCAGAGGTATGCTGCTGCTTTAAAAGATGAAGCATCAAACTGAAATGAAAACTGAGCTAATCCCAGATTTCTGCATCCTTATAAAATACAGGGAGAATTCAGACAGAAATAACATGCCATCATAATCCAGGCCATAATCTCATTTAACCAGAGCAAAATGAACTATATTCATCCTTACGCTGGCTTCAGCTCCAGAGCAGGGAAGTGTGACTATAGTCATGAAGGACTAGTCAAGTGGAAACACAGACCCTGAAGACAAATGAAAGGACCATCATTGCTGTATTCACACTATAGGCTACACCCTTTACTCTTTATTTACACTAGCACATGCTCAAGAATATACAAAGGTTTCAACAGACAAAAATTGGGACTGTGACTTTTTCTGTATGATAAAAAACTTCACACAGTGCGATAAGGTGGGAGCCCCTCTAACGTTCCCAGGCAAACAGGACGGTTCACCATCTTCCTCTGTGTCCCCCTGCTCGAACTGCTCCAGGATTAAGTGAAGAGCTTTTCAGGACACAGTATAAACAAAGATTTAAGAGTTCTTTGCCTCTCCTCTTTAAAACCAGGTGAAAAAATCTAATCCAAACAAGAAGACTTATTCAGAAAACAGGAAAAGGGACAAAAAAGATGCCCTCTAGATGTATACACATATAGAAATAAAAGACCCCATAAACAACTGACGTAAAAATTGTCATTTCTAAAAATTAGACAAATAGAAATATGAGTTCTCTGACAAACAAGATGGTTCAGTATTGTAAACAGTGCTATTCATACCGCTCACATGCAAGGATTTCATTCCAATCTAACTCCAGTTTCCAGGGGCTTATTTCTAACATGCAAAAAAAGAAACAAAAACCTGTAAAAAAAACAACTCAAACTTTTCCCCTCCCTCCTTTTCAAATTAAGATTTGAAAACAGAAACGCTGTGTTGTTCTGTGACACAAGGATGTACTACAAAAACACCAATACACTGCTGCTTTTTCCTATATTGCAGAGTCCTCTTTCAGAATGTCTAATGTCAAATAAATCACAGAATCACAGAATCTTCATGGTTAGAAGAGACCTTCATCACCACATAAAATCATCATATAAAATATGGCAAATATGTTTTGTGAAAAAAAATAATTATTCAGTGCATGGACAATCTTCTACTCTGAGTAAACATCAGCATCTGATACAGCAGCGCTCCAGCTTGGGTTGATCATTAGGTAAAACTGTAATACAATCAGAAAATCACCCATATTAAAGATGATTCCTATAAACTAGTTTCAATAACAGGACTAGATTCCCCCTAAGTTCTTCACCAGCCATTTAGCAAGGCTAGCTATAAATCGTTGCTGATGTAGCTTTTGTGTAAAATAAGAGAGTAGGTGCTTCCTCCCACTGAAGGCCTCAGAGCTTCAAGAATTTGGGAGAAATGCTTTAATTTTCTCCATGCCCCTAATTTCTCCACTTACTACCCACAGCAACAGCTGTGTTTCCTGCGGAGTCATTTCCCCCTGCCACGGCAGGGAGAGGTAGAACAGCATGCACAAGGATGATGCCACTGCCTGTTTCGAAACTTCTGCTCAAGGACTGAGGAAGCAGAACACATAAGAGACCAGAGCTAATCCAGCAGCATTGCTTCCCACGTGCCAGGAAGGCAAATGAGGGGGTCAGAATAACACAGTTACAGCAGGGCCACAAAGGGAGCTACAGAAAAAAAGCAGCAGGTTTTACGAAGGAAGAAACAAATAAAAGGACAGCTCAACACTCTATCCGTTGTTCACAACACAAGCAGCACAGAAGCAAAAGGGAAGAGCTGAGTTACATGAGCTTTGCAGCTTTGCACCACTTAAGGCTTGCCAGGTGGAAAACCTACCAAGGGGAGAGAATCATTAAACAGGTTACAGTAGAGCAGCTCAAGTGAGAATGGAAAAAGGGGGCTTAAATTTCAGCAGGAAGTTCGCAACAGCTTCAGTGAGGGCAGAGATGACAAAACATGGCTCTGGAGTAATGCAGAGATGAGAAAACCAGTTGTGCAAGCACCGGTGATGTCCTGTAGGTTAGGAACAGAAGGGCAGAACACTGAGCTGGGATCTTCTGCTTGGGTTCACTGGAAATGACAAACCATTTACTACAGAAAAGAAAGGCCAAGGAGATCATGAACTCTCACACTTCAAGCCCTGCCAAAATAACAGTGAAACGGTCCTAACAGCTTGTGCCATGTGTTGCCCTTCGGCCTGATGCAAAGCCAACGTAAAGCAACAAAAATTAACTTTCAGGGTGCCTAGAGGGCAGATTTTAACAAACCCTGTTATACCTATTACAAAATCCCTCCACAGAAGGGTCAAATGCAACTGCTTCCTTTGCACTTAACATGGTTATGATTGCTTCCCTGCACAAATATTTCCTGCCTTACCTTGGCTGTTTTAGTTGTATCTTGCTAATATATCTAAAAGAAGGCATGTAATTATCAAGACAAAATCACAACAAATCATCTCTAAAACTTTTTTAGTTCTTCCCAGAAGCCTTCAATTCACATGAAGCAAACTGTCTAGCTATCTTGCAAGGCTGGAAGTTTTGTTCTTTTTTCAGTTGATGCTCTTTTTCACTTAGTGGCATTTCAGCAGCAGAACGAGGGACAGAGCAGGCAGCATGAGAACGAAATGAATCAGAGCGAGTTCTCTCTGGTGGTCAACGTTTGCACAAAGAGTTTGTGGACAAGTAAGATGGAGAGGCTGTCTTCAGGGTTGTGTTGAGTTAGGGACTGTCATCCTGGTGTTTAGATGTTAAGCATGTTCCTGAAGTTTCTTTTTAAAATATTAACTGTTAATTATTTAACTGCGCCCACAATGAAAAAAGAAATTATAAATAAAGAAATTATGTAAACTCAATTGAAGATAATTGAGTTTTATTATAACAAATTATTTGTATAATAATAAATATTTTTATACAGAATTCGTACTTTAAATGCATACATGAAGGCAGACACAACTCTGACACACAGTCTTAGAAAAGAAGAAAAAAAGGAAAGAAAAAAAAAGGAAAGAAAAAAGTAATTAAGATAAATTCATTATTGCAGTTCCAAAACAGAATCCCTAACTTAGAAAATCTCTTGTGAGGAGTACAGCAAAGGCTCAAGATTCAGTGGATTCTACATGAGGATAACAAACAATACCAATCTGGCCTACATTAAAATTATAGCACCAGAGTGAATAAAAGAGCAGTAAAGCCACTATAAAAAACTGTTTTACCCATCCTGCATATGTCAACACTAACTAGAATATGTCCCACTTTCTGCATATAACCAATTGTCTGAACAGGTCATCCACATATGAGCTTTTATTGGCACAAAATGAAAATTATCTCAATATCTAGAAGTATCATTTAAAGTATTTGAAGAAACTGTTTACATCCAGTCATTGCACGGATCACAGCATGCACACGCTCCCAGCCTGAATGCTGAAGGCAAAACAACACTGTGATTCTAAAGGTAAACAATTATTTTGCTATTTCTAATGCCACTGTTTTTTGTTCTATTCACACAGAAATACATAATTCAGTAAATTTAGTTCCAAGCAAGAACTAGAGAACTGCAGTGCTCTCCAAAGAAAAGAGAGTTGCTTAAAAACTAGTTGTTTTCCTTGACCTACCATCTAGCAGCACTGTTTCTTCGAAAGAGGTCTTCTGTCCTTAACATGGCTGCCATGCCTTACATAACATCAATGAATGAGAATATAGTTATTTTGTCTCCTAGGACGTGCACTGCCCATTAGCCACATGATTCTCCATATGGCACTGCAAACAGTCGAGACAAAGCTGTGCAGTAACGCAGCTCCAAAGATCAGCGTCCTCTGAGAATAAGCTGCAGCAGAGAGACTCAGCCCTCACGAGCTCTAATTTCCCTTTCATATCTTTCTCTAGTAAATAACAGGCGTTCTTACCTTAAGAAGACAACAATAATAATAACGGTGCTCAGTAGAGCCTCCTCTGTTTCGTCTGTGCTTGTAAAAAAATATCTTGGCGCAACTGTCTGCTGCAGCAGGTAATCAATAATATAACCTGCTTCTTCTGTCGCCAGAGCTGCTCCATCTGAACGCTAGCTAACGTGAACACTGTCAGTGTGAGTCATAGCAGTGACTCAGAGCAGATGCAGAGCTGCAGGAGGAGTTTAAGTTTCAGGGCTTCCTCTCCTTCGCTCGCTCCTGCTCTCTGTCGCACAGGCACGCACACGCTTGCTGCCAGTGTGCCTGTGTATGTCTGCAGACTGCCCCAGCTTTTTCTTTCAGCAGCAAGTGCGATTTCATCCTCTACATAAATCTTGTTTGGTTTGTTTTTTTTTCCAGGAAGGCAATTCTGCTTCTTTCTTCACTGTAAATATACTTACCTTGAATGCAAAAGCTTGCTCTGCAACCCAGGTCAATATTGTGATATGCCAGGTGGTGTACTACTACAAGGTATCTGTGGGCTCACACCTCTTATCAAGACAAAAGGAAGAACTCAAATACCCCATGAAAGATTCTAAAACAAAAAGTATTGTGTTAGGGCAATATCCCTTTATTTATCACAAGTTTATAACAAAATGCCTCCAATTTCATTAAGTACTCCGGGGAGGACAAATTTGGTCTCAAATGCAGTAAGAGAAAAGAACTGTAGGAAGATGAGATGCACATGAGCAGAAATCCTACGTAACTGACACCAGTTTAGCAGGGAGAAGTGCCTATAGAAAAAGAGCATAGTGCATTACAGTCAGGGGCGGTGCATTTAGGTTTAGAGTCGAATTCTGACAGCCTCCCCCACAGCTATCCATCTCACTAGGCACCGACTGCCACAGTCAAGGAAGCTATTTGATCACCTATTTACTTCCCAGGCCTGCCAGACTCCCCGCCACGTACGACTGAGAACAGGCATCACGAAGCCAAAGTTAGGCACTTAATGTGTTGATATGCATTGCTGTACTGATTACACTTTATTTCTGAAAGTCATATTATACTACGCAGTTGCAGTGTTGAGCAAATCCAGCCTTCAAAAGAAGCAGATGAAGCCCTCTACTATTGAGCCAACAGGTCAACCACAAGGAAACAAACCATGGTGGGATGAATCAAGAGAGAATTGTCAAAAGCAGCTGCTGGCCCAAGGAACAATGACATTAAAGCGTGTAGACCTGCTTAACAGTCATTCATGTAAACATCCCAGATAGTTTGGGAAAAAGGCACTTGGTTTATGTCAAAGCATTTACAGCAGAACATCTTTCCTCATACTTAGCAAATGTCCAGCTGGCTATTGCCCAGATAAACAGATTTGTGTTGAGATTTCTCATGGAAACGCTTGTATCAAAGCGTGACGTTCATGGTTCTGTGGTTTTTGTCTTTTTAAAGAATTCCTTCTTTTTACAAATTCCAATCAAATGAAAAGTAAGCCCACCCATCCAATCTACATATGTGCAGGGCAGTGCTGTATCTGGTTGTTATTAAAGCCGCTGAACGAACTTCATACTATTGATGGTGAATGTTTACTGTCTTTGTGTATCTCAAAGCAGCCAAGAACACTGGCTTGGCAGGGATCAAGAGATGAGAAGGAATCAGGCTGAACAAAACAATCCTTGAAACATGGTCATGGAGATAACATAAACAAGGGGGATAAAGAATAGGTGGTGTTTACGAAGGTACACTGAACTAAACTTTTTCCCCTAAGACCACTAGTATCCTATCTACCAATTGGAAAATCTTCTGTTGAATCCCATCTTTTCCCCCAGTTTACTAATGACAGTGAATCTTTGCTTCTGTCAAGTTTTTAAGTCTTTATTTTCATGTCTTAAATGGTTGAATAGGGAAAAGAATGTTAAAGTCCACAGCATGCCTGGGGAAAAAAAAAAAAAAAAACAGCAGCAAAAAAACCAAACCAAGATCCCTGAGATTTTAAACAGAAAACTAACAACAAGGCCACAGTCCAAATGGCACCTATGACACAGGCACAGAGGAAGACAAAACTGGAAGGTACTTGGGTTGGGATTTTTTAGGTTGCAGGGGGATGGTGGTGGTGGTTGTCTTGTTTAAATGTATGGCTTGCAATTGTATATCCACATTCAGTTTTGTGCTGCTGTCCACCTAAAAGCACAGATTTGGGTCAAAGATGACTCAAACAGAAGAGCTGTTAAAGGCCTCAAGGAGATAAAACACACTAATAGTGAGCATGCACTGCGTAAAAACCTGAGGCACACACTTGCCTTATCTGCAAATGACCTAATGTACAAATCAGAAGCAATCTAGCTGCTGTAGGCAACAGTTCTGTGTTGCCTAGTTTATCAGCCTCCTTAGCTGGACCTTCTGCAGTAGAAAGGGTTTGGATCCCGGGTCTAAAAGTAGGAAAACCTGAAGCTTCTGACCCCAGCAGAGGTGAAATCCCCAAAACTTTCACTGACGTGCACGGAATCTTGAACAGGAATTTAGAACAGGAAATTACTACTGCTGCAAGAGATTTTGCATTAAAAGGCAGTGTAGAATATTATGCACTCTTTAAGGACTACACATAATAGTTTTTCCTTTTTCTCCCGTAGAAAACAAAGGTTTTTCTATAGTACCTATTCAACATGATACCCCAAAACATGCAAGGCTAAAGAAGCCTGTTCTTCCTCATCATCTCCCTGTGGGAAAGTGTTTTTTGGGATTTTTTTTTAAAAAGTAATCATTATGCCAACAGTAGTGGAAATGGTTTCCCACAGCCTTTTCCAGATTGTCAGACTCCATGTTAACCTGCTTTCTTATGAAAGGTCAGTCTAGTCAGATTGTCCTTGCTTTTTTCTTCTTAGCTACACTGTTCCAGGGAACAAAAAAAAACGCAAAACAAACGCAAACAAAAAGCATTCTTTTTCTTCAAGGACAGAGCTGGCTCCCAATGCAACAGAGTAACGGAAGCAAACTGAGGACCTCTGCCAGTATGCACAGTATTGTCTCCCCTCCTCCTTCTCCTTTCCCCCTCCTAGGCTTCCAGTCATCTTTCCATCAGCTGCATACTCTGCTGCATCCTAATGTTTTGTAGCCTTGCTTTTCTCAGCCCTACAGAAAGGTGGTAGTTCAGAGATATTAATTTTTGAAAGCACTGTCGCAGTTTTTCAAGAAAAAAAGCAGAGCACATTTTCTGTTCAGGCTCACACTCCCTTTATCTTTGTTATGGGCGTTATGGTACTTTCCAAAGGCCCCCACCAGTGAGCAGCCACACATGGAGGTGAGCACTATGCATACACACAATAGAAAAGACCCACTGCAGAACGCACACATATTCTGAAAAGACATACAGGCAAAAAGTTGAAAACAGAAATATTTTTGCATTATCTTAGAAAGCACAGCTAACTGACTTGACCAAGGTTGTTCCCCATGCAAATGCAGACACTAGATTTCAGTGTCTTGCTAATTAGACCATCAGATTTTCCTTTTGGTGCATCTCAGTAGTAGGTTCATTTCTTCCAGCTAATTACCTTTTATAGGTATTTTGATATGCTATGACAGAAGCACTGTTTGCCTCTCAGGAAAAATAAAACTCCTGCTGAGAAAAGCATCAGCACCAGAACCTTTACTCTGTGCAGACAAAGAGAAAGCAAAGGTTTACCGATCGAGTATGGGAGGAGGGAAGAGGATGCACTTATTCATCACATTTATCTGAAGTCTCCTGAAGATAAATAACAGGACATAGTATGGTGGTTGAACTTTTAACCATCACTACATCATCCACCAATGTCTCAGTAGCATCTTAAACTCATCTCTATAAAAGCAATTAGCAAAGCAACCCACAAGAGGCTGTGGAAAACAGTTTCCACCACACTGCATAAGTACATCTCTTCACTGAGATCACCTCCTCAAGTTACTGTTACAGCTATGACCAAAGTAAAATATGTTTTTTATTTCTCTGATAGCAATTCAAAGCTACACATCCTGCACTGGAAGAGACTCAGAAGTGACAAGCTGCCTGTCAACACACTGCATGCAGATCTCAGAGGGAATTACTTGTGTGCATCTAGTGAACATGCACAGGACGACCTAAATGCCCATTTCCTCTTTATGGTCTGTTCTCAGCAGATGAAACAAGAGACTCTGAGAGACTAAGATCAGATAAATCAGCAAAAACACAGCAAGAAAAAAGATATCTCATAGCAACACAGATGTATTGACCAGATGAGAGAGTAGTTTACAGCCAGTGCTGTAGCTCCTGCGTATACAGACATCCATACATTTGCTGCATGTGAAGGCTTGCTTGGATAAGAAGGACTCCCCAGATTGCACTTGATGTCAGCATAGTGTCAGCTGACCTTTTGGCAGCTGGCCTGCTCATATCTATCCACTTCTGTTCTCTTTTTCTCTTTAATGCCAACATCTGCCCATGTTTTGCAGTGACACAAAAGGTCAGTAAGACCCTAATGATACATTAAACCTGATAATTAAGTGATGCACCATTTGCAGTGACCATGTGCCCAATCTCATTCCCCCTATATTCAGAACTCTGCTTTTTCCTAAAAAAAAAAACCTATATACTGCAAGTGCAGAGACATCTGCAATCTCAAATCTTCTTTACATGCTGTAGAGATCACTTTAGATAATAGAGAAAGCATGTCAGAAAACACCTGGTCTCTCCAGGCTTTCAAGAATATTAACATTTGTTCTATCATCATAAACCCAAATTTCTTATTCCAAACAATCTTTACTTTTCTCTGTAACGCACAACGACCTCCCTGTTTCAAACCAGCATGCTTCATTTTCTGCACTTACACAATAATTTCAATTTAATATTGACCCGTGAATCCTAACAAAAAAGACATCTATATCCAGGCGTAAACTCATTTTGAGACAAGCATATTCCACTGCATGATTTAAACACCATGGTTCCTTGCACTGTCTAAAAAAATGCTATGCACTCTGGTGGGAGTCATCTACATCCACTCATTTTGTTCATTCAATGCACTCTGTACATTTTCTGAGTGAAGTTTTCCCTGTTGTCTTCACAATGCAGATCTCATGCTGGTCTTCGTGACCTACAATGGGTAGGTTCTTCAAATGCCTCAGAAAGAACTATTGTCAATGAAGAGAGAGGAGAAAGTCGATGCAAAGACTTATTGTTTTCCCAGTACCATCTGCTGCACTGGGTAAACTGAATCAAAACCCAGTAAAATGAACGTAAAGCTGGATAATTTTGATGACTATTCTGCAACATTTCTTATAAAATTTACTCCTCATTTGCATGAAGAAAGAACAGTTGTAATGCAAGATTTCTGTGTTTGTACAACAGATTTCTCATATTTTGTCTTGTCTTCTCAACTCATCTGTACTCTCTTGCAAGTTAACCAGCCCCTATTTTTAGGAGGGAAATCATCTTCTGATATGTTTGTCATTAGTAAGATCATGAAAAAGAACTGCCTACCTAGAAATTTTTAAGGGCCTCCTTCTCTCATTCCTATTCTTGGCATTTTTTGCCTTTGGCATGCAAAAAGCATCCTGTTGTTAGTAGAGTGTAATGCAAGACTTCACAAAAAGCTAAGAGGGTCCCTGAATGTATGTTGACCAGTAACAGATCTAATAAACGGAAAAGCCATAGTTAAAACATTTTTCTTCTTTCTCTCTCAAAATTCTTTATCTCTTCTTTCAAAATAAACAATGTAACAACCCAATCAGAAAGAGTTCTCTGCAAGCTCACATATTTTAAGTCACTATGTGTAAATCCAACCTTTATTTGTGGTATACTGTAAATTATTCCCCAGATTAATGCCACCAAGTATCAACAGGACCATTCAAAGGTTATAGTATCTGTACCTGTTGGATTATGTATAAGAATCCAGACCAGCGGGAGTTGAGACGCGAGGTGGAAAAGCTTATTAACAGCATTGATAATGGAAGTGTTTCCTTTGTGATTAATTGAAATTTTGACATTCAGAACTTAATTGACTCCAAATCATTTGGGATATTTCCTAAAATTAGGCCATGGAAAAAAGCTCATAAAAAAAGTAGCACATCAGTGTTTTTAATGTGGCTTCAAAAAATCTTAATGTCAAAAGCTACATGCCTTATTCTACAAACAGTAAACTACAAACCAGGAAACCTACACGCATAATAAAAGAAGGCAAAAAAACAAAAAATAAGACTAGGTCCAGGATCTCCTCATTAAATAAAACACTTTCTTTTTCTTCAGGTACATAGAAATATAGACTGTCCCAAACAGACCTCTATGCACCATTTGTTGTCACTTCTAACAGTTATAATGGCTTTTTCCATGTAACTTTTAAAAGATCAGGTGGTGTATCAGAGCTGTGTTTGCTTTGTTTTTTTAAAAATCAGCTTCATTTGTTTACGTGTAATCCAGAAATATGCACTGATATATTGCTATATACTTTTTCACATTATTTCACTTCCTACTATGGTAAAAGGTCCATTGCATGGGTTGTCCTGGGGACTAAAGGGAGACCAGAGATTACAGATATTTGCATCGTACAGTGTTTTGGGAAAAGACTTTGAGTCCTTGAACTTAAAGGGAATAAGACGGTGCAGATAATAATTGAAGACATTGCATCATTTGATTACCAGGTTTAATGCATTATTAGAGTCTCATCAACCTTCTCTAACAATGTTGGTCTATCTGCATTAAGGAAGCATGACTAGTATTAAGGAATTATGATTAAATGGAAAAACATTGGTAATCATGCTACTTTTTGACATCTATGTCCTGTGATTCTACAAAGCCTTCATCCACTCAGCTTCCCATCAAATGTATGGCATACTATCATTCAGTTGTCCAACAGACCCATCTAAGTCACCAAATAATTCCAGCTATGTAGAAAATGATGTGCATAGCTCCGCACACAACCTCCTGTTTATAGTTCCGTTCCACCAGCCTAAAACCGTTAAGATTGTTGGCATCATCCTTTTATAGCAGTAAAACATGTATTTTCATTACTCTTCCCCCCCCCTGCCCCTACTTCCACCTTCTTCTAATTCTGTCTGTGATGTATTTTAGCTGTCCAGAACTGATGACTACTCCTGGGCTTGCCTGATGAGGCTCACAGTGGTCACAGTCTATGGGGTTCTGCCACCCACCACTGGGAACTGCAGCTTCCCCTCCCAGCCCTACCCGGGCCACAGACTCAAGGTTTCCTTGCCATAGAGATTAGTTTGGTGAAAAGCACAGGTGCGTTGGCATGCATTTTGCACCTGAGAAGTCAGGAGAGAGAAAAAGCATGCACCCACAGATTTGGGAAACAGGTCACATTATCCTCCTCCTTTGCATTTGGGGGGGGGGGGGGAGGTTGGGGGGCATGTTACTAGATAG
>JAOXJM010000001.1:141165218-141194798 GCA_026413425.1 Tringa solitaria
TTTTTGTATGTTAGGAAAGGGATAAAACAAGCAGCATAAACTAAAAGCACGAGTTGTGTTTCTCATTGTTTTGTTTTTTTTTTCAAATGGAAGAATAAAGCAGATAGAGTCTGAGGCTCAGAGGACAAGTCTCTAGGGCACACCTCCCTTAGCTTGCAATGATTCTATTCATTACTTGCCTGACATTGCCCAAAGAGTCTTGGGAACTGAATCTTTAGCTCTGATTAGTGCACTAAATATTCGACAAGCTTTCATTCAATGTATTATTAAGTAATTTCAGGATAATGCTTAGTTTTGGAAGGAAGATATCGGCTTATCCCCCATACAAATCTTGTGAGGTTGATTCTAATCAATGTAGAACTATTTAAAGAATGATTTAATAAATTAAAGTCACATTCCTAGAAAGGTGCGCTCCAAAATATATTCACTTTTGCAAGCTGATTTCAAACACTCATGGAATGATTTTAGAGATAAAGAAGACATACTGAAAAAAGCTGCCTATAAATAGAAGATCACCAATACAAGTGTAAGTCAGCAAGAGCCATAAAGACAAGCAGCGTAAAAATACTTTATCGATTGCCATAGTCCAAAATAGCTTTAATTCTCTGTTAATTTCTCTTGGGAAAAACAATTCTAATAACGCTCTATGAAAGGGCCCTTGAAATAGAATACAGTATATTCATTTTTGCTGATTATATCAAGATTGAACAGAGGCACCAAACTGAGCAAAGAGAAAGAAGGCAGAGCCTTTGTCTTGAAGAACTGACAGACATAATCTGAGTAAGAAATTCTCTAATACAAAGAATAGTCATTTATAGCTTCAGAACCATTCATTTTTCTTGAGAACCACTGAACTGTCTCCAGCTCAGTTAACTACTGCACAGTACTGGTTCAGTGAGGAAATCACAAGTAAGGGCAAATACCAGCATGGAATTGCAGCTGCCTTGAACCAGGCACAAGAAGGTATGGAAACTACATGAGCCACACCTATAACTATGGAAGGACTCTTAAAATACACAGCCTGTAATTCAGTGTAACAGCTGTAGTTAAGACAGAAAAGGAAATAGACACATTAAAATTAAAGGAAGGCAAGTAAAAGCTATCCTCACCTCAAACCAGTTTCAAAAGTATGGGTGTCTTCACAGTGAGTCTAAAAAAGGGTAAGGTGCAAGCAGCACCTGTTAGGCAGTGGTTTTAAATAGCCTCCCTTTTTTAGGAATTCACATAATAGGCTGAAATCACACAAATACTGGCCAAACACTATTTCAAAAGGACCTGATGCTTTGTCAGCTTCATATAAATGAGCTTATTTTTATAGACTATAATTTAGATAGCAGCTAATCAATACAAGCCTGGTTTTTTGTACAAAAATGGTGCACATTTCTTCTACCCACTCCTTCCCCCCAGTTCTTCCACCCAAAAAATAATTGATTGCAGGTTCAAAAAAGTATGATGGAGACCCGCCTGAGCCATTTTTCAAATAGTAACAAATTTTGCATGAAATTGGCAGCAATTGTAGCTTATGTAAGAGAGTGAGAAGGAAATAATTTTTTAACCCACATAAAAAGCTTTCCACACAGGAAAGCAACATATTTTTGGTATTTTACTTGTGATCTTTTGTTTTGTTTATTTTTAAGAGAAGCCTTTTGAGATTTATTACTCCAATGTTCCATATCACTATGGGCTAAAGCCCTGTAATTTAGGTACTAAAAGGAGGAAATATGTAGTCTGTAGAGTGAAGTTTTTCATTGAAAAAATCTCCCATTAAGGAAAAAAAAAAAACAAAACCAAAAAAACAAAGGAAAAGTGGGAAGTTCAAAAATTGCATTAAAGAAACAAATCCAAATCTATTTTTCCCTCCTACAGATGCAGCCTGCTAATCAGGAACAAAGGAATATTTAAGAACATAAATTAAAATGTTGTGGCTTAAAATTCTGTAATGCCTCTGCTCTCTTTAATAGGCTGAAAATTATTATAATCCATGCATACTCCTTATATGCAACATGGAGAGTGGAGAGACTACATTAATAAGAATGGCCAAGAGAGTCAGAAAATGCACTGAATTCTCTACTTTCTCAGAAACAAGAGAGGTAGATGTTGGTTCAGAGCACCTAAGCTAATAGAAGCTAAGTTGCTAAATTAGGTGTCAGGAATCACCTCTCTGAAGGCACTCACCTCTAAAACCGTGGTTGGAATGAAGTCTGCTGGTGCTAATATGCCCCAATCAGGCCTACCAACAAATAAAAAAAATCTGCGTAAGATATACAGAAATGCTGCAGCAGCTTAAGTACTGAAATCAAATAGGGAGACTATCCAGTAAGAGCAGAGCTCAAAAATAGAACATAGATGGGAAGAATTTGGCTGTGAGGTATGAGACATTTTTAGAAGACGACAGACAGAAACAGAAAAATGTCAGAGCTGGGGAACCAACACTCTCATCAAGGCAAAGATCGATGTTACCATCAAGAGGATATGAGTTCCAGTTAATATACCAACCTGAGAGCAGCTCCTAGTGCATGGTCTTGAAAGGAGAGAAGTTAATGGCACTGTGGTGCCTTGCTAATGAAGCAAACTGGTTTAGAGAACAGGAAATGGAGAAGTGATGGCAAAACTGCATGGCAAGTCAACTTAGGGGAAAGCGTGTTAGTGTAAGTCAAACAGCACAGTTAACTGTAGGATGGAGAAAGATCCAAGGAGGTAGATTCAGGAGAGGAATGATTCAGGCAAAGACACAGGCACACATTTGTAAGCTGCAAGAGTGAGCTACCTGACTGACAGGCTGCTCAGAAGAAAACACAACAAAATGAGATGCCTGGAGAAGCCGTGACAGTAAAGGGAGAGAGACGAGACAAAAGCACTTGGGAAGGCATCATGAGGAAAGCTTTATTTGGCAAGAAAAACAATGTTTGTCAAGTCTCTGGAAAAAACACCAAAACTTTTTTCAGCTATTTTGAATTCAGGCAGAAGAGGTTTCAGACTGTTAAGATTTTGTTGAATTTCACTGCGCTCATTCATAGCAGTAAGGCCTCTTCCACTGACACAGGTGTCCAAAGAGCTGTGCAGACCTCTGCAGGTTTCAGTCTGAAAAAAGGTCCTAATCACATCTTGACCAATGTCATTTTTTGACATGAACCTTCCACTCCTGAAAGTTCAAGTCTGACTGGCAGGAACTGTACTAAGACACTAAACCATACACCTCTATTATCAGTGGCTTCAAAAGTCATTCCCACAATCAAGCTTTCCTCGTTCAGTGGACTAACCATTTACCATCATGCAAAAAATTCTTCCATCAAAGCAAGTGCCACTTAACATGAAGCTTTTACGGTTTGCTTAGCCTCTTAAATGCAATAAAGGCAATAATTATGAATGAAGGGAAAGTAAAACTATTCAAGTTTCCACTGCTTCATGGACCACAGATCAGAAACTCCTGGCCTGCCATTAAGCAATGCTCAAAGGTTTGGCTACTGAAGCTGCAATGCAGAGCTACACAAATCCTCCATGACTCCTGAGCATGCTGTAACTCAGTTACACAAAACACATGACACATTCAGCTTGGATGCTGTTTTGGGCCACCCATCCCTGAAACTCCTGGGCTTTTGTCTCATGACAGAAATACTCCTTTATAGTCACTAGAGCTTTCTCCAAGTGTTGCACTGCTGATTGGCTCTAGCACCACTTTTTTCAGAATTGTGTGGCACTGACAGAAAAGCCAACAAGCAGAAAAATATCAGTCACTCCGGAAGAACATTGTGCAGAGCCTCCATAGGATACTTCACTGCATAGGCTGCAGGCCTGGAAAGGTACCATGGCAGTTTTGGCCTCCAATACTGTAGATGCCATACATCCACAGAAAAAAGGAAAAATGGTCCTGCAAAGTTTAAGCCTCCTATGTTACTCTATTATCAACACCCTGAAATTTACAACACAGCTGCCTGAAGCAGTTGCCTTTTATTGTCCTCTTGTTGCCTCTTATTGTCCCACACTGCTTTTTATACTATCAGGAGTAGCTACCAAATACAGAGTCCTTCTGAGTAGATGGATGATAAATAGAGCAGGAAGGGATAGCTAACAGAACTACTTCTTTACTACATCTTGGAAGTTTCGGGGGCTGTTCATCCTCCTTTTTCATCAGAAATCTCCTAGTTGTCAGTTTTCCCACAGTTCAAAGAGCAGCAGAGGAAGGTGGGGAAAAGGTAGATAGAGAGCAGTACTATGATGGTATTTCAGACTCAGCCTAGGGCAGTAACAGCTGAAGTATGAGACAAATCTGGTGTAAATGCAGCACTGTGGAGAATAAAGCACCAGTCAGAATGAAAAACTGTCTTTAGCTGAGTGTTAACTCAACATACCCCAATTTTATGTACCAAAGCAGACCAGCCCTATTTTTTCAAAAGAGCCTAAAATTAATCCCAGCAAGACATGAGCCACGGGATAGCATCCTTAGCATTCAATCTGGGAGAGCAATGCGAGCAGCTGGTGCAGAGCAGGATGTCTCTAAGCTAATCTCTAAACTGCTCTCAAGTCCCAGAGTGCTCCTACTATCATCTGCAAGCACAAAAATAAGACAATTCAGGAAATTACTATCACTCCTTTTTCTCTCCCCTTAATCTCTCATTAGCTTGAGAGCTAACAACCCTAATAAAAAACAAAGAAAAATAAAAAAAACCCAACCAAGCCAAAATATTTTTCAGATAAGTAGTTAAACTGGTATGTCTTATTTTAGACAGAGAACACTGCCACTTTGAACAAACAAAATATAATCTATTTTTGCAGCATACAGACTGGCATATGGGTGCTGAAGAAGTGTAATACTTGTACGCTTGAGGCTGATTAAAGGAAATGTCCCACTCACGCACACATGAACCACAATCAAGCACTTACCTTTCTTTACAGATGAAAACACAAAATCAATCAGCTAGTTTGTTAGTCATTTCACTCTATTTTGCCAAGTCTATCTGCTTTGTCACCCTTCAAATGATTAAAACAGAGCTGCCACAAATCATTCAGAGCTAATTACTGACCTGAAAAATATGCCTATATAGGCAGGCGTAATTTTTAAAAGTAAAAGCAGGAATGTTTTTCTCCTGGCATTCTTTTAAGCTATGTAAAATTTGTGCCAAAGAAGTAACTCTTGTATTTACAAGAAATCCTTTAATATCACCAAGCTACACAGACTAAAAACTGGAATCCTTTTAAATTAAGTTCAGCAAATACAGTGGATACATTAAGATGACAGTATAGACGTACAGACCTACCCATCTTATTTTATAGGTCCATATTTATCCACATCTGGCTTAATACTGCAGTGAGAAACTGAAGATCAAACCAAGGAAACGTATATTTGCAAAGAAAATTAAGGCAGAAAAACCCCTTAGGATGAAACTACTGAGAGAAGCATTACGTTGACAAGATATAGCCTGTTATTTTGTTGTCCCAACATTGGGGCAGGGTCAAAAATTTTAAAGCAGCTATGGACCTATATAGCACATCAGGAACTATAAACTGTGTGATATTCAATGTTTTCCTTCAATGCCCAATTGCAAACATTGTAAAACTAGGTTAAAGTCTCAGGTCTGACTTCTAAAACTAAGTAACCATCACTGCAAATCTTTGCTCTTTCATGATTTAGCAAAAGGAAGTTTGAAGATACAAACCACAGAAGTTCAAGTGCTGGCACTCAATTAGAAGGACCTCCACCTTAGGATTATTTAAAATGTTTAAACTTAGCTTGAATAGTGCTGGCAGCAAGAAACTGCACCCAAACCTGCTTCCATTTGCTTGGACTGGAATACTGCAGAAATATCTAGCCCAGATTCAGGGGCAGAAAGCAGAATCCCTGTTGCCACAAAACATAACCAAGTATTCTTTTCCTTTTGAAAGGAAAGAAAGAGGAAATGCAGAAGAGCAGACACAGTAGCTGTCACAGGTAGCTGCTAGCTATCCTTCTTGAACTGATAGAAGACCCATGAAAACTGCAGCCACAGTATAAACACAGTTTATACTGTTTAAGTATAACACAGTTTAGCCACAGCTAAAGCCATGGGACCAGAAGAACCAGCTAATACAGTAAAAGACCATGACTTCTACTTGCCTGTTGTGAATCAACAGGGCCATGACATCTGAAACATGAGAAAGTGAAGAACTACTAACACTGCAGCTTGCTCTTGACATGAAAATGCATGTGATAATTGAAACAGGCATATAAAAACTCACTCCTACAGTATGTCCGGCTAGGGCCTAACCATAGAAATATGTTCTCTTTTTTTTTAAAATATAACAACCAAATAAAGGTAAAGCTCAGTTCAGTGTATTAACATCGTAGTATTAACTGTGTATGGGGCAGAGTGAATCGCAGCTTATTCTTTCTAAAATATGTGATGCGTGATGCCTTTTAAAAGACTAGTAAGATTAAGGGCCTGATCAAGAATGGCAAATGTCAAAGAGCAGATACAATGAGTACTTTCTATCCAATCAAAATATTATTCTATAAAAACAACACTTTTAAAACAGTTGGGTTTTGGGTTTTTTTTGTTGGATAGCTGGGTGTTTTTTTTTTTAAAAGGAATATTGGTTAGAATCAAAATAGCATAACAATCTCAAACACATGAAAAGCGCTGATGCAAAAGACAGAAATGCCATTCTAGGGCTCAGAAGACCTGCCTGTCACAATCAGATAGACTATCTATAGCCGTTATAAAGATAAAAGCTCAGGATCAAAGTACTGAAGTTTAACAAGTTATAACACATCAGTGAACCACAGCAAACACAACCTTATTCCACGGTGAACTAGACAAATAACCTTACATGTACAGCAAGCTAAGTATACGCCTGCATAAAATTACTATGATATCCTGTTAAACATCAGTAACAGGGTAAGGAGTCTGAAGTCACTGACCTGAATAGACAAAATCAGCTCAAATACATATTTGACAAGCTAGATTACTTGCAGATCAAGGGCTGCTGAAGCCACAAAGGAACAACACCTTTTGACATATCAAGACCATCCCTGCAAGAGACTGTTGCATAGTGAATATAACAGTAACACATGCAAAGAAGTCAGTCAGGAGATAGGTCAGTCAAGGATAAAAGTCAAGACTCAGAGGTTTTCTAATGAAAATTATGATTGCAGTTCACTGCCACTATTCCACTACTAACACTATGATCAGAAAGTTATCAAGATGACAGCCTCATAAATAAGATAGAATTTTTTCCCAATTAATAGTTCTGCAGACATATCAGCAATTCTTTGGAATTCTCAAGTGGTTACATTAAATAAATTTCCTAGGACAAGTTTCCTACACTAAAAACTAGTAGATACTGTACTAAAAACAAGAGTGAGTACTAAATGTCCTAAATTTTAACATCATTTTAGGCAGGCTATACGGGACACCATCCTAAATTTTCTGTATGTCATAAGTACTAGTAACATTTTTTGTCTCTTGGCAATGAAATTTTGCTTTTTCTTTTCCACAACCATGGAAAAAGTGAGCTGGTTCCTTCCATAAGGACAGCGCTTTTCTCTCAGAAGGACACCACCAACTTGAGAATTCCTCATAAATGGACACAGGCATCTCCTGGCATTGCTACATCACAGGGTGCTATCTACTCAATTACTCTTGCCCTCTGAGCCTATAGCCATACATCCACAAGCAAAGGTGCTTTCCCTTCCCTCTCCCCCTCCAGGAAGTCCTTTCAATTTGTTGTTGAAAAATGCTCAAGGACAAATTGGTTTTCCCTAAGGCTATAGGTAATTTCTTTAATAGAAGTTATTTAAAACTCTGACTCCAGATAGGTAGCTCCTTACTCTGCAAGTAACTTCACCAATGTCATTAAAACTTGCTCAGCACAAGAAAAGGACCAATGCTTGACTTTAAGCTGTTTTCAATATGTAGGACTGGGTGACACACAGGAGTAATTCAATTTCCCAAGGCAGGAGTTTTGTGCCTCTGAGCCCAGCTGCCAAACAAAGAGAAGAAATCCAATATGCATTATCAATCATTAGCGTCTCAAGTGTTTTGTGCAAATTTGTCCCCTTTAGAAAATGGCAAGGAAGCACTAATCGATAACCATACATAACTCTGAATGCTTCACTTTGTGTATATCTGAAATATTCCATTTAGCAATGAATTAAAAGAAAATAAATAAATGCCAGAGAATCCGTGGAGACACAAGGCAAATCAAAAGGAGACATCAGCTAAGCTTAACATATCTGTGACCACATTTCTGGGTTTTTTCGACAGGTATAAGCAAAAGCGACAGCAAAACTGGAGAACCTCTACTGTAAAATGTAGGCTACTTAAGAAATTCTTCTTAGCAACTGTTTCCTTGCTTCATGCTTAATACAGCAAAACTACTTTAATATTCTAGTGGCACAAATTAAAAGCATTAAGAAAATAAAAAGTATTTAACTTGGCAGAGACCTCAGGTTCCTCTGAATATATCTGTTGCCCTCAGAGAGCAAGCCTCACATCCTGTCTGAAATATGTCAGTGTTTTCAACCTCAATTTGCCTCTGGCTTGCAACTGTTACCCCCATAACCCTTCAGCAGAAAGAACTCATGCCACTAATGCATAATTTTTCAACTACTTGTTACAAGACTATCTAACATGCCTACCTGTAGGGGCCCAAGCAAGTTTGTTCAAGCCAGATTGGTGCTGGTTTCACCAGTAAAACCTGCAGGAAAAAATGACGAGTCAGTCCTTCACTCCCACCCTACTTCCAAGAGCAGGCTCACGTCCCTTAGAGTGCAGACGACTGGGTTGAAGCCCAGACAAATACAAGTGCACTTATAGCCTTCACAAAACAGTAATACTGATGCAAACAAGAACATTCTGTTTCAGTTGGTTTCTAACAGTTACCTAAAAACCTCTTAACTTTGCTTAAAGTACGCTTTATAACTTTAATAACTACCAGTCTTGTATTTCGTCTGCCAATTAATCATCTCTCAGTTCCAAAGGTCTGCAAGTAGAAAGGAGACACTGAAGCTAAAGGAGGGCTTTTCTATTCCCCAGAGAAGCAACATGCAGCCACCCTAATTCTCACCTGCAAGAGCTAAACCTTTGAGACTTTGCTGATGAACCAAAACATGATGCTATTTTGTTTCAAAGAAATTACTTTTTTTATCTAAAACCAAAGAGCTACAAGTTCTATTGGTATTTCTGGCTTCTGTACATTTCTTGTTAACTTTCGTCATGTTTGTTTGTCCTGTTTCAAACTTCTTGGCATTTACATTCCAGGAGGGAAGAACAGCTCAGTTAAAAATTACTTTCAGTGCTCCACTATAAGATTTTTTTTTTTCATTTATGCACACTGAGGAAAGAAATACACTTTTTTTTTTAACTGTGAATGACATGTCCTCTGTCTGTTCACATGATTAATTACAAATTATTTCCCTCCTCCTCACTTTGAAGTTTTACTACCTTTGCAAGAGCAGTTATTATACAGTAAAATCATTCAGATGAGACATTCAGGTAAAATGCAAATCCTGCAACCAAGCGCTGTACTTAAAATAAACAGCAAAATGGGTATAAACAAGTGCTATAAGACTTTTCATCATTAATAGCTGTGAAGGTCAAAATGCACACTCCAAGGGTCAGATGCTCACTGTATAGTTTTGTTAGATTGCATGGTTTCAGAGGCAGAAATGTAAGGCTACAGGACTGTGACTTAACACAAGAAGGTGGCCTTTTCCTGTTCAACATCTGTCTCCACCTAGAACTACAGTGAGTGTTGATCGTAAGACTTTCAGGTTTAATTGCCTGTAACAACCACAAGCAGCACAAACCACAGTAGGAAGTCAGTTAATGACCTTGCAACAAATGTAACAATTGCTACCAAGACAAAATTATGAGTCTGTTTTAAATAACAGTACTCCTTCCTACCTGCTTTGTTTTCATTTTCTCCTGCTACAAAAATTTACAGAAGCTTTGTTTTCCATCTCCAATCTCTAAGTTTCTCACAGAAGTACAGGTCTAATCCAAAACCCACTGATGTCAGAGGAAGAGACAAATCAGACCATAAAAAAGGAAAATATCCAGGTTGTAAAAGGTTTGTTTAGACCAATTTAGTGTCTGGCTTTAGCAATTTGTAATGACACCAACAAGAGACAAGAACAAAGACTCCCTGAGCTGAAGACTTGGCAGGTATCACAAGCAAAGACAAGGATGGATTTTGTGTAGCCTTCACTCTCTGTGTACTTATCATCATGAACTCCATTCCAACACTGCAATCTATTTATGCCCCTGCAACAAAACAGAACTTGAAATTCTCTTTTAAAAAAGGAAAAAAAATATCAAAAAATATTACCCAGCTTTATCCTATCTGCTCTTACAAAAGTTTCTAGTTTGTTGTCCCTAGTTACCAGAATACACAACCTGTCCAGCCATAAAGCCAAATTTAGGTGGTTTTGCATATATGCAATTTACATGCATATCTAAGTCTGTATATTTGTAAATGTTTCTCACCCACAGATGTGTATAAAAACACCTATTCTGAGCAGAAACCCATCTACAGATGTCTCATTTATTTGCTCTGTCTGTGCCCATGCCAAAAAGTAATAAATGTAGGTTCCCAGGGCTTTATCTTAAGCAAATCTGTCATTACTAGGTCAAGTTCAAAGAGGAAAGCAGCCAATAGGTCAAAAGAAAAAAATACATAATATTTTGATTGGCCTTTTCACTGTTTTTGGAGAGCTCCCGAATAACACACTGTACAAGAGACAGCTACCAATTGTTTTCTGTTTCACTGATGTTAACAGCCAATTTCAAGGGTAGCAACAATTCTGTCCAGCAAATAAATTAACATAATAATTTACTGTCTCAAGTTGTGTCCTTTTCTATACCTCATTTTCCTTGAGCAATAAGAAAGCACTCATTTTAATTTCCCATGCATTACCAAAATTCTCTGATTTAAAGCTTACATTTCCATTGCATGGGAAAGAATACATATTTTTTCCATAGTAAGATCATTATTGATCACACTGTAACAATCAGCAACCGCCATGCATTTCATATCCCTCTGTAAAACCAAACTTATGTTCAAACCACCTTTTAGCCTCATTCAACTGTTCAAAAAGAGACAGCTGACTAAAAAAGCAGCCAGCATGACAATCTAAGAAACCCATAGTCCATACACAGCACAAGTTCACGTGCCTGTACTGCATATGTTAAGGACTAGAACCAAGGGAAATGCTGAACACTCAGCCCAGTAGCACAGTGCTTCTTTATGAGGCTGACAAGTCTCTTGCACTGCAGGGGGTCCCAGACTGCGTTCTGCCCACCCAATACCGCTCACCCCTGCTGTAAGCGATCACTTTGGACAAAACCAGAGGTAGTAAAGGCAGGAAAGCCTGTACATTCTAATAAAGGTACAGACTTGTACTGAAAAATCAACAAAACTACCCCAAAACCTGAAGAGCTACTATGATGTTTGTGCTTATACTTCTTCTTGGGAAATTCTAAAAGGACTAGAACTCTCACCAGTCAACAGCCACATATAGCCTTTTATATCACCCTCCTATGAGCTGTGTTGCATTTTTCCCCTGTGATGCAAGCAGCCATAAATAGATGTGGGAATTCAAAAATATTAAATTAGTTTTGTGGGATTTGTTTTCTTTACTTAAAAAGGGAGGAAGAATGAAAGAAAAGGGAAAAAAAATCATACAGTGCAATATGTTTAATTACATTTAGAATTGTCTGGGGGGAAAAAAAGAGAGAATATTCTGAACAAATTTAGCAACTGAAACAAAGTCTGGAATTTTACAGCACAGCAAAATGAAAACACACAGAAATATGTAATTGTCCCAAAGCCAGAGCACAGGATGTATGTTTACTTTATGTAGACACCATCATTGCAAATGATAGACATTGATATCTAGTAATTAGACATGGGAAGATAGCTTTTTTCTTCTATTTGATCTACAGTCACTCAGAAGAAAACAACAATGAATCTAACTAGCACAGACGATGTTGCCCCATGCTTTGTCTGAAATGGTTTACTTATCCTTCATCAAGAAAACATCCCAAGCTCAAATATATCTGGCAAAAATGTATTTTATATAAACTCCAGAAACATACTGTTTTTCTTGAATATTTTGTTTTTCACTAACTATAAAGTCAAAGAGAATCTGAAACCACAATCTGAAAAACAAAAATTCAGGAATTCTCTAAAAATATATGTGAAAATGGTAGCTTAAGCTAAGGAAAGAAATCTCTCCAGATAAGTATTTTCCTCACAAAATAGAAATAAGCACCCTGCCGTACTTACTGTTGGTTAGTTTTATAATTATAAATTTGAGCAGTGAAAATAGAAAATAGAAAGCTTTCTACATCTGCTTTGAGAAGAAAGCCCCAGAGAGAAAGATTATTTCCATCTTGAGATCATGAAGTATTTCTATTGTCCAAGACATTATACTTTGACTTAACAATTAGTGGTTTGACAGTTTTTACTAAGTAGATGACTTTTACTACTGTAACACAGGCAAAATAGTATCAAACTTTCATATATTGGAGATATGTTAGAAAACAGAATTGGTAACACCCCTGTCACCAGTTAAGATTTCAAGTTTTGCTGCCATTTTCGTTGAGAAAACATTTTTCTCCAAAATCTGGAGCATACAATTGCTAAAGAATTTTGAAAGTGTGTGATACCACAGGTAGCACTGAAACTTTGATTCAAGTAAATATTGATATTTCAATTGATATTCATCTCGAAAATTTGGCATACAAATGCAAAATTCTATTTCTAACAACAAGACTGTTAGCTATGAGAAGAGTGAAACATTAAACAAAAATCTTAGAAAATATATGTCTGCACATATAAAAGCAATCACTATGCAGTTTCCAGACAAAATGCGAGGTGAAAAATAAGTGATGCACCATTGCTGCTAAAAGTAAAGCTTACTATATCCTTTTTCTTACAACTTGAACATGTGTCCAGAGAAAAAAGTATAGAATTTTTTTCACATAAATGTTTTCAGGTAGGATTAAACACCTCACAACATTTCATTTCCCTGTTTCTTGTTTAGTGAGCAGAAATAGACTGCTTTAAAAGTAGAAGCAAGTATCCAAGTAGAAGACAAATTTTTTACATTTTTCAAACAAAGCTCTATTCAAACAAAAAACAAAAGGAAAAAGTTTAATCACTTTGCTCAGTTAAGCCCGTGCATTTAAGAAATATTTCTGGACAGAAGCTTTGCAAATCGTCCTTTTAATGTTTGTATGAAAACAAGGTGATCTAAACAAAGAGGCTTTTTTTCTCTGTAGGCGTCTTTTTTCATTAAAAACAGGCCTTCCAGTTCAAGACCTGGAGTGTGAAGGAAAATATGTTGCCATTGCTCAAACTTTATGCACTATTTGTTTAAGACATATTTCCTCTGAGCCCTCAAAACACCTGTCAGCAGTTCAAACCTGCAACCAAAAAAAAAGAAGACATTTACCTTCAGGCTCACAAGGGGAGACCTGGTTTGCATCAGAGCTGGCACAAAAGCCTTCTGCAATGGACAATTAGCTTACACAGGTAATAGCCAGCCTAAAAACAACAACATCATCCCCCAAGATACTCATTAAGGAGATAACACTGCAAGTTTGAAAATCCTTGTGGATAAGCATTTTTATTTTGGTCAGTATCAAACATTTCTGCTGTGCACTTTGCCTACAGCCCAACACTGCTCAGGTACCTGTTGACACCGAGTGGCAGAAAGGAGGTCTCCACTCAGAGCGGGCAGTACCCTGAATTGCCTCAATGCACAAATAGCCCCTGCCCTTCCCCTCCTATTCTCAGCAAGGAAGAGACAAAGAAGGTGAAGGTTCCCAGTACTGACCACTACAACTAAAAGTATTTGCACCCACAAACCAGGCCCACTGCACTTCCTCCCCTGTTCAGCTGCTGTTAGTGGGACCTTACAGCTGTGCAATTACCACCTCACTGGGCTCAGTCACATTTCTCCACTCAACTCTAGTGCCACAACTCAAATGGCTGATGCGACAAAAAATCAGCACCTGTACCAAGTTATAAATNNNGCACTTGTATCAAGTTATAAATTGCTTTCAGCAGAGTGCATGGCATTCTAGATCCCAGCTACAAATTACTATGTAGAGCAAATTACTACGCAGGTAAGAAGTTTTTTCTCATTCATGCCCAAGAACCTAAAAATGGCTGTACCTAAGCTATACCATAGCAGTTCCCTTTCTGTCCTGCCCTGGCCCATTTGTGTCTCTAAAAAAGTGTCTTTTACGATCAGATCTAGACAACCACTGCTAATGACTCACTGAAGCACCATTACTAATCTGGGATTTATGCCATCATTTTTCAGTCAAGACTGATTAAAGAGATTTGGCAATACTGCAAACATAATTCAGCATCTCTGGCACTGTTTAGAAAACTGTGATCACAGCTTCACATGAATTAAGACTGGTGGCCATCTGCAAAATTTCATGCTGATGCATCCAAAGAACATATATTCAGCCAGCCATTTGAATTGTGGGTGAAAGATGAGTGGGAAAAGAAGAAGATAAGATCCAACAGGGTATGATTAAGCAAATACTTTGTTTTAGGGAGGCTATAACTCCAGCATTAAAAACAGACACTCGTGCAATGCTGTCTTAAGTGTTGCATACACATTTTATAACACCAAAATACTTTTATATTAACAACAAATTAAAAACCAAGATTTTGATTAAAATACAGACAACTGATTTTGATACATCACACCTTAAAACAATAATTATTTAAATGTGTTATCGAACTGCAACAGTGTTTCTCCCCCACGCTTCCTGTTTCCTTTTGACTTTGCCTGAAATCATGACTGCGACGCCAGGAGCAAACACATGCTGCTTCAAGCATTCTTCTGGCACCAAGAAATGAAAGCAGGGTATAAAGTTAATAAGAGCACAATATTGAAAGCTGTGGTATCAGCAAAGTGAAGGTGCAGACAGTAGCAGATTTTCCGTGACTGTACTAGAGAACCTGTCCCTGAAAACCAACATCTAGCACTTTGAATATGGAAATTCAGTTAAAGTCTGAGGTCAAACTGCTGCCAGCAACATATTTCAGGTTCAAGCAGATGCAAGAGAGAAACTCCAGGTCCAACAGGTAGGGATGACTGCTGCTGTGTGCGGCTAGAGCTCTGTTTGGAGGGATTTCACACAGTTGTTAACAAATCCTTCTCAGAGAAAAAGTAGGCCAGTCAGCCCAACAGTGCAAACAAATGACAGTATCACATTTCCAAAACCTTCCAATGTGTTGCATGTCCCTCTCATCATCTTCCCCACTACCACATTTTCCAGTAAAAACCATATTCATGGGAACATCACAGATCTCCTACTCCAGTTTCATGCCCCTCCTGTTCTCCAGAGAGGACAACACTCCCTTACTACTCATCTTACAAACTTTGTTCAACATATCTATCATTTCAAGGATTTCCACACTGATCATTACTGACAATTCTCTTCTTGGGTATAAACTCTGCCCTCGTTTCCACCCCTGCTAGCACCAAATACTGAAGGTTGCACAGGAATTAAGCATCTGTTAAATGCAATGTTATACACATGCATCAGTACCAAAATACCACTTTCAAATGTTAATGTGACAGAAGAGGAGGTCTCTGGGAAAGGACTTTCTTGAGCATCTGAAATGCATTGAGCCGGAATATCAGGTCTGAATAGCATATGGACAAGTTTCTTAGTGTAAAATCAGAGGGACAAGAGCAGGACACGTGCCTGAAAGGCAACAAATGGCTTTAGCAGCACTGCCACAAGAAGAGAAGGGTTATCAACCATGCGGGTATTTTCGTAAATATGGGCGCACATGCTATATACACAAACAGGTTGCAGTCATGTTCTCTCACACAAATCTTCACTAAGTGTTATTTATGAATATTCAAATGAATGCCCAAAACCATATAAAAAAGTAACAACAAAACAAAAGTACCCAATCATAAAAAGGAAACACGTAGCTTTATCTTCCTTTTCAACCTTCAGCTACCTTCCCATTACCTTACAGTGCCTGCTCTCAGCCCTGTGCAGTATATCATTTAGAAGAAAACCGGGGCTACACCCAGATTACATCCAACCACATGTACCACAACAGGAAAACGCAAGTATATCCTGCATCATTATATCATCTCATTCCTGTCTGCAAACAATAACCTCAGACAAAGGCAAGACTCCAGTATAAAGTATCTCCACTAAAAAAAGCAAACAAAAAATCTTTTCTCTATGGTTACACACCTGCATAATGCATTTAAACACTATTAACCAAACCCTTCTTCAACACACGCTCACTCACCTTGTAAAGGGGTGCAACAGCTGTTCAGAAGTCAACAGGGAGGCAGGTGACTGGATGGGGAAGGGGGATGACTTCCATTTGACAGCTTGGGAAATCTTATGTTTCAGGAAGGACGGGAAGCAGCTCTTTCAGAGACAGGGACTGTTCCTCTGACCAGAACTAACTCTCATGCTGCCTAGTCTGAAGAAGGATAGAGTTGTTTCTTATTTGTAGGATGTCAGCTTCTTCTTTTGGTTCAGTAGGAAACAAAAAAACCCTTTATATCCAATATGCCGCAGTACTCAGAGCTACCTGGCAGAAAGGACTACAAGCCAACATTTTAGTAATGCATCAAAGTTCCAGCTTCAACACACAATGGCCACAACTGTCTCACCTTAAAAAAACTCCTAACCAAGTGTCTGGTCAGAAGTCAAAAGCTGCTCGTTTGGGCAGAGAGAGAAGAAAGTGGTATGTATCTTGGAGCTGACAGAAACAGGAAAGATGAGATCATGACAGCACCGATGATAGGATAACAAGCCATTTCCTTGGTGTCAATGGCTTGTTGAAGACATAGTCAATTAAGCAACCATGGTTTTATTTTTAAGTCATCTTTCTTCCTCTCTGGAAATTAACTACATTTGCATATCTCTTTCTACCCACAGGGTAACCATTAAAGAAGTTTTTATATTAGTAATCTTCATCACTGAAATCAAAGCATCTGAGACAGAGTATTTTAGGATAACCACGTAAAATGAAATATTATTTCTATATGCGTCGACTGCAATTGTTTTCTTTGACTGAGTTACCTGTAGTAGTCAACATGGGAACCTCATGTTTCACTTCCACGTTTTCTTTTTTCCTGTTATGCTTTAGGAGGCTGATTCTGAAAGTACACCAAATTCTTGCACTTAAAAATTCTACATGGCCTCTGTACTGGACCTTCTAGCTCACACCTTGAAGGTGCTCCTTTCAAGCATTAGTTCAGTATTTTCAAAATTTATTGTGTAGGGGGCTGCTTCTCCTTTCATTTTCTTTCTGAGAAATGCAAATCTCCCAATTTTTATACTTTTGGGTGCTTTCACTTTCTGATTACTAATTCTGTTAATTCAGTGGTACCAAACCAAAGTTCTCTCAGAGTTCATAGTTCCCCTTCCTTGTTTTTTTCTTGGCTTGTTTGATGGTGGTTTTTTTTTTCAAATCTTGCTTTTTGCAGTTCTCTAAGTTATGCTCTCATGATCTTCAATCATAAGTCCAGAGGGTCTTTCATTATCTCCTTCCCACCAACTACATCATAAAAATAATGACAGATAAATTATAGTTTCCCTATCTTTCCCATAAATTAATGTCAAGATCTTTTAAAGTCTGTTTGCCTAGAACTCATGGCTTTTCCCAATCCTGTCAAACTTCCACAGGCAGCCCATGCCTCTCGAATTGTGTTTTGCAAGTGCCCTTTCTGTTCAGGTATATCTCGTGCCACCTTCATGGCTTCAGTGTTTCAAATGGTCTCAATTCCAGTCTAATCCTAATTTGCAAACAATGAGGAAAAAAAAGGGCCAACAAAAAAAAAATCCCATTTCCTTCTACTTATGGAACTTTTTTTTCCTTTTTAATTCCTCAAGCTCTTGACATTTTTTAGGTGAACTAAAGCTTTCTTCTCTCCAGAGCTACATAACATTACCCTCCCTAGAGGCGTATGTCTTCATGGGCTCTCCAACCTATCTGCTAAACAATATACCAGAAAAAGAGAAGAATATAAGTGGATTTTTACCACTCCTTGCCTCCTCCAGTCTTTAGACATCACAGTTTAAATTAGACCAACTGTTCACAAATTCTAATTTATAAATCTCAGTAGCAGGTCCCAGATGGAAATTACTGGGGTACACTGCACTCTCAGAACCTCAGCATGCTTCTAGGAAGGCACACTTCATGATAGGGTCACAGCACTGGCTACAGGAGCAGTCTGAAATGAAATGCTTCCCTTGAAAAACCTGTCTCAAAACCTCCAGCTGAGAAACCATGTAGCTCCTGGTACCACTCTGCTGTGGAAATACCACAAACTGGACTTGTTTGCACTTCACCAATTCTTCACTTTCTAAAAGTTCCAAGTAGATGCAATACATATAGATGCTGACGTCACCATCAAACTGGCACCTGGTGCATAATTTTGCACAATGAATCTGTAAGACAATCAACCATGTACAATTACACAAATACAGACATATTTAGAAGCCCATATAAAAGCGGGGTTTGGCCATCCTCATAACCAATGTGAAGGGCTTCAAAAGAAACCCAGAGATTCTGTAGAGCCTCCAACAATTATTCCCTCAGGAATCACCATTCCTTCTGGCTGTTTTACCCAAGTCTCACAACACTTAACCTTTTCCTGAAAATCTCAGGTCCCTGAAGCATGTATCACACATAGAAAAGGCAAAATCTTTCGCCTTAGCAGTATCAGAAGATAGCTTGCAAACATGCTGTACAAGTCAACTCATAAAGAGGGCAGGACACGTGTTAGTTCTTCAGCACCATTCACAAACACAAAAAGTTTAAAGACATGAGAGGTTTCAGGAAGAGCAGAACGTGAGGTGACCACACAGCATACTATTTTACTCAATATTAAACAAGAACATCAGGATTGGGAGCTATCCTAAAAGCTCCCAAAGCTGGGAGACAAATATGAAATCTATGGCAAGGATTATTTAAACTACCCTCATGATTTTGAAGGCTTCTTGTGATATCCAAATGCCCAAGGTTGATCACACTACTGCCCCATACATTCTCTGACACCCTTTTTCAACTGTTAATTGTAAAAGTTAGGCCTCATGACCTCCTTTGTTCAAGAGAGAATTACTCAAAACTTTACTTGAGACACGACCACCATGGCTTCTCCTAAAAGAACCTTTCACTGAATTCTAATAACCAGTTGCAAAGAAGCGTTTCCCTTCCCCCTCCTATGAACCTCACCCATATAGCTCACCAGGTGCCTGTCCCAAAAGCAAATTTGCAGAAGGAAGTAGAAAATGGGAGGGAGAAAAAGGTGGTGCATTTACAGCAAAATAAATTTCTGCCCTCAGACTGAAAGCTCTCAGGAGCATCCTTGCAGAAGAACTACTGTACCACTGTGTCTCTCTCAAGCCCCTACCTGTCAGACACAGTGTGGAAGGGAAGACAGGTTCCAATAACTCTGGAGGTAAACCATCCTGCTCACATACACATCAGTGGAGGAGACTATGTTGTTTGCTTGCCTCCCTCACGCAGCAGCAGACACCTCAGGAACAAACACATTCTGAGGATTTTAACACTCCAAAGCTAGGCAGGAGATGTTCAAAACAACCCTGGACTGCTAGAGCAAGATGATAATCCAACAGCCCTCTGCTGTTCCAAGAGTAAGAACTAACATGTTACCTTCTGAACGGCAGTACCCTGAGGTATGGGAAATGAGGCCAAAAACATACTTCTGTTTCTTCAGAGCAAGAGGAGGGAAACAGAACAAGGAGGTAACATAAGAGAACCGAAGAAATCAAGAATTTCTATTCCTATGCCAGGTATTTCACCTCTGAAACACCTATGAGAGACATGACATTTACAGAACAAAACACTAGAAGCTTTCACTGCTCTTCCTGAGAAGGGAAATCTCACTAGAAAAACACCGATCCTCATAATTTGTTTCCCACTAATTGTCTCTCCATGTACCTGCTTTCTGCTAGGACTGGAGAACAGTGTTTTTAGAGCAGCTCTCAGGGTCTCCCTGTGCTTAGCAGCTAGTCTAATTGCTGAACTGCTTCTACACAGCAGAGCCGAAGCCTCCACTCCACCAGCATTTCTCCTCCCAGGGCAGTATTACCCTGCTGAGAAGTAACAGGCATTATGCACCCACTGAAAAGCAGGACAGTACACATATAGAGCCAACAGTGAGCCTGTAATGACTTCTAATGGCTTTATTTACATCCTACCAGTCCATTTTTAGCAGCATGCTTGGTTTACCTATGAGATTTTAATAAAAATGCTCAGTTTACATCCAAGCCTTTCTGACAGCACCTGGACATTTACCACTCTAACTGGGCTACTTATGCTATACAACAGAAGTGCTAAATATTTTACGTAGGCATGTTCTTTCAATATATTAATTAGATATTTCATCTGAAATGTTCTCAAAATCTAATAGAGCACACACATCCGAAACTCTCACTGAAGATTCACTCACTAGAGGAGCTTTCACACAGATTTCTTGACTGGCTGTATTTTGCTGTCCCCTCTTTATTTTATAGAGTATATAACCTTCTGGTCATAACAGATTGCTTGCTCCCAGCTGGAAAGCCTCTTGGGAACACAGAACTGTAACCTACCATTAATATATTAAAGTACAGAACATTTCAGACACCATGACGCAGAAATCACAAAGATAGAAAGCTACATGAGAACCTGATGTAGAATTAAAAAGGCTTGTTCCATATCCATCTCTAGCTCAAGTGAAGCAGTAAACCTACAACTCATGTTGGAAGCCTGCGTCTCAGGCACTGCTACCATAGCCATTAGTACTTCTAGCAGAAATACAGTACTTACTGATACTTCTTGGGAAGGGTAATTTTACTAAAATATAGATTGGGTCAAACTAACAGGAAAAAACCACTAAGTAATGCAGACAACTTAGATGGCAGCATGTATGCATTTTAAGTTAGTGCTCAACAAATGCTTCCTCACAGTTGTTGGGGAAAGGTACATTGCCTGGGGAGAAAAAGAGTTTTGGTATACATCAAAGTAAAGATGCATTTCAACATTTGCATCATTGTTACCAAAAGGGGAAAAGTAGAAAAGTCTCTGTTTTTATTGGAAGTAGTTCCTTGCTACACAAGATTTCCCCCATTTTCTAATGGACAAGTCATTTCCGTGGCATTATTAGTCCCACATTGTTTTAAAAAACTTTTACATGTCACCGCATGCCAAACATTATGCTGTTTTGTCACTGCACAATAGCTGAGATACATAGGTTCACATGAAGCAAACAAACAGTTTGTTAAGCTCCTTCTCAGTAAGAGAGGAGCAATCAGAAGGTGGGATAGGTAGCATCACTACCCATAAGTATGGATGCTCAACATCACTTCTTGAAAGACTGCTGTTTTCAGTTGCTTACATTTTTCCAAAGTGTGTGCCCAGAAATTTTTCATGCTCTTTGCCTCAGACTGATTTTTTAAAAAATAAGCATTAGTTTCAGCTGAAACAGTTCACTTGCTGTTAATGGCAAGGGCTAAAGGAAACATGTTTTGCATAAATTCTAAATACACCAAAAACCGGCAGTCTTTTCTTTCTATCCTAATGCTTTAACACGTCACAGTAAACACAGATCCAGCGGAGATTCACTCACAACTAAAATCTCCAAAAATGCCAACAAACCAAGTATTACTGATTTCCACAGGTGATCTACTGCACATGCACTGCCCTACAGGCAGACTCACTGCTCCAGCCCAAGGGGTTTGGAAAACAGTCCCTTTTAATAATCATTCAACATCAGTTTGGCTGAACATTGAAATGGGCCAACAGAAGCTGTTGTCCCTCTGAAGCCTTCAGACCAAAGAGCATGGACAAGTAGCATAAGGAAGAAAACCAAGTGGGCAGCCTAAACTGGTGCAAGGAGTCTGGGAACTGGAGAGATACTGGACACAGACTTCAAGGGAGAACCAGCCTTCTTCAGCAGGAAGAATAAAGTATCAACTACCTTGGGGTGTCCAACTCGAGGCATCCATGATTCAACTTTGGAAATACACAGTCTTTTGCAGAATATATGCAGAAATAGCTAGGAGAGCTTAGCAGTTCTGTAAAACTGAAACTAGATCTTAAATCAGATACCCCAAAACTGAAAGACAATGTATTGACCAATGGCAAAAGGACAATTTTTAAAGACTTGTCTTGCACCACACAGGAACTGTGGGGAGTGGTAGGGTTGTGTCCCAGGCCTCTAGAAGGATGCAACTCTCAATCAGAAAACAACCTCGCCCTCCTCTTCCTTCAATCTCCTGCTTTGATTGCTGTACAGCCTCCAATTTCTGCAACAAATAAAGCCATTACACTCATTGACGTCCTTTACTGCACAATTCATCCCCAGATTAGGCCCCTCCTGTGCATTAATTCAACACAGAAAAGTAGATCATCTAACTAAAGATTTAGCATAATTGGAATCTGTGAGGGAAAACTGTGGTTGCAGGGATTGCTCTTTTAAGACAGCTATTTTGTCAGCAGTGTGGGTCATTTGTGGTTTAAAATGTTGTCTTTGTGCCTATAACTGTCTTATTTGTATAGGGCAGCACTGCTTTCCATTCAGCATAGAACCAACAGTGCCAAACATTTTTCTCAATCCCAGAAATGATGACAGACGGTCCACCCACACTTTGGGAGCAAAAGTCATGATCACTAGAAAACCTCAAAGACCAGGTTCATCCGTGTTTCTAAAAGTACGCGCCTGGACAGCAGAGCAAGTCACGAGTCCACTGGGAGTTAAGCATCACATGACACTAATCCCTAGCTTTCAGCTATGACACTGACTTTTAAACATGGCTAGACATAATTGACTTTTCTACTGATATAATTATCTACTGGTCTCATACTAATTGTTGCTATATCTGTCTGTGTGATGTTCTACACATTTGAACTTTAAAAAGTGATCCATAAAAACTGGAAAGGATAAGATACCCATGATATAATTCTCTTGTGCAGATAATGTCCACACTTACAAAGCAGCTGAGATGCTCTAGAGACTTCTGGATCTGGACAGGAAGACTTACTCCAGATTTTACATTTTATACGCAGCACGTTCCACATAATCTAACACCATTTTTTAAACAAAAGCTGCAATGTTCAAATCCGTGAATGTGCAATATTCACAGAACTGCTATCAGAATTAACAATGCACTAATATTTACTGCTTTATGGTAAAAATATAACAGAAAAATGGCACACAGAGTTTGGCAAGTAACTCTGGTGACTGAAGATATTACCACGCTGCTGTTCAAGTTTACAGCCTCCCAAGCAAAGTCAATGGACCAGATCAAGTGAACACTCTTTAGAAATGTCAAACCAACAGTTTAAATTAAGCTGCTGAACTTTGCACTGAAGTTGCTGAAGCGCACGCACACATTTCATTCCACCTGCCCTGCTGTGGGAGGCAGTAATTTCCAGACTAGTGAATGTAAAAAGTAGCTACAGGATCAAAAGAGCTCTTGGTGGCAAGACAAAACGCAGCAAGATGCATAGAGAAATCCATGTGGGTAAGGAAAAAAAAAAATAGATATCTTTGGAGGGTCTAGCAATAACTACTTTACCCCGAGCAACACTGAAAAAAACCTTCAAGTTGTTTTTTGAAAGAGCACTATGAATAATTAGAGGCTTAGCAAACTATGAGAAACTATGCCCTTAACAGTGGTCATCACAGAGAAAACGTAGAAAAAGAGCTAGAAAAAGAACAGAGAATATTCCAAACAGGCAAGTATTTTTAAGATACCTTATACAAAGCAAATTAATTCTGAATTCTTATTATAACTCTCAAAGACTGGGCAATTACTGAAAAATTCTTCTAAAGCCTGAATCCAAGCTTCAGGCTGCCAAGGGTTAAGGCTTGAAACAAACACAAACCGGAATTATAGAAAGATCCAATGCCTAACCCTAGTAGTAAGCCCAGTACTGCACTTTCCCCGACACAATAGATTTAACAACAGAGAATGAGTGGAAGAACAAATTCTCAGCAAGTCTAGTATCCTCTGTGCCTCCACTGTTAGCCATAATTTCTACCTTGGAGCCATGTCCTACTCATTGCAAGAAGAAATTTGAGGCATCAAATTCTTTCTAAGCACAGTTCATTTGGCTTGTACATGCTCCTGTAGCTGGAAGGAAGTTACAGAAAATACAGTGATATGGCACACTACCACCACGTAAAGAAGCTATTCAAGCACAGTTAGTCTGGACTGCTGAGGCTTGTAAAAAAGGAACTGAGTGTGTGCAGACACACTCACAGGCACTGGTTGTATTTGTAGAATTCTGTAGTTTGCTACACTGTAGGAAGGGTACCTTAGCTATAAGGTGCCCTTACACTAAACTGCCCCAAGGAATCAAGGTGCACTGTTTCCAAAGATCTACAACATCTGTACATATATGCTTTGTATAATTACTTATATGGTGGAAAGAATAATTATTCTTGTAAAAGTTCAGATTGGTGGTAAAACATTATTTTCTTGAGCAAGATGAAAATAGCAATGCTTGTGAGAGCAGACAACCTCTTAAAGCACCTCATCTAGCAATGGGAGTTAGCAGCATGCAAACCCTGCAGCAGGCCTCTTTCTGCAGGTTCTTACCTGGCATTGCACAGCCCCTTGCTTCCCATACGCTCAGGTTCAGGATGCATCTGCTAGGGAAGCCCAGCTCTAGAGCCTAGCCCCCGCTTCTGTGCTACAGGCTCAGAACTCCTCCAGTTTTTTGCAGAAACTACGACTTTAAAGTGCTCCACTGGCAAATGCTATGAAATACAGATCAGAAACGCACTAGATGCATTTTCCACCACTCTCTCTCCATTTTCCTGTATGGGCCGTCTACTCTCTCATCCTCCCCGCTCTTTTCCCTTCACTTTCCCTCTCCATATCCACACTCCTTTTCCCCCATGCTACTCCCTTTCACCTTGCTCAGTCATCTCATCTCCTCCACAAAATCTGTTCTGTCTGCAAAAAACTGGAAGAAGAGAGCTGTATTTAGAGAGCATCATCTCTCACACAACAAGCTTCTCTGTTCACATGGCAGAGCACCAGGTGACAAACAAGATATAGGCCTTCATGACAAGACACAAGGCCTCTGGCGGTAGGACAAGAGGAAATGGCCTCGAGTTGTGCCAGGGGAAGTTCAGACTGGATATTAGGAAAGAATTTTATACTGAAAGGGTTATTAAGCATTGGAATGGGCTGCCCAAGGAAGTGGTTGAGGCACCATCCCTGGAGATATTTAAAAGACAAGTATCAGAGTTACATTGATGGTTGGACTAGACGATCTTAAACCTTTCCAACCTAGACAATTCTATGATTCTATGGGAAATATGCTTCAAAGGGGCTACACTCTCATGAGTGGGCCAGCTCTAGAATGTCTGGATCTTCTTCAAAATATCTTGCTGATTTCATACAAGGTTTTAACAATATCTCACTGCCTTATGCAATGAGTGCTTTTAGTGAATACAAACACACATTCACAAACCTCAGCTGCAGATAAATCCCTGGTCATGTATTATAAACTGCACAGAAAGCTTCCACCTAAGATCAGGATCTCAACTTACCTGGAGATAAGGGGGAAAACTACATTACTCTCTCGTATTTCATCAAGATCGTTTTAGCTAAGTTAGGACAAACCTTGGTACATCAACTTCCCTATTTACTATTTCTTGCATATTTGGTAATAATATTGCAAATTCAAGAAATTCCCACTCTGTGGAACTATAAACGGCCAGGGACAGCCTTCCTGCTGTGTGAATATACTTTATTGCAGCTTTCTAATGGTTTTTTTTCAAGAAGTGCTAACATATTTCTGCAGAGCTGGTACCTCCCTTTCCTCTGCAAGGCAGAAAAGTGGCTGGCTCAACGGGCTGACAGAAGCAGGAGCACAATGTCCACCTGTGCTGGCTGATGCAACGTCATTAACCCCAGTTTCTGAAACAGGGAAAATACAACAGTAACTGCCAGGGAAGTCTGGGAAGTTTGCCTTCCATTATCGCGTGCACACCTCCCTTACTGTGTGCCATACAAACCACAAAAACCAGCAATGACCGTACCACTCCCCTGTACAGCCGAGACACACGCCCTCCTCTCAGTCATGTCCTTAATTTACAAATGTTCTTGTTATTTTCCTTACTTCACCTCATCCATGCTTCGTTCTCAGCCAGCTTTGCCTCGGTTGTTCTTTGGTTTTGCCTCACACGCTGCCAATCTGTATCAACACTTCCCTTACAGTAAGCAGACTACTACAAAGAACGGAAGGTGGGAAGCAAAGGAAGGAGAGCAGTGGCAGCGGGAAGTAGCTGTGCAGCGGGCAAGGGAAAATCCTCCTGCTATCTGAAAGCCAGGAGAATCAACTTCATCTACAGTAAAGAGCTTATCATATTAGGTTCAGCAGCAGTAGGTGTGATTTAAAAATATTTGAGGCTATGCCTATCTGCCTGACCGATGTGGTTGAGGTAGATCCACCCCAAAGCTTTCTTCTTCCAAGGTCAACAACATTTTCCAACAACATTTCTGCAAAGGATGTCTGTTTGAGATTTAGGTAGATAATCCAACAATAGAGAGGAAATTCAGTCTGTCAGAAAAGAAACAGGAAGGGAAGTGACAAGCAGAAGCAAAGACTGCATAAGATAGAGCTCTGCTGCCTGCATTATTTGATCTCCTACCTCTCCTCAAGAACAGGTAGAGGTTTCAAACTTCATCTCCAAGCAAGGCAATTACTCTCTACATTCAGGCAAGAAATGGGGAAGTTTTTCCAATGAAGTAATCTACAAAGGGGGTCCAAGAGGTATTCTTATATTCTAAAGCTGCATCTCATATACTAGCAACTAGGTAATTAAAATTTGCTGTAACAAAGTACATGCCAAAAGCCTGAATTAAATCTTAACAAGGAAACAAGAACCAAAAAGGGATCCTTGGCCTTCTTATTTTCCTTCCTAATTCCAATACAACAATATGGACATTAAGGAGCCCAGAACATATAGTAAACAGAGCAGCCATTTCTCCTAGCAATCATTTCACTCCACAGGAGGAACTTCTTCTATTTAACACAGCACCTATGCAACCAGACTGGACTTGAATAGGTCTAAGAGATGGCTAAGGAGGTTCACCCTTCAATATATGTGAAATATTAAGACCAAAAATTCTACTGCCCTAGTATGGGTACAGCCTTCTGTCTCAGCTGACAGCAAGTGAGACAGAAGTTCGTTTCTGCAGAGGTGTGATCACTGTCTTCAATAACGGAGCCAAACACCCTCTGAACATAATGTGCCTCCTTTGCACTTTGGCAGGGTTCTTTGTTTCCCCATGGATCCATGCAAGTTACCACCCACTATAGATTAAGTTTAAATTAGCTCATTAAAAGTAAATTAAATCACAGGCAAAGTTGTCATGTACCAAGAAAAATGCATACAGCCTAGATATGGATACTGGAAAACTGCAATGAAACCATGATTTGGTAACAACTTGGTATTGCCAGCAGTGAACAGTGAGTAAAAGAGGTCACATGGACCTCACAGTTTGAAAAGAGCCAGAACTTCTAAATTTAAGAACACTGTATTTCAAGTTCTTGCCAAAAATACATATATTCTCCTCCCATTTGCTCCCATTTGCATTGAGAATCAGAGAGGCTTGTGAAAAAATTGGCAAGATATTGCATTTTCCGAGTTCCTAGAAGCAAGTACCCCATTGAATTAAAAGCTTCAGAAGCTGGAAAAACCTTAAGTTTTTAACTTAAGACCTTTTGGGAAAAAAAAAAAAAAAGGAATTATCAAACGGTGGTTCCTCAAGGGGAAACAAATAATCTTGTTTCTAGGACAACAGGGTTCTGCTACTTCATCTCCCTTGCTGTACAGTTTGAGGGGATGCAAACTCACAAGAGCCTCTGCTCCTGTTCCTTAGAAAGTAACCCAGCTACCTCCCCAATTAGCTCTCTACTGCCAAAGCAGCCAAGCTCAACGCTACAGACTTCTGCAGAACGGGTGATACTGGCCTGCGGATGGAGAACTACTGTCAACACAGTGCCTGGCTGCCCAGGCAAAAGCCTCTCTAGCGTCTATACAGCACATGCAATCCACGCTGAGCTTTGACCAGCATATATTGACTTTGCTCATTGTATGGGGATAAATGTATGCCACTGGCACAAAAGTTACAAGTTTGTTCTTGCGCTGCTCCATCAAAGCCACGTGAAACGGATGACGGTGCATCAGTACTGCAAAGGTAACGCAAAGGTTCTACTATATTTCACAACCATATTCTAGCTTAATAAATGGGCAAAAATCTAAAATATGCACCAAACTAAACATAAAATCTGTTTCCTTTTAAGGCTTCTCGACATGGGAATCATAAAACCTGGTCTGGAACAAATTAAGGAAGGTTAAATATTCTTAAACATCCTACCACTATCCACAAACACACTCTGCTCCCTAAACCCTGCTCTTCAATCCCGATTCCCCAGATGATGGCATCGCTGCCGAAAAAGCAGAGCTCACCGGGGAGCACGGGTGGACCACGCATCACCAGACAGCAACCACCATCGTACCCTCCCGTCTTCACTTCTTCACACTTCTGCTAGCAACCCCTGAAAGGGACAATCCCACCTCAGGACGTGGCCTGCCGCCCCCACGAGCGTTTCCGTGACCCTTTTTGAGCGTGAAAGCGTGCAGGTGCGGAGGATGCGGCGCTACTTACGGCCCCAACCACACCACCTCTGCCTCGGGGGTCACCCTGCCACCGCAGCCACCAACACGGCACATCACTGCGTTTCTCAGGGACGCGGGGCCTGCCAGCCCGCTGCTTCACAAACCCACGCCACAGCGCAAAGCCGTAAAAGAAGCATCGGGGACAATATCGGAAAGCACAGATCTCATAAAAAAATACCTGGAAACAGGAACGCGCAGCAGCTTTCAAGCGCCCACTGAGGTAACAAATTAAAAGCGACATCATCCTTTTTTTTTTTCTTTTATTTTTTTTGACGGCTCGCTCTCGCATCTCTTCTTCCCCAGACAGCTGTTTATAACGCCCTTATTTACACCCGGCAGCCCGGCACGGCTCACGGACGCTCAGGACGAACCTCAATAACAGATAAACGCGTAACGACATACCCAATAACGCCGCCAAACCGCGCTGCGGATGACAACAACAGAGGACCGAAACCGCGCCGCGGCACGGAGCAAAACCCGGCCGCCAGGGCCTCCCTCCCCGCACCGCACCGCACCGCACCGCCACTGGGGCCCGGCGGTGCGCGGCCCGGGACGGGGCGCTCTCAGAGGGGACGACTAGCGAAGAGGGGGCGGCGGCGCTGCCCCCCCCCTCCCGCCCAACGGCCGCCCCCCGCGCGCGAGCTGCCACCGCTCCAACCGCCGCCGCCCCCCCCCTCCGCGCGCGCCCTGCCACCGCTCCTGTCAGCGACGCCCCCCGCCTCAGCCGTACCGGAGCCGGCGGCCCCAGCGCGGCGCCTTCCCCCTCCGGAGCGCGGCGGCGGGGCAGCTCCCCGGCTGGCTCCCCCTCGCTTACCTCCCCTCCGCAGCCCCGGGAACCGCCCCGCGGCAGCCGCCGGCCCCGCACCCCGAGCAGCTCT
>JAOXJM010000001.1:141194847-141208795 GCA_026413425.1 Tringa solitaria
CGCCACCGGCGGGCCCCGCTGCGGGAGGTGGGCGGGGAGGGAGGGGGACGGCGTGTAACGGGGACGGGAGGCGCGGGCACGGCGAGGCTGGCATCGCCCTCCCGGAGGGGCTGAAATAAGCCGGCTTTCAGTAAGCCTCCGGTTACCCGGGGCTCGCCTTCCGGCCTCACAGCGAGCCAAGCCGCCTGGTTTGCGTGCTTTGTCATCTCCCACCGCAAAGGAGGCAAAAAAACCCCCACGGAAACAGGGATGCTCTCGTGCCATCACCTGCAGCCAGGAATCGGGGATTTTGAGAAAGAAATGTCTGAGAAGTTGCCACATGACAGCCATGAAGCCGATTCGAGACAATCATCCAGATTGTTTCTTTTATAGTAAAAACGTCAGCAGGTTTCCGCCGTGCACCCTTAGTCATCATCCACTCTTCAAGTTGCTTGAGAGCTGGCTCAACCAGTTTCTTGAAACTGCTGTATAGCTGGAGTCTGGGCACCATTTCTTAACCGATTTCCATACCACGCTGCTATCAATGAGGGATTTAACTTACCCCAGCAGTGTCAAGTGCTATTTGAAAGAATGCAAGAAGAGGTCCCAGTCCAGCCCCAGCTCAACATACTATTTTTAGAGGGTGCGCAAATGCCAAGGAGCGAACAGGTTACTCACAAGCTGCCCCAGGGGAACTCCCAGGAGGTTCACAAGGGGCTCCTGCGTGCAGGGAAGACGCTGAAGGAGGGAATTGGTGAGACACACAGACACACTTGTCTGGATGCCTCCAGCCAACTGTATAAGATCTGCAGAGGATCGCTGCCAACTCCCAGTTGAGTCAGTCCCAACACCACTCTTGTGTAAGAATTTTAATTTGCCTGTTGCAGTTCCCCAGTGCTAGAAGCTGCCAGCTCAAGTCCTCAATTTGATCTGAATTTGGATGGAGAAGCCAGGAGATGCAGCCTGAATTTTTCATTTTTCTTTCCACCTGTCAGTGATGAAACTCCCATTTTTCGCAGTATGACAGGACTGATCCAAGCACTTCCGTTTCAAAAAAAAAATAAAATAAAATAAAATAATCAGACAGAACTTACAGAGGAGAGCTTATTTTCAATGCCTAGTCAAGTGTGATTTTTAAGATTTATCTTTGGTCATAGTTTAGCACAAAGCTAACAAACCATGCCATGTTTTAAAACAAAAAAGAGGGAGAAAATAGGAGTTCCTCTGCATGTCATGCAAGTTTAAAGCCATCCTCTCATAAAAATATTAAATATCATTGGCCAGAACAGGCTAGAAAGCAAGAAGACACTGTCACTAGCACCCTTCAGTTTGAATACAGAGTTTGACAAGGTTAAGAAGTACAAAACATTGTAGCTGATGACAATTTTAATAATCATCAACAATAATATGACCTTTTAAAAAACAGCAGGTTTGGACAACTCCCCACCAAGGATCCTGGAAGTACAGCATTTACCACTGATGTTCACTCAGTAAATTGAAACAGCACTAAACCCCAACAGACCAGAAGGCTCATGTGTTGCACCAGCAATGAAGAAGGACATAGAGAACAACCAGGTCACTTGAAGGCAGAGCACTCTGGGTCATCCAGGGGAGCAAAGAAAAAAAAAAAAAAGAGAGAAAAGCCAACAGGGTAGGATAGGCAGGTATTTCACTTTCTTAATTTTTTTTTAAGATTACAGATTTGTCTGATTAAGAAAACCTAAGTAACAAACCCTCAAAACCTAATTGTCAGGGGGGAGTTGTATGTGAGCAGAGGTGCCTGGAAAGCTGCCCTGGGACCATTACCAGGTTTAAGACTACTCAAGATTTTCCTGAAGAGATGTGGAAATGTATACAAACTATACAAACTCATTGCTGATCATATTTGTGGACAACACAAAACCCGGCACTATGGGAAACAAAAGAACTCGGCCATCACATAAGAGTTCTGGAACAGCTAATAAAGCATACTGTTCAAATTTACTTATTTTTATTATTATTTTATGGCCAAATCTCAGGTTATACATCTAGGAAAAGAATACAAAGCTGAACCCTGAACACTGGGAAAAGAGCAGACTGAAAAACTACTGACTCCGAAAAAGGCATCAGGGTCATAACGGACAAGGAATTGAACATGAGATCCCAACTTAATACTGTAACAAAATGTGACATGCACCTTGGAAGCACAATCAATAGCATACAAAGAAAGAAGAAGGGATTTTATTCACTTATAGATCATTGAAAAAACCCATAACGGGGATTTATCTCCTTCTTAAGGTTACAAATTTGTGAGGGAACTAAGGAAGAGACAGGCATAACACAAGATTTTAGGACATCATCCAGGCATTTCATCAAAAAATAGAGTGGGTTTTGTTTTGTTTTTTTTTTTTTTAGTTTTAAATGCATTCTGAGAAGATATAAGATACTACTGAGCTCTTTTACAGAGCCATCCCCTTCCATTTTTCTGTACGTGGAAGCTGAATTCAAATTCTAATCACAAAACAGACACGCACTTTTAACAGAGGAATTACTAGCTATTGAAATATACTATCAAATGAAGACATAGATTACATTTTATGCCTTTTTCAAGAGTCAATCAATGCCTTTCTCTAGCCTAAAAACTTAACCTTCACAAGAGGACAAAACTAGATAAAGGTCGTTAAACTCTCTTACCTTAATTGCAAGTATAAAGCAGGAAGACAAGGACACTTCACTGGACGTCCAGTCTCAGCTGATGAAGGGCTTTATGTAGCCTCTGTCCTTATATTGAGCAATGCAAAATTTTAGACAACTGATAATCAGTTTCTATTTACCCTCATCTTCCCCAGTATGCTAGTGATCCCACAACCTAAAATAGATTTCTTCTCACCCAGATTTCCAGAAACCATCCTGCTACAGCCATTAGAGAGGTACAGCTGATACAAAATCAAAAGCCTGAGACAAGCAATATCTAACAAATATTAGACTCCTGTGACCTATGTACCAGCAAGGCTTCAAAACTTCCCCCACCAAAGAAGCCTTTAAAAATTCCTGCCATAAACCAACAGAGAATTTCTATATTCCTCATACTTCACGATAACAAGGGACAACATGAATTTACAATCACACAGATTATCATTGGAACTTATGAATCACAAACCAATTTCTATATTCGCTATTTTCTCCCTAGCTCTTTTAAAAGCAATAGTAGCAATATTGCAAAAATAGTTTTGGATATCTTAGTTTCTAAGTCACAGAGATTCACTTGTATCATTTCCTCTGTTACTAAAAATCTTTAAGAAATTCTACCTTTCCATTTCATCACAGCCCATTAGTACCTACATGCAAAGAAAGAATATGGCACATGAAAGCTTTCATCAGGACAAATGAACCTCAGAGTGCTATGAAAAATAATTTCAATGCTTATCTACTGAAATACATCACTTGCTACTGGTATCATTAAGCAGCTATTAAAATTATAGTCTTGTTACTTCTTGTTCTTCTTTCAATGTTTAAGGACATTATTAATCAACCTACTGCAAATTCTGAAAACAAAGCTTAGTCCACTTCAGGAAGCTGCTCTCTCTGTTTACAGAGTTTTCTTCCTACAGTGAGTCAATCAAGTCATTGTCGAGTGCACCACTTCCAGAAATAACTGGTTAATAATTTTCTGAAGATACCTGAAGCAAAACCATGCCAGAGACAAACAATTCAGCATGCGCATTTGGAAAAAGAAAATGGAGAAAGGATCTTAAAATTTTGGTTACTATTCTTTCAGTTACAGTTCATGATGGAAATTAAACTCCGTCATGCTCTTCAGCTTAGACAATGAGACACATTTAGAATAAACATGCACATTCTAAATGACCAGATATCAAGTGCTAAGGCAGCGTGAGTACTTGTGAAATTTGTCATGTCAACAAAGCTGCTACAGTTCTGTATTTCTAAGTTTTCCAGCCAAAGGCTTAACAACAGAGACTGCTCACCACCTACATTCTGTGGCTGCATTTTTAGAAGCTGATTTCACTTAGTGCTCTTCTTAAGAGTAGGTGTCAGTCTAGTTTGTTCTAGGCTTCCACTGAAATAATATTATTATTTTAAAAGTTTACTTTGAAAAGAAGCATGTCATCCAACCTGCTACTCCCCAGAAACTTGAAAGTGAAGAGAGTACACAACAAATTTCTTATGCCAATCAGTGAATAATGAAGCTCTTTGTAATACAAATGCACACATTCCGGAAGCAAAAAGCTTTCAGAAGTTTTTTGGGTTTGGGTGTTGTTTTTTTTTTAAGATGCTTTGTCTTTCCTTTTTAGAGGCATAACTTAAACAATAAATGCATGCATACTCGTTAAACACCAACCCCTTTCTCTCATTTTTCAATATATGTACACGTGGGCCTTCATTAAACAGATTCTGCTTACACACAATATGCCTATCGCTGCATACTAACTTGGAAGAACAGAGTTAATGACCTAAAGAATTTTCAAACCAGAGTAAATGACTGTGGCCTATTTTCAATTGTAATAAACATGTGAGCCGTTCTGCAATATGTGTTTACAGCTACGTAAATACCGACATGTTTGCAGGGTTGGACCACGGAGAGAACATGTTAATTGAAGAAACCAGATGCAGTAACACAGACAGATCCTAACACTGATGGAGCCACAGTCTGCAACGACGTGAATCTCGACAGCTTTCAGCACCCTTTGACTCTGCCACCACGTAAAACAAACGGGAGAAATTAGAGCAGCAGTGAAAGGCTTTTGCAAACAGGTTTCTTCCTGTACTTATTCAATACAAATTATTAGCACTGTGATTTGTGATTCTAAAACCAGTAAAAGCCTTTTGGTGCCATTTCAACCTTTCATCCTCAGCAGTCCAATTTCACAGATTCAAAGATGTTACACGTTCAAACTTTCAAAATCTACCATAGACCAGAAATGCCTATTTTTTAATAAAAGCCAATGGTGTAGCACAAGGCATGAGATTTAAAAATATCAATATATTAAAATAAAAACATTCTGTATATTAGGAAAAAAAGGTGAAATCACACAAATTTGTAATGCTTAGGGCTTTCCATTAATGAAACAAATCATTTTTCACACAAGAAACATTAATGGCTCTCAAGTAGGACAGTGCTCAAAGTCCCAAGGCAATTATATAATAAGTCATTTTTAGATGGAACATTAAGTTATGCAATATTGGAAGTGAACAATCATAGTCTCTTGAGCAAGTCAGTATTTTGATACATATTATATGTATTTTTATACTGTCCTAGATAGCTTAGTGAACCATTAGGAAGTTTTGACACTAAGATTCTATTGGATCAAATAATACAGGTATTCTATTAATTATTAAATCATAAATATCCAGTAGCAAACACTGCATTTAATTTTAATACTTGATCTCCACTGGATCAAGCCAATTACCAAAAAATAATTTTAATCGGTTATCTGTCTATGATCCGTTAACTGTCTGCTCCCTTCCAAAAGCCGTTGCTTAATGACTATTGCCAAAAAAGGAATAGATCACCTGAACCATCAAGCCTACGGTTCCCTGTGGCAGGGCAGACCATGGAAGAGGCCTTGACACCCAAATCCACATGCTATTCCCACTCTTCTCTCTAACTGACATTTAATTACCTGCCAAGTAGCTTCAAATTTATTTTTACTCCTTTTTTTTAAAATTTTTTCTCCCCATGGAGAAGCCTTGCGAGTAATACTTTGAAATTAGAGTGCTAAGTAAAGAATACTCTTATAGACATTACATCAACTTATCATTTTAGTATACATAAAGACATAATATGGTAACTAGACTGTGGAAAACAAAGGATGTTTACAGCACTTCAACAAATGAACTAGCTTTCACAGAACATGAAAATGTAAAATCGGTGTTGATTTATGATTGCAAAAATAAAATCCTACACATACGAGGAATATAAACACACTTTCACTGGTCACAGAGCAGTTGTTTAAGACAGAATTAAATAATCAACATGCACTCATTCACTGAAGTCATCAATTTTACCAACAGTAAGCCTTGCACGCATCTGTTCCGACTAAATGTAAATCAGCCACATGGCTACAAGCTTTAGCCAAGAAAAGAAGTTATTATGACTCTTTCCCATCTCACTATTTCTTAATCTTTTTTCTAACCAGCTTGTCTGAAGTTACTTGAGTTTCTGTACGTAAGAGCTACACTACCATTTATTTCTTAAAGGCTTCAAAAGGCAGGGAAGCAGATAGAAACACTGAAGGAAGGAAAAAGAAGTATTTTTCAGAAACAAGTTCTTAAACAGAACCAGTAAGTACTGGACACAGTCACAGATTAAGCACTATTTTAATGCTTGTTACTCCCATAAATCCTGCTTCCTTACCAAGATGGGGCCCTAGAGACTACTTGGTAGACGTTATTTATGTCTCAAAACCAGTCATGCTGTAGACAGATCTGCCACAGTCATCCTTGAAAAAAGGGAAAGCAAAATAGTATTAAGTGTATCCCTATCTATTAATTTCCTTGCTTTTTCAGTACAGCTGTTTTATGACTTATGAAACTATATAAAACTTGACTTAAAACTTTCTCTTCCTTTAGAATTTTTTTGTGCTTAAGTAGACAGCAGAAGCAATTCGAAGGAATATGAATGTAAGTTTGAACATTTTACACCCATATATGGAACCAAAGAATTTAGAGAGAAGTGATAAAAGTAAAAACAAGAAAAATGCTCACAAAGTAAATTTGTGGAGCACAGTTTCTGATAAACACAATACAGTCCAGATCATCATCCCTCATTTATACGTATGTTTGGATTACTGTTTATACATTTGCTGGGGAAATAATGCAGGAAGATCATCCAGGGTCATCTCAGAGGAACTTAAATACTGTTGTATGTACTTCAAGAACACAGTAATAGTGGCCATGGTGTCCTTAACTGTTGGCCTGAAGAATCCTCTCCTCCCTTGTCCAAAGATATATGATTAGCTACATCTTGGCATAGAGCTTTGAAGTCACTGACTAGAATAATGCTGTAATTCTCTTGTGCTTGTGATGATACAATCAGAAGGGTGAAAGATAAATCAGACATGCTTTCATTTAGAGCAAACAAATTTTAATCTAGTTGTTCAACGGGACTAGAATGTGTTAATACCCATGTACATCAGTCCTAACATTAAAAGGAATTTGTAGCAAGAGGAAAGAGACACCATCCTTGTGCAGGTGGCACTGCAAAAACACTGCCACTCCTACCTATTAGTGCAGGTTTCTTGGGTGACAAACATACTGAGGAGGAAGCAGCTTGCACATATATTTCACAACCTTGACCAACTAAATCATCTCTGAAAACAGCACTATCCTGAGGTATCCTCTGGGATACCATCGAGTGAACCCTGTTCCGTATCTTGTGCTATTTGTAATAGTCAAACATGATCAGAATCAGTAAAACCACAAAAGACAACTTCACTTCAAAACAGAATGATAACTTCTGCAGCTTAGTCTGGATTTTACATATTTTATTTCAAGTGTGTGACAAGTACCAATTTTGGCCAGAACTTGCAGTTTTATGCTTGCCTTCTTTTTAACATTTAAACGCACATCCAGGTGAATCTATCGGAATACTCAGGAGTAGACACCTTATAGGCAAATACTGCACGAAAGGATGCAGCAGATACAATCATCTTACTTTAGTCTCTTGTTTTGTTTAAAGTGCTGATGAACCCCGATTTCCCATGGCTGGGTCTCTTCACGAAGACTTCAGTATCCCTTCCTTCCTCTGAATCTTGTCCTGGTATCCAACTGAAAATTGAAGTCAACATATTAAAACCATACATTTTGCAAAAAAGAAATATTTTATAGAGTTCTTATGCATCTTGGCACTTGGTAAAATCAGAAGAAAACACAGAATAAAGCAGAAGTCACTGTAAAGAAAATTAGTGATGTAGCCAACAAGTCATAGGGTTCTTACAAGGAAACAGACACTATATCACCTTAAATCTCACACAGAATCAAAATTATGTGATAATTTTATGTGAAATAAGAAGCGTAACAACACAAATGACAAAACAGGATACTGAACGGCAAGGAGCACATTAAAAAAAAAATAAAAAGGTAATGTACATCTGCTTAGATCTGTTCTTCCAAACTTAACTGACAAGCCAAAGGAGGAAAATTCAAATTGGGTTGAAGCGGGAGTCACTGCAAATGTCAGTGAGGACAGAGATAATTTAAATACAACAAGTGTCTGAAAAAAAAAAAAATCAGTAAAACTTGACATAATATTCAGCTTGTAAAAATCTTAGTTTCTTCTTGGTGGTTACAAAAAAAGCAATTAATGGAAGGCAAAAATGTTGGTAAAGCTGAAATTACAGCTATGGTACAGTTCTTACTGAAGCTAAATTGCAAGTTCTTTCCTAGTGCAACAGAAGAACATACCTTGACCTTGAGAGAACTCTTCTGAATTTAGATAGTCAGTCTTGAAGATGGCAGTTGATGACTGCAATTCAGCCATATTCAGATATCAGATTGAGGAGGTATCTTTTACCTCAATTGACTAACCCTTTTTCAGGATTCTGAACGGCAGCAGAATTTGTAAAGAGCTAAACTACAAGATGGCACAAAATAACCAAACAGTTTCCACTTTAAACCATGTTCCTACTTTATTATCTGAAACGTACTAAAGTTTATTCCTCTAATAAGAGATTGTATTTCCTTATAAAAAAAGCAGCTTCTAGGTAAAATCCCTAATGTTTTTGGCACATTGTAAGTTACATTTGCATTTAGTGTCTATCTTGTTTTTAAATACTCTTTAAGCCTCACCATTATACAAAGTAGCAAATTTGGCAGAAGACAATTACTGAAATCTAGAGTTAACCGGAGAAAAAAAAAGGTCATTCTTCAGCCTTAGAATTTGGAGCACTTAAATAGAATCGTACAAGAGCCAGGCCTCTTCCTCCATGAAACTGAGTGTCATAAGTCTCCTTTCACAATCTACAGACAGAAATACAGGCCGATCATCTGGAGATACATATATTGCTACCATGTCAAATAGGTAATTCAAGCATTAAATACACAGCATTTTTTCCTGTCCACAAAAATTATTATTTGTCACTTTGTGGATTAATACAGTTTGTATAGAGAGGTACAAAAAGCCTCTATGACTTAAGCAAAAATACAGAATGGAAGAAAAATTTTAGGTACTGTTTCAGCTGTATATTCTTCATTGTATACCACATTGGCTAAAAACAAACCCTGTACATCTTAGCTATTTTTAAGTGTTATGGAAACAAAAGCAAGATATTTCTGAACAAGTAACTCCTATCAAAATTGGAGAAACTTTATCTAACTACAATTTTACAACTGGCTTCTCACAACCATATTTGATAGTTGACTATAAAAAAAAAAAGAAATCGTTCTTTATCATGAATTCAAGTCCTCCAAGAAAACTGATGAATACCACGAAACTTTAAGTATATCAGAAATCTCATTCAGTAGGACACCTCTTTCACTTAAATGTTCTTTGTTGATAGACAAAAATTAGCTTGCCAATATCCTACAGCTACCTGATCTACTGATATTGTTTGAATCAAAGCTTCACTAAAAAAAAAGGGTAAAAATACCCACCGCATTTATGTGTCACAACGCTAAGCCTAATTTAGTTTAAATGTGGGGTTTTTTCCATCTTGTCAACACTCTCATGAGAGCAGTGTACAACATCCATATTTTAAATGGAATTCAAAGGCAAGACCTGCTCTGCTTAATGACAGGGGTTTTACTGAACTAAAGGGGCTTTCTTCAAACAACAGGGAAAAGGATAGACAGCATCCAGGCCACTAGCAAAAAACACACCACAAACACTTACCATTGATCTTTTGCATGCAAAAAACGTCATTTGCAAACTCCTACAGTGTCCTTCCCTCAAGCATTGCTTAGGGCTTTTGTTTTCCTGTTAGATGAAAAATAAAGCATTAAAACCTTAATGGATTTCCACGGCTTGTCAAAGAGACACCACAATACTTCCAGCCGGCTTCACTCGGGATTTTGCTGTGACACAGCGACTTGCGCTTTCTTCTGAAGTTACAATTTCTCAACCTAGTTAAAACGCCAATTAACAGGCTTGAAAAGGATGAAACAGAGAAGGCCGGTTGAGGCCAGCGGGAGGCCGTCGCGACCCGGCCCGAGCCCAGGGAAGAGCGGGACTCTCTCCCTGCCAGAAGACGCCCCTCACGCCGGGAAGGGCCGCGGGTGCCGCCTCGGAGGGCAGCTTCCCGTACGCCCGGGGCACCGGGGAGCGCAGGCCTCGGGGCGCGTCTCCCCCAGGGTTTGAGCTGGGGGCGGGCTGAGGGCTAGGGGGGCTCTCTGGCGCTCACCTGCAGGACGCAGGGGCTCTCCAGCAGGCACTGCCGCAGATCCTCCCTCACCCCCCCGCAGGCCCGCCCGTCCTCCTCCTTATCCTCGTAGTACTTGGGCATGGCGGCGAGGCCCGGCCCTACGCCTCGCTGCGGCCTACCCAGGCACCGCCACCCGCGGCCGCCGCCATCTTGGCGCCCGGAGCCCTGCCGGCGCTTCCGGCGGGGAGGGGAAGGAAAGCGGGGCGGCACCGGGAAGGGAACCGGAGGCGCCTGCGCCGCCGACGTTGCCGGAAGGTGGCGGCGGCGCCGGGCGAGGCGGGGGTCGCGCCGCGGGTCCGAGGCGGCAGGTGAGGGCGTGGGCCCGGCCGTTGGTGCAGAGTGACCGTTGGAAGGAGGGGGTTCGGCGCTTCCCGCTGAGGGGGCGGCGGCTGTTTGTGGGGTGGGGCGTAGGAGGTGGCGGGGGTCGTTTCGGGCACTGGGTGTCGGGCTGAACGGCAAAGCGGGGAGGCCGGTAATTCCTCTCCTGCCCCGAGCCGCCCGCTCCGGCCATTTCGCCTCCCGTGGAGCCCGTCGGCCCTTAAGGCCTCGACAGGCTTGGGAAGGCGGGATGCCGGGAGGGAGCCCCGCCGGGCTGAGGGGATGGGGCCGCGGGCCCGGGGCAGAGTTGACTCCTCCGGGTTCCCCGCTCGCCGCCTCCCCGGCAGTCGGCAGAGCGGCCGCCCGGCCGCGGCGGACTCACCTGTAAGCCTCACGGTTTATACTGGAGCATAGCTTTTCGCGTAACTTCGGTCTTGCGGGTGTGGCCTGCGCCCGTGTGGTTTTTATTTTTAGCCCTGGTTTATAGGCATAAACCAAACGCCTGTCTTGAAATTCCTCCTTTAGCAAAATGCTGCCAACCACCGCGGTTAATTCCCGGAGCCAGGGCAACGGTGCGCTGAGCCCCAGGGATGCCGCCAGGCACACAGCCGGGGCCAAACGCTACAAGTACCTGCGGAGGCTCTTCCACTTCCGACAGATGGACTTCGAGTTTGCTCTGTGGCAGATGCTTTACCTCTTTACTTCACCGCAGAGGGTTTATAGGAACTTTCACTACAGAAAACAGACAAAGGACCAATGGGCGAGAGATGATCCCGCCTTCTTAGTGCTTCTCAGTATCTGGCTCTGCGGTGAGTGCCGGGGAGGAGGCAGCGTTGAAGAGAGGGAGGGAAATCTTAGGGATGAACACTCTAATCACATGCCCGCACACACACACACACACACACACACACAAAAAAGGGACCAATCCATGTGGATCATCTTTTTATCAAAGTAGAATACAGGAAAGCGGCCTAACCTTTTGGAAGCTAAGGTGGGAATTGGAAAACAGAGGAGGCGTAACTGATACTGTATAGTCCTGAATTAGTCTATTGCAGCTCATTTTCTATTGCACTTCAGACTGTGTAGTTCCCTGTAACTTAAGAAACACTAATAAAACCCTATGCCACACAGTGATGATTTAGTTAATAAATACTAAACATGTATTTTATCTGAACTTTACACAGGAAATACTGTTTTCACACTAAAGGCCCTAGTGAAATTCTGTATATTGCAGAATTAAGCTATAAACAAAGCATCTAGTGTAATTTTAAATTGAATTGAAAACATAATAAGAAGCATTATTTTAGTCTTCTGTTATGTAGCACATTGCTGTTAATAATATCGAAATTGTTAACTCTGAAATAAAAGTATGCATCACCATGTGCATGGTTTGGGTTAACAAGGAGCTTTTATAAAACACAATTCTATTGTAGCATTGTGTGAATTTTCAAAAAATTGTTTGGGCAGAGCAATACAATTTGCTGTTATATCATTAAGCCCATGTACAGACAACTGTTTTCCAGTCTGTGAAAGGGATTATGTTATGAATAAATTGCATTATACTTAATAGTTGGGGGGAAAGAAATGATCTGTTTGAAGATCTCAGGGAGAAAAATAATAATAATATTCAACAAAACATATTGGTCTAAGATCTCATGCTTTCTTTTCCACATCTAACTTTAATTATCTTTTTCGCCTTTCAGTGTCTACTGTGGGATTTGGATTTGTGCTGGACATGGGTTTTTTTGAAACAATAAAGTTGTTACTTTGGGTTGTATTCATAGACTGTGTAGGTGTTGGCCTCCTGATTGCAACTCTGATGTGGTAAGTAGTGATGTCTGAAACCAAGCTCAGTATTGCTGTTTGGACACGGATAGTCCCCTGCTGTTTGCTTTGTTCTCTATTTGGGACAAAATTATGAAGTATGTATTAGTTTTGTGCAGTTGTGGTAATTTTTGAAATGTTGCGTTGCTTTTTTTTTTTTCCCTTTACTATTTCCTGCAGAGGATGAATGTTCAAAAAGTCTGTACGATGAAGAACATTTCAGCTTGTTTTCTTTCTTCTTGAGCTGGTTAATGTTCAGCAATAATGTCCTATCAAAAATGAGGTGATCAACAAAAAAAATGTTCTTCACTCCTTATTTTGTTAGAACAGCTTCAGTAAAGTAGGCCTGAGGAGGATGATGTTTAAGTAAGGCAGTATACAATTGGCTCATGCTTCTTGCTGCAGATTGTAGCTATTTCCACTACAAGCCATGTCTGTTCTATTTCATGTGTTGGTTGCCTTTGTTGCTTTGGTGGTAGTCACTGCCAGTTTTATCCTGTAATGTCCAGAGACTTACAGAAGGCGAGAGGCAGTAGTGAGTCAGATCATAACCCAGATCTCGGCATGTTACAGATGTGTCCTGCCACCAGCACGGGAACCATGAAACAAGTCACAGCAGCAAGACAGGGAAGTCACAGCTTCTGCACTGTGGCAAGGGGAGGGCACCGAAGGAAGAATTTTTATTTTACCAAGAACTTCAGGAAGTAAGAGCACTTAAAAAGAGTTCTTAGTAATGTAGCTGACATCTTAAACTGATGCTGATCGGAAAAAAGAGAGACTCCTTTCAAACAGTGACCCCAGGAACTCCTGCTTGCAATTGCAAAATTCAGGATGAGGCACACTGAAGAACTGTAGCTGATAGATGAAAGGTCCATCTTGACCTACTCCTGTCTGGAACAGTAATCCATAAATTGTTTCAGGAAGAGCATATAGTAATGCTTCCCCCCATCCTCCAGCAATTTGTGACTCTGGGTGCAGTCTCCTGAACCAGAAAGAATTCATCATCTGCTGGTTTCCCTCTGTCCTTTAGTTAGCTTCCTGCAGGCCTAAATACCAGTTGCCCAGCTCCAGTTTGGTACCAGTCCCTTCTTCCAGTGCAGCCTCACCTTTGTTTTCAAAAGCTGCCCCCATTCCTAATGAGTCTAAACTCCTTCTTGCCTTGTTTCACCTTGCACCCTGGCTCTGCCCCTTTCTGACCCTGCCCTTGGCACAAAGTGTATGTCAGGAGAAACTGCCATGAAAGTTCTGGCCTCTTAACTTCTTATTTCTGAGCATATATTGACTTCTTCTATTGACTTCTCTTCTACTATTATTGACTTCCCTTCTATTCATAGGACAAGGGGTAATGGTTTTAAATTGAAAGAGGGGAGATTTTGATTAGATATTAGGAAGAAATTCTTTCTTTCTGTGAGGATGGTGAGACACTGGAACAGGTTGCCCAAGGAAGTTGTGGATGCCCCATCCCTGGA
>JAOXJM010000001.1:141208895-141220151 GCA_026413425.1 Tringa solitaria
TTGAGCAACCTGCTCTAGTGGGAGGTGTCCCTGCCCATGGCAGGGGGGTGGAACTCAATGATCTTTAAGGTCCCTTCCAACTCTAACCATTCTATGATTCTTGTCCCTCTTCTAAAAGGTATATGTTTTCTGATGTCAGCAGAACTTTAGCTGAGGAAACAAAAGTCTCGAGTCTTGTTCTGCAGACTGTAACACCCAGCTGTGCACGGTCTGTTAGTGCTGCTTTTCAGTAAGAAGAATGGGGTCATCTCAGGAGCAGCGGGCTTGACCTCCTCCTCTCCTTGCGGGGCGCTGGTTCGGTAGAGCTGAAATGAGGTGTTTCTGTGTGAGGTGTGTTGAGCGTGTGCCAGCTCCATGGGCAAACAAACAGAAGTGGCACACTGCCTTGTAGCTGCATTGATAAATTGTATCTGTATGTAGCTGCTATGTTTCTGTATTACCAGCAGGGTATTTCAGCTGTTCTGGGGAATGCAAGGAATGTAATTATACTTTTAACAGAAATGTTTCAATGATAGCCCGGTCTGCATAATTCTTTTCTCTCAGATGCTTTGTCAAGGTAGAGAGTTAGGATCACATATGGGTTACTGTCCCAAACCAATGTTTTTGTCACTCAGTTTCATCGATTCACACTAACAACATTCTCAACTATCTTTTCGTGGCAGGTTCATTTCTAATAAGTACTTGGTGAAGCAGCAGAACAGAGACTATGACGTGGAGTGGGGATACGCCTTTGATGTTCATCTGAACGCCTTCTATCCACTTCTAGTCATTTTGCATTTTATCCAGCTGTTTTTCATCAACTGTAAGTAGAATATTTTGTGCTTTCTGCTTCAAAATCATGCTCTGTCACAACAGCTGAGAGCAGTTGTCTCTTTCAGATGTCATCATATCGGATTCTGTCATCGGGTATTTTGTTGGGAATACACTATGGCTGATTGCAATTGGCTACTACATCTATGTGACATTCCTAGGATACAGTGGTAAGTAAAGGCAACTTCTTTTCAATTTGTTTGACTGAAAAACAAGAGCATGATTTCAGTCTATTAATTTCATCTTACTCTACTAATTTGTAAAGCAGAGGCTTAGCTGGGGTGTCAAAGTAATTCTTTCTTTGTGGTAAAAGTAGTTTGATAGAAATTTACCAATCTGTGTTTTCAGGTGGGTGGACACCTCAACCAAAGAGTTTCTATTCACCATACCCACTTCCCTTCTTGTATTAGACCTGTAGCACCACAGCTTGTTTTTCCTGTTCCTCTGTAAATCTTCAAAATGTCTTCATCAGATAAAAATTCTGTTGGGAGCTTAACACAGTAGTTGTAGGTAAAACAGTTTCCTTATACCTACACCCATTAACTCAAGTACTCTTTTTATCTGTGATAACAGTAGGACTAGGGGGGCAGAGATGACAAACCTGCCCTTCTAACAAGGGTGTTTTCTTGCCACCCTACATGAAGCAGCATTTTTGAAAGAGCACTTTATACTCTTAGACTTTTTTCATTGTTGCTTCTGTTTCAGCATTGCCCTTTTTGAAGAACACAGCTATTCTTTTGTATCCCTTCGCACTTCTCATCATGCTCTACTTGATCTCACTAGCATGCGGATGGAACTTCACCAAGATGCTTTGTTCCTTTTATAAATACAGAGTGAAATAAAACCAGGACTTCATGTATGTAATGTTTATTTTGTTTTTATCTTAGCTGTCTTGGCAGTAAAGAAAAAGTTAAGAACATTTTGTAAATGGTTGTAAATTTCTCTTTATTGTAGATAATTGTGTAAAAAAGTTTGAAGTGTCCTTTTTTTTATTAAAATATTTACAACAGTAAACATGTTAGCAATTTTGTTCAAATACTTTTGCAGTACATTCCTAAAAACAAGTTACTTGAACATCTCCATAGCTTAAATTTAACTGCAACAAGTCTATTTAGCGTAACTCTTACTGCAGGTATTTTGCATGTACTGGCATAAGCTCTACGTTATGAGGGTCTTAAGTGACACTGAGAAGCAGTTTTATTTAAGAATAATACTGGAATACTTTGCCTTGGGACAGTGTGAAAGTAGGGATCTTCATCGTGTTGCAATAGTAAAGCAACAACACCTGTCTCTAGATACAGACCTGTCCCCTCTTATGAAGGAGCTTGAGAACAGATTTATTTGAATGACTACTTCAAATACACATGGACAACTCTGGCACACAGAAGAAACAGCGATGAAAGGCACAATTAACATGACCCATATCAGGTTTCCGAATATAGCAGCAAGTTTTTAAACCCAATCTCTAGAAGTCCAGTGGGTATTATTACATCCACTGCTATGAGTGACAGGTTGATGAACATGGAAGGAAAGTACAAGTTAAGTTTGGCTACAAGAGTGAGTTCGTGGTGATGCCTGCAGCTAGAAAGTCCACAAGGCAGGAGGAGAAACTGACTGTCACAAACAATACCTTCTGGAAAATGAAGATGACAACTTTCCAAAGCAGAGTGTTCAGTATGAAACATGAGCGCTAGGATTCAGTTTCCAAAACAACACAAGAGCAAACCGGTTACAGTAAGACTTAATATTTCAATACTAGAATTTGATCTCTAAGGAAAAACTATATTTATCTTAAAATACCAAATATGCTGGCAGTGCATCTTACAGTACTGTGTGTTTCAGCCACTGTTAAGGCTTGAAGAGAATCGTGTTCCCCTCTCAGCAGACACTGAGCAACATTCCCCTTTTAACAAGGAAAGCACCGAGCCGCTGACCCACGGAAGGCAAAGGATTCCAGTCAGGCCCTGCTCCTGCCCTGGCTGACAGCCTGAGCTCCCGTCCTGCAGGCAGCTGCAGCCTCACCGTGCACCTTGTCCCCTGACAGGAATCACCCACTTCAGTTCAACAGTAAAAATACTTCATATTTGGCACCCTATGGTGCGATGCCCTCGAAATCAATGAAGGACTCGGGGCCTGCATACCTTCCCTTTACAGATATCAAAGTTTGTCCCCCTGAAAGAAGGCTTCACCCTTCTCAAAACTAAGTTACTTTAATTTCTAGCTGCTCAGAGCAGAAATCAGCAAAACCCTTGAGAGACCACCAAGGTCAGAAAAGTGACACTCAAAGACTAATTAATCAGGTCTGCGCAGAGTGTTTTTTACATCAGCAATCAACGCTAGCCTGAAAACACCAGTTGTTTTAATAGCTTCTCAGCATTATGCTGGTGATTGTAAAGATGATTTAAAAACATAGTTTTTTTGTTTTCCCTTTCTACTACCATTACTTGCTTTAGCTTTTTCAGAATGTATCCTTTCCAGTAAAATATAGAACCTAGGGTTAATTTACTTAAGAGGAACAAGGTTTGAAGATATTTAATTCTTTCTTTTACCCTATAAAACTAAAATAATATTCTCCAAGTTGGAAGCAAACTACAAATTACTACAATACTTCATTTGGAGCAAATATTTGCAACAAAAAAAAAAACCCCGGAGACTACTGAAATGACAATATACTTGGAAAAAAATGAAGGAAAAATGTTACATAGTTGTTCAAGTTTGCCAGAGACTAATGGCACTCCAGCCCATTCAAGGAATCATGTATCATGTGGGCAAAGTTGCTTTGCTCTAAACTGACTCGAGGTATTTAAAAACTGCTTTCGAAGCTGGTAGGCAAGCAGCGATATGACAGAAGAGTCCAGTCTTTTATTGGTCCACAAATCATATGTTTATCTGTTTGAATTTTTCTAATCCATCTTTCAGTTACGAAAAAAATGTATCTATAGAAATATTTTCTATCAATCCAAATAAATGGTTGAGATGCCTGCAAAGGTGCAAAGCCACATACAGTCCTTTAGAAACACTCTAAATAAAAAAAAATAAAAAGTGCTAATTTGGGATCATATCCTGTTCACATTATTTACAAAGTTTCCAGCAAGACTACCCACTGAACGAGCAAAGCGAGATTATACTCAGTCTTGTATTTTCTTGTCCAGAGCAACCCTGATCAGCTCAGAAAAGCCAGTGCTCATATCAGCCGCTCTGTTTGGCATCCACTATAAGAAGCTATGAATAATTTGCCCAGATAATGAAGGTCATGCCTTTGGTTTCACAGAAGTTCTCTTTTCTGAAGCTTTAACAGCATCACAAGGAGCTAATAGGATCATAGGATAACACACTTTATTTTGAAACACTTTCCATTATTTGATTAAGATTCAGTGGCCTAGAGGGGATTTTTAAGGCCACAACAAAAATAACTTGAACTTCAATACATGTAGGGAAAAAAAATAATCCAAAAATCAGGTTATAGGTTTAAGATGCCAAGAACTCTTGTGGCAATACTGTAACTTACAGCTGAGACATGTAAAGGACACAAGCCCTGGAGCACGCCCAGTCATAAACAGTGCCCGAGCTGATGACTGTTAAGGCAAACAGCCGAAGCAGTCTTATTTCACCATAATTCCAGGAAGGAGGCGTGCACCACTGACTTGGGGATTGGAATTTGAAAGGTAGAAAGCCCAAAATAGCTAAATGCAGAGGTAATTAAATAGAAAATATTTTTGCTGCTTTTTCTATATCTCAGCAGAATTTCCAAGTGAATTTGCAGTACTGTCTGATTACACCAGCTCTGAATTAATCTGAAACTACAAAACATAATTTGTATTAATGTGGCACATTTATTTAGAGAGCCTATAAGCTCAGGAAAATGTAAAGTGTTAAAGCATCCCAGAGTATTTCCAACTCCTGATAGCACAACGCAAAATGCAGTAAAAATACAACGATCTTCAGAAAAAAAACTCACATATTTTACCAAGCTGTTGTCTTTGATAAATTTCATCTCAACGTTTTTAAAACTAAATATACGGTTAACCAGAGTCCTGCAATCAACATGGTAAGGCCTCTATATATTTAGATATATTAGTAATGATTCATCTTAACTACTATGAAACATCAGGAACAGTGATGCTTTGAGAATAAGCACACGGCTTGCTTAAATAAGTGGTACCAGTAAACTTTTGAACTCATGGAAAAAGATGAAAGTCTCTGTCAGCAAAACTACTAACTGCAATACCTAACATATTTCTGCAATCTAAATTGTGATAAATAGCTATAGTTTAAATTACTTGCATCATTCATTCACAGGCACAGCTGAGAAGAAAACCTAATTACTTTCTTAGACCTTTGCTAGCTAACGTGTGATAAAAAGCCACTGCATGGCAATAATTTGATGGCTTTATACATGTAATGAACTGGGCTGCGGCACCACAATATGCTACGGTCACTTAACCTAGTAGTTAAGCTCTTAAACTTGAATATTGCTGAACTGTCAAAGCTATGACACCATTTTCCAAGAAGGCAGAAGAAAAGACAGGTTGACTGTATATCCCAGCAGCGGTGGCTTGCAGTACTGAGGAGTCAGGATTAGGCTCCTGCTCCTTAAAATTACGTCGAGAAAAGAGGCCAAATCTATCAGTTGAACCTTCATGCTGGAGATACGAATTCAAGATCCCTGCTGTAGATCAGGGATGCCGCAATAGGTTTTGCACATCTGTGCCCTGACCACAAAAGATGCCAGGGATAACAGAGGGGTTTCTTACGCCGGGAAAATTGGGCCAGCTTTTGAGATGTCCATTCCAGGAGGCTGGTTCGTAGCACAGCTGAGAAGCCCCAAGCCAGGGTAGATGCCTCCCTCCAGGGTCAATCAGGCACTTTGTTCCTATTAAAGAGAGGAATTTCTGCCTCTCTTCTTCCTGTTTCTGACTGGGTAACCTCAATCTTTCCATGCCTGTGTCCTTGCACATAAGCACCTAAGCAGAAGGATTCTTAAAAGCAGCGGCAGCATTAGTACTGCAACGATTCCACTCCAGATTTAATCCAAACTACTTTCTGTTCCTGACCGAATTTCTGATTCATTTAAGATCACTGTTGTTTCCCTTGAAACAAAGAGGCAGGGTACTAACTTGAGGCCAAATTAAAAGTTAGTGTGAGTTACTACACTGATCAATAAAGGAATCCAACTGAAAACTTGTTCTTGAACAATGGAATAAAAATAAACAGCAACTACTCACTGTAATGTATATAAAATAAACATTCAAAACAAGAGCTTTTTAAAAGGAGACCTCCACGGATCAAATGTATCTAATTACTATTAATTCTTTTGATATAAGGTAACATCTGTCGCTCCAAAGCAAAGTTGGAGAATGATTTCTTTCAGTACAGAAAATGAATTTGTCTAGGCTAGGAGATGTCTACAAAGATTTTTAGAAAGAACTGTTTGGAGTCAAAAAAATTCTTCTAAAATGCAATGGATTCAATCTAAAATCACTGCAGATTTAGTTCATAATATGAAACAAGACATTTCAGCATGCTTTTTATGTGGCTACAAACTGTACATAGTAGAATTTCATAGCCCCAAAGAATAATGCTCTTCAGAACTCTGTAATGCCTCTGAACATCATTCAGATTCTGTGTACAAAACCACATAATTTAGAAACTTAATCTAGGTTGTTTTTTTTTAAACATGGCAGTATATTTGAAATATGGTATTAATTTATGTTTGCATCTCCAAAAAAAAATGTAGAAAGATAACTTAAACTAGAGAATTCATAAAAAAAAACTATATCAATTTAAAATTTTACTGCATAAAAATATGTACTTTTCAAATTATTTTAATAAATTAAATATCCCTAACATTTTTAATATATATCCCTGACAGTCTATAAAAGAGGGTTCTTGTTATAGAAAATAAATGGAACTCCGAAAGTACCCCCTTCATAAAACATATTTAACAATAATTATATTTTTTTTCTTCTTCAAGGAATGTAACAATATGTACAACTTCTCTATATTACTATGCTATCAAAACAGTACAGGTTAAGCGTAGCAGGGTTCTGTAACCATAAGATGGTAAAGTCACATTGAAGTGGAGGACAACTTGGGCCTCAGATGGACGTTATCAGTGTGGAGCATCAGTTTCTGGATGGATCAGATAAGAAGGGGTAAATACAATCTTCTCATCTACAGTAGATTTCACAAGAGGTAGAGTTCAAGTGAAAATGAAAGAAATTTGGAATAAGGTGCATGCTCAGTATTTTCAATTCGTGACTTGCTAAGGATGTTAGAATTTATAGGAAAAGTTTTCAACGACTCTTTCTTTTTCCTTTAAAGCAGATTTCCATGATCAGTTTGTAATCTTTTTAATATGAATCTGAAATAGAGAATTATAAAAAAAAAGTCATGTTTTAGGGTATTAAATTTCTCAGTAATAAGAGGTAACTATTTTCTGCATTAGCCAAAATTTTGAGCTTCAACACACTGACAGAATGAAGAAATCTCATATTTACCGGTTTTATTTTTAAAAGGTTATACCACCTCTCACCTCATTCAAAATTGCCCAAACTGCTGAATTTTGTATCACAGAAAGACGGAATGATGAAATAGGGTTTAGGCTGGGGTCAACTGTTCCCTCAGCTACACCATTTTCAAATTTCCCTGCAAAAGAAGCAAAAGCATATCCTCAATCAGCTCCTGTTCAACAAACTCAAGTATAAAATCTGTGTCCAGAAAAATGTATCTGGGGTATCACAATTCACAGGTGAAACCTATCACTGGTGCCTGTAGAGTTGACATGTATCATTCCCAAAACAAAAAAGACAGTCAGCCATTTTTGATATCAGATTCAGCTTTGCAGCAACAAACAAGATAGGATGTATCATCAGAGCACACCGGTCTGAACAGGATTACACATGAGAATAAAAACTTTGGAACTTTCTAAGGGTATGAGCACCTCAAACTCTGGGAAGATTTTAGCACAGGTTTTCACTTAATATCATAGAACTCAGCATGGAGCCCCTGGTTTACGTGTTTTCAAGGAGGATTAAGGACAAGGGATATAATTTCTGCTCAATGTATTCCAATTTAAAGGATTTCAATTATATTAGGATGACTAGGAACCCCATTTAAACGCCCAGTAAGACTTTAACTTAAAACATATATACAGCAACTGCAATTCATTAAGACAAAACCCACTTCTTTCATTACAACAGAGATGCACAACCTATGTTGTACAGCAAGTTAAATACAATCCACGAGTAACATTTCTCCTCCTTGACAACAGGTATCCTGGCACTTTCCCAACAGCTGCTTGGCTATGGAAACGCCAATCTCATCCCATGACAAGACACCTGATTTTCTCTAGAGCAGGTTCAAAGCCAGGCCAAGCACGCAGCTCACGCAGAGGCACTCATCCTGTCACAGGACAGAGAGATGATCTTATACAACCTGGAAATGCCTCTACAATAATCTTAAAATTTTACAAGGTCACATACCCAATAATGATCAAAACTCAGCTTCAGGTTTGTTTTGGTTTTAATGAAAATGTCTGAACTGTTGCAGTAGTAACAATACACATTTCTTTCCCCTGTGACATACCTATCCTGAAGTAACCATCCTCTAAGCGTTTGTCTTTGGTTTCTTTGCTTAATACCAGTTCTTCATTCTAGAAAAGCAAAGCATAAATGACATCATCTATTTTGACATATGACTTTGCCAGGGAAAGATGAATGTGTGTGCACTCTTGTTATATATTCAGCATCCATCTTTTCTAAATAATTAGGAACCAGTCTAGAGTAGTTATTTATAAACTTAGACAAGCCAACACAAAAAAAAAAAAAAAGCAGCAGTGTTCCAGAACAGTATTTGGCTTCAAAGTAGAAAAAAGAAGTACTTTAAGTGCACCACGTAACTTACATGTTAACTGCCACGTGAACAGAATACATAGCAGAAAATGGCACACACAGTAGAAGAAAATGAAAGGCAGGATCTTGCCACCTTTACCTATGGTTGAACCAGAGATTTATTTCAGGACAAGCGAAACTCACAGCTTACTTTTTGATGTAAGAATTTAGGCAAGACGAAAAGCCAATCACACCAGCAAGGGAAGCACTGCAATTAACACTGCTTCACTAAAAAGGGATGTGTATCAATAAGTCTCCTTAATAAGCACGGAAAAATGAGATTGCAGACCAGAACTTCAAAACTAGCTGGAAAATTACAACCAGAGTCACATGGTTCAATACTAAAAGACCCAATGTAAGAATTTCCTAGGAATCAATTAAAAATGCTTGACAAAACAGGAGATTAAGTCCATCTTTTTTTTTTTTTTTTCTTTAATTCCTACTTTTAAGGGAGGCTGCTGAAAAAGTGGTAGGTCTTTTTAGTTTGGGGGTTTGGTTGGGTTTTTTGTGGGGGTGGGCTGGTTTTGCTTTTTTTTTTTTTTTGCTTGGTTGGTTGGTTGGTTTTTTTCAATATGTTGCTTGAATCCCAGACAAATCCGGCCTGGGGCACTGTGCTTTCTAAGGGTTGTTTTTTGTTTTTCTGAATTCTGCTTAGAGAGGATCAGGGTCAAAGTACCTGAATGGGATTCCAGCTCTACTGAAGTCCATGGTGGAGAAAACATCCCTCCAGGACAGTACCTATCATTCTGCAACTGCTGTCCTCATATTGGTGACATTTTCTGCTGACGCTAATGGCTTAGGAATGGACCAGATGCCGAATTTCCTGTTTACCTTTCCACAAATTGTGTCAATCGCAATGGAAGCTCAGTAGCATTATTCTTTAAGGGAAGCTCCAGTTTGAGGAACATTTCACAACCAAGTGTAGCCAAAAGAGATGCTTGATGCACATTTTTCCTCATCATCTTGTGCATTCTTGCAGTATCTAGGGCCCAGATGAAGTGAGGGCTGCTGCTGGTTTTAGGGTTTAATGTATCTCCAAAAGTCTTGAGAAAGTATATCATATTATAAGATTTATGGGTTTTCTATCTCACATATTGTGTTGTATAATTAGAATCAGACTGATAAACTTCTTTTTAGGGGAGAGGGTAGACAGAAACTCCTATTTTTGTTTCCTCCCAGGAAGACAGATTGCAAGAATGGAGAAGTGAACTCCTCCATGACCACTTACCTTTTTTGAAAAAGAAAAAAAAAAGAAAAAGAAAAAAAAAAAAGGAAGAGATTCACCATATGGTAATTTAGGCACAGATTTCAAGATACCTACACCAGGTGTATGGGAGAAGATACAAATACTTTGCTATTTTAATACTAAATAAACTTGTGTGAAGTAGTATCAATACTCTGACAGAGTTTTGTGATATAAACGATTAGCTATCATATCTAGTTGAAGAAGATGACCCCATACCACTTGTCTTCAAGTAAGAATATACTTAAGATAGAATAGTACCCTCCTGAGATAAAACCCAGACTGATTTACAAGGAAAAAAAATAAATCAGTAATCAGGAGAAAGGAACACATTAGATTTAAGAATCCAGATATTTCAATATCTAGTAAGGTTTGGATGTGTGTCGATTCCTGAACCAAGACTTTTTTACTAAATCAAAAAGCAGACTGATTTAGCTTTTCCTTTTTCCAAAATACATAGAAGATGAAAGATTGGTTGGTATTGATTGGTTTTGGGTTTTTTTTGGTTTTAAATAGTAGCAGTGAATTGGAAACAATGAGGTTGATCACCTCCAAATTACCAACGTCACTTGTAGCAGACTGCACTCTGAACAAACATCTGAAGAGTTACAATGGTTTTCTGTTAATAGGTGTAATTAAAAAAAAAAAGTACGAGAGCATTAGAGCATCAAGATCCTATAGTAAAAAAAAAAAAAAAGGCATTAATGTCTCCCTTACCCTTTTAAAAAAGTCAGTATAATTAGATTTTGCTTTTATCTTATAATGGAGAACACACAAATCAATACATTCATACCTGAAAAGGCAAAACTTCCACAGTTGTATTTAGAAGTATGTCTCCTGGATGCTCTGGATTGCCACTGTGAAACAAGTACCTATAAATGAAAAAGGAAAAATAAGAGAGTTCACATACATCAGTCAGAATTAGCTATGTTACCATCTTACAAGTTAAAAGTCACATTACAGATGTTAACGATGATAAAAGTAACTTTTGAATCTACATTAGCTGGCAATAAGGAACAAAAGATAATTTCACATACTATCTTAATTAAAAGGGCTAAAGTTTTGCATTGTTTACAGAGTAGTAGGGCAATATTTTGCTTAGAAAGGTACTTCGTAATCTGATCCTGACAGATTGCATTATACAAAGTGACCAAGGCTGTAGTCACCATTCCTGGCAGGCCCTGGTATCACCCCTAGAAGCAGGAGCCCTGCCTTCCCTCAGCCACTCCCCACCAGGTGCCACCCACTCCCTTGTGCCCACAGAATCACAGAATCACCTAGGTTGGAAGGGACCTTTTAAGATCATCTAGT
>JAOXJM010000001.1:141244050-141267184 GCA_026413425.1 Tringa solitaria
ACCCCATTAAAACTACAACTTACTCTTTTTCCAGGCTTGCAACGACACTGTTAACATAATCAAGATCAGTCTGGAAAAAAAAAAAAAAAAACAGCATAAAAACCAAATAGAATACTTAACCGTTTGGGAGCTACGCTTTAAAAGAACCCAGTAAAATAAACACTGGAAACAGCTGTACTTGAAAATTTATTTCAGCATATAAGATATTTGAGTAATATAGGAATACATCATACACATAACTATATCTTATGTCTAATGGGAGAAGAAACAATTCAGTTTTGTAAACAGATAAGAATAATATTTGCCTTGTATCTGCAGACAGTTCTAATCCAACTGTTGATATTTTCTTGCAACCTCTCATGCTCTCAATCACAAAACGATCACTGAGTGCTTGTGTAGGAAGAATTTTGCATTACTGTTAGATAATAATAATAATATATATTAAAACATTACCAAGGAAAGCTTTCTGGAAAAAATAGCATTGAACACACACTCCACACGCTTCTTTCAAAAATATATCTCCTAAACTTTGCATTTAAAGTATGAACACCGCTACCACAGACAGCAATGAATATGCTCTTTTTCTGGCCAGGGTTGCTTTTTTTGCATCACAGATTAAACCTGAAGGACTACCAATCTTATAAGTCACCTGGTTCTTAAAGATGCATGGATTCTAAGAATTAATTGTTGGTTAAAATATAAATTGTGACATTCTGGAAAAGTCTAGATCACCTAACTTGCCAGAAGTGGAGATTATTCAGCCTATTCACTTGGTCGTAAACATGTATCCCAGGAAAAGAGGGTTTGTGAATTCATAAATGTGACTGAAAATCCTAACCTTTGTTATACTTACTAATCTAATAACTTGACATACTATTTATCAGTTTTCAAAAGAAAATTTACAGTCTATAAATCAACTCAGACTCTGTTGGTTTATGAGGATTCTACAGAAATAGCTGCCTTTGAAATGCTGGAAACAAAGGAACAGTTCATACTTTTTCTGACGAATTTGTAATGCAGATTACCATTAAAGGATTATACACACAGAGAATAAATCCCTCCCAAGCATTTCTATAGAACCACTAATCTTGTTTGATAAAGGTGCTTACCCTTTGATCTTGAAAAAAAAAAATCACCACTCCTATTTTTAGATTTATTTTTATAAAATCCAACACAATACTAGTGACGCACAGGTTTCCAAAAAGGACAACAGTGAGTATCTTCCAAAAGCACGATCTAAATACTACAAGAACACGTGAGTAGAAAGCATTTGTCATAAGTTTTTCATACATATTTTCTTCATAGGTGCTATACCTACTGCGGGACAGAAGTTTAATAAGCAGATAAGGGGTTCACAATTTAAAACTCAACCTGCAGTGAGTTCCACACAAGCAGACTTATGGGTCCATACCGACCTTGATATATCACTAAGTCTTCAAATACACATACGGATTGTTCATTGAACAGTTTATTATTAGAATGGAGTTTAAGACATAACTTATGCTATGTATAACAGTTACCAATCAGTGACCTAGTGACTAGCTAAAGATAATTTTAGTATATCCATCTTTAACTGAAATATTTTTTCTTTATTTTTAAAAATCTTTTAAACACTAACAATACAGAAATTGTTGTTTAGTCTGCATAGGGAAAAAACAAAACAATTCAAATTTCCAGTTGGCATCCCAAACTTTAATTACCCAGTCTAGCATTAATAACTCAAATACTTGTTGAACAGTACATACTGTAATTACATAGCAAAATATAAATTTTATATATATTAATGTATATACATACACACAGAGTACAAACACAGCTAGTTTCTATACAATATTCCAGAGATTAAAATAAATGCCAAACTTCACCTCAGTTGGAAGCAAATATTTGGTCACAAGACTGTGCCTTAGTGGAAGTCTCCTTAGAGCAAACATAGTTTTGATCTATTTTGCAGATATGAAATGAAGCCTTGCTAGTGCTTTTAAAACCTTACACACTTATACAGAACATATCACAAACAGAAAGAAAAAGAAAGAAAAAAAGAGAAAGTCTGAAATAAAAAGGTTTTTTCCCCTACTTCATCTAGTTGTGTCCTTCATGCAAAAGGTTGGCAGTTTCCAAGCCAGAGCTGCAATCACAATAGCTTCATATTAAAGAGATGTAGCCTGTAGACTTCCAACCTCATATTGCAAGCTGTGCTGCTGTCGAGATGGTCTGGTCTAGCTGCATTGAATGCAAGACACAGCAAATACCACTACTGGCTTAGTAGGTAATCTTCCTTCTGAATCAACAATCACTGCATCAGCACAGTGCAAAAGGAGATACACGCCACTTTTAGAATGAAAAAACCCACTGAGATTAAAAGACAATGCCATTTTTCACACGAGCAAATGCACTAAAAACTTCATATCCTGCCATTTTTTCTTGTATTGGGTTCAAGGGGCAAGGTTTTACAGGTGTTTTTGGGGGAGGGAGGGGACACAGAGGTAGCTTCTGTTGCAAGTTGCAACAGAAAAGTTGCAAGAAGCTTTGCCCATGTTCAACAGAGCTCATGCCAGCTGGCTCCATGATGGACCCACCACTGGCCAAGGGTGAGACAATCAGCAACAGCAGTAGCACATCTGGGATAATATATTTAAGAAAGGGGAAAAGTTGCTGCATGATGGCAACTGCAGCTGAAGAGAGGAGTGAGAGTATGTGAGAGAAACAACTCTGCAGATGCCAAGGTCAGTGAAGAAGGAGGGGGGGAGGAGGGTGCTCCAGATGTGGGAGCAGATTCCCCTCCAGCCCATGATGAAGACCACAGTGAGACAGGCTATACCCCTGCAGCCCATGGAGGTTAACAATGGAGCAGATACCCACCTGCAGCCCATACAGGAGCCCACACTGAGCAGGTAGATGTGCCCGAAGGAGGCTGTGACCCCATGGAAAGCCCACACTGGAGCAAGCTCCTGGCAGGACCTATGGACTCTCCAGGGAGAGAGGAGCCCATGCTGGAGCAGGTTTGCTGGCAGGACTTGTGACCCCATGGGGAACCCACGTTGGAGCAGGGTAAAAGTCTGAGTCCTCCCCCTGAAGAGGAAGCAGCAGCAGAGACAACATGTAATGAACTGACCACAACCCCCATTCCTCATTCCCCCATGCAGGGGAGGAGGTAGAGAAAAGAAGCAAAAATGAACATTAAGAACTTTTGAAATTATTAAATATGAAATTGTAATAGGCCACAACCAAGGGAGTTAACAGTGCCAGCCACAAAGCTGCATCTTATCAATGTATCACATGGAGTCTTACAAACAAGTTTGTCCTGTTTGGTAGATCTCTTGGAACTAACAAAAGGCATAAGTATGGGTGGTTTTTCAATATCAGCAGTTTAAATCTGTCTGTTCTTTCTTCCTAGTCGTATGAAATTAGTGATCTCTGAGAGAAAGCAAGAAACACTTGGAGTGAGACATTCTCCTTTTTTCATTCATACTAGATCAGACCAAAGATCGAGCCAGCTCAGCATCTTGCTTCCAACAGCTGCAGCCATTAACGGATACATAGCAAAGAATAAGAATAGAACAAGCAAACACAGTACTCCCTCCTGCTACCATCCATGCTCCGACTACCTTCAATTCAAGTTACTTCCTGATACAGATGTGATTGTGTATTTAATATTCCTCAGTAGACTCCTCTTCAAGGTACCTTGCCAGTATCCCCTTGAGCCTATCTAAACTTCCACCAAGAAAAGAAGATTTTACTCTATGAGATCTATGGAGTTTCACAGGGTTATGAAACATCTAAGGTTGTATGCTTCCATCAGCAATTTTAATGAGACACACATATAGAGTGCTTTCATGACTCTCTCTAAAAGAAAACTGACAGTCCATTGTGGAACAAACTAAAATTTCACAGACTGTCAGTGAAATCAGTTTCTAAATTTCCTCAGGTTTTATAAGATGGTGCCCTAAAATTCTCTAGTTCAGGTGAGACTGCATTTCAAATTTGCAATTATTCTAAGGTTTGCTTGAACAAACATTATTATTCATAAGAAACACACAAAGAACCAGAGCAGCAATGAACTTTCCAATCGTTTTTATTGATTTTTATGAGTGAGTGTGAGCACAGCAAAGTAGTAGAATGTATTAGCTAGCAGAAGTTAGAAAGTTCTGATTAACAGCTAGCCAACTGTCAGAAAAAAACAAGATCCCTAGTTTTAAGAATCAGCCCTTTTGTCCTGTTAAACCCTACCTACTTCACACCTTCAAGAATGACAGAAGGTGGACTGTTTTTCAAAATTATCAGAAAACCATGGCATTTTAGACCGAAGGTCTATTTACTGTCTTGGCCACAAGCAGATGCATAGGGAAAAAAAAGATGCAATCATAGAATCACATAATATCTCAAGATGGAAGGGACCCATAAGGATCATCAAGTCCACCTCCCTTCTCCCTGCAGGATTGCCTAAACTAAATCATATGTCTAAGAGCATTGTCCAGATGCTCCTTGAACTCTGACAGGCTTAATGCTGTGACCACTGCCCTTGGAAGCCTGTTCCAGTGACTGACAATCCTCTTTGTGAAGAACCTTTTCCTAATGTCCAACCTGAAGTTCCTCTGATGCAGCTTCATTCCATTTCCTTGTGTCCTATCACTGGTCACCAGAGAGAGGAGAGCAGCACTCCACCTCTGCTGCCTGCCTTGAGGAAGTTGTATCCTGTGATGAGGTCACTTCTCAGCCTTCTCTTCTCCAGGCTGAACAAGCCAAGTGGCCTCAGCTGCTCCTTGTAAATTTTGCCCTGAAGACCTTTCACCGTATTGGTTGCCCTCCTCTAGACACACTCTAATAGTCTGATGTCCTTCTTGAGGCACCCAAAACTGCATATAGCACTCAAGATAGAGCTGCACCAGTGCAGCATAGAGTGCGATAAACAGGGTATGTATAGAATGAACCTTCTTTCCCTTCATATACCTCCCAGTTCTCAGTAATCAACAGTTTGTAATTCCTAGGCCTGACTGATAACAGTACCATTAAATTCAATAGCTCCTCCTGGATCTGGTCTTCGTGAATTTCAAATTCATTTCAAAACCCATGTACTCACTTGTATTTCACAATATCCAGTAGCAACAAGGTCCACAATTTAACTATGTATCAAGTGAAAAAATACTGCCTTTGTTTTAGATTTTGCCTCTTTATTTTATTTAGCAGCACTTACATTGCATCTGTATCACCATGTCAAACTGAGAATCGGCTCTACCCACATACGTAAAATCTAAATGAGTAAAACAGTGAGTCCAAAAGGGCTGGAGCCAGGCTGACAGGCACAGCAAACACACAAATGCCTTGCATCAGACCATACAAGACACAGTCTTGTACTCTAGCAGTGTCAACAAGACATGGTAATGCTAGAAGAAACAAAAATAGCCTTGAATTTCAGACATCTACATTCCATTGTAAAGCATGAGATTCCCGTCCCTACTTTTATTTCCAGCCTCGCCCCTCCTGCAACAACTTAATCTAGTGATAGTGGATATGCTACAAATTAAGTTTTCCTTAGACTGCCAATAAGCCCTATTCTTACGTCAATTCCCATGACTTGTCCACCTGATATGATGAGAAGTGCTACATATATTGCCACACTGGGCTGTGGCAATATAAAGTGCTACAGAATGGCAACTGCCCTGAAAACTTAGATTATGTGTGTCAACACTGGCACCTGGCTAGTGAAAAACTTCATTTTCACATTAGGTTCTCCAAATAGGATGAAAAAAAACAAAACCAAAATCGCAAAAAATGTAAAACATGATGGAAAGCCCTGACACAGTGCATAAACAAAGTAATTGTAGCATTTTCTTGTTCTGGAAGTTTGACTTGCAACCTTAGCTTTTTTTTTTAAAGTTATAATTTTCAAGATGCATATGGAAATGCTCTGCAAAATTTTCACTGAATTTCCCCCCCCTAAAATGTACAAGTTTTCAGCAGTCGATTCTGATTTTAGCAGGGGGGTTGGACTAAATGATCTTCTAGAGGTCCCTTCCAATCTCAGATCTTGCCTTAACAGACCAAACCTCTGTTTGGATTAAATATCTATTTAAGTGGTCAAAAAAAGTCAGTTTCAGGAAGAGAAGCACAAATAGAAGCAAAAATGGCACTGAAATTCCAAAGATATCCCCCCACCCCCAAGCCACTAGGAAAGGAAATTAAGATGCAGAATATCAAAATACTACAAATTCAAGAAGAGAAGATATACAGAAAGATGGTGGAAATTCAGACATTAACTGTACAGTACATTCTAAATAATGTGGTTTATCTAGGCTGTTAGATTATCCAGCTCTTAATTCTTAAAAGAAATCTAGTACAAGTCAGTCTTAACTTATTCAAGAACATCTTCAAAAAAAAAAAAACCAACAAAAAATCCCTGGGAAACAACCATGCTAATCTGCAAAACGTGGTCATTTCATTGCTTACCAATTTCTACAATTTTATTTGATCTTTCATCATTCCTGTAGAATGGGAGTGGAATAATTTTACAATGTATTTTAAACAATAACAAACAATGCAAAATTGAACAGCCTCCAGAAAAGGCAAAACAAACATATATTTTCCTTGAAATGGTGAGAGTACATATGAATATAATTAGCTATATACAAGGCATTAAAATACACATTAGAAAAACAGCTACTAAAGTGGCATTTGGATCTATTTTTGGATATTTATGCAGTGAAAAAAAGCCCTAAGGAATAAAAATGCAGCAGTGGCTTCCAGTGGTTGCAATAGTGTATGGATATAGATAAAACTTGGGGAAAAAGATAATATCTGTTAGAGTTCAACTAATGAAGCTGAAAAAAAAACCATCATGAATATAGTGTCTGCTTTCAGATCTGAGGCAGCAAGTTCAGGGAATACATATATAAATACAGAGAGCATGAGATTGAGACGTAAAGCAGAAAACAGGAATGCAGAATACTGTCATAACATAGCCTGCTAATGTTACATAAGCAAAATGTACCCTCTATGTCCTACATGAGCTAATGACTTCATCCCTCTCATACTGGAAGTCCCCACTCTATCACACAGGCAAGAGATATCTCTCTCCAGTCATTTCTGTGATTAACCCAATTCAGTTCAGGATGAGATTTCACAATGCAGAGCCTTTGGCAGCAATAGCAGGAATTTAAGTATACTCTTGTGTCACTCCACTCTTTGTTTCTCTCTACCCTTGCATCCTGCATGTCAGCTCCTCAATCGTGAGGGCATACATCCATATGGATTGTGCTGTGAACCACAGCACAACATCAGAGAACAAGTTTAGCTTTTAAGAAGGCCAGCCAGAACAAAAATACCAAGCGACAATTCAAAACAGGACATTCAGATGCAAGTTATGATAGTATCATGTAGTGTTCTACTAGTTTTGTGCATATTACAGAGGAAGCCTGGTTTGAAGAGTCTGAAAGAAAGTAGTATGTGTGGCCTGGCAACCTGGAGAAACTGTCTTGTCCTTGGGTAAGTCTGTAAATTGTTGAAAAGGTCTAGATTGTTTTCCAGAAGATAGGTAGTTGCTGTGTACAGTCAAAAGCACCCACCCTTGTATGACATGTATTACATACTTGGAGGACAGAAAGAATTTTTCCTCATTATCTTTCAGCAAAGGCAGACCACAGCAGCAAAATTTGGTAGTGCTGTCCAAAACTCAAAGTGTCAATTCAGTCAATCATCCAGGTATGAGATCACCTGCTACAATGCTTCTGAAATAAGATTATTAGTGTCACTTCCCATCTCACAAATATACTAGTCCTTACTGAAGAGATCAGACACAATTCTGGCTATCAACAGTGATGTTCCCTTACCAGAAGCATCAGATAGTTACTGTAGCCCAGGTTCACCTCAGAAGTTATCTTATGGATAAAGTATTTCAGTCATTCACGTCTAGGGCTTAAGAAAAGAGCAGAACCCTGAATTTTATCTTCATGCTGAGATACTAAAATTGTGTCAGGTACATGGAAGTTCTCAAATCCTGACAAGGATCTTTTCTGCGATTTAAGAAAGATTTTTGTCACTGGTTTAATCCCATATAAGGACTTTGCTAGTCACTGCCACAAAGAAGAGTGTAAAATGCCACGATGGTACCCAGTATCAGCAGTCCATACTCTTTGGGTACCAAAGCTTAGCTCCCAAAGAAGTGGGGATTGCAACAGCAGCTTAAATATCTCAAATTCTCACTGACAGCCCAAGTGACCCTTCCAGATATAAGAGTTGGCAGTATATCCAGAAGCTGTGTTCATTCCAATCAGTTTTGAGTGAGATGTCCAAAATAAAGGCTATCACCTCTGTAGTCTTTTAAAATTACCTGCTGAAGATAATGTATCATTTGGCATAATAGCCTTTTCTAGCATTGATTTTTTAAAAAATATATATATTAAACACATATGTATATATATGCTAAGATCTACTGGTCTTTCTCCAATACATTCTGCAAGACAGCTCAAGGAAGGGGTGCCTCTGAAGTTTTCAACAATTAGCAGAAAGAAGGGAACATCTCTGTAGCCAGGATGATACTAACACATCCGGATTGAGAGCAAGAGATACAATTACTCCTTTGTTTTCCATCAAGAGGTCTGTTCATCAAAGAGGTCTATAATTCAGGCCCAGAGCAGGAAGAGGTGAAAATACAGGCTTCTTTATTTTGCTGGAGAAGCTTTCCATACTGCACTCCAACGTTAATACATCCAAAACAGGTTCAGCAAGGTTTGACCCAGTACATGCACTCAGTGCTTAATTTGCTAAGACTTTGCTCATACCAGCCCACAGGATGGTACCTTGCTGCGTCCCCATGTCACACTGATCCAACTGACACTTTCCCAAAGTAATAATAATAATAAAAGAAATTCTCCACAAAAGGACAGAGAAAATGCAGAGAAAATGCTACTGAAGATTAAAATTTCTTAATTTAGTAGCCACTGTTTACACAGATGACACAGTGACAGTAAAAGGTATTCAAGATATGCAAGTTTTTCTAGCCTAAAGTGAATTGTATGCACATGAAACAACAGTGTAAGATATGAATAAGCAATATCCAAGAAAGTGTAACATACACACTAGAGCTCCAAGAACAAATGGTCGGTCAATTATTGCCTAGTCAGATGTAATCAGTAGTGTTCAGAATTAGCAAAATGCTTTTGCATACCTCTAGTGTCTTCTGATTCTCACTGAAATAATTTGTCTTTCTGATATTTTTGGTCAAATCAAGGGCTTATAGTCTTTCCAATATACACTGATTACTGTTTGTACAAAAGACTGTGCTAAGTGCAGTCACTGATTAATGAAGTGGACTAACAATAATTTGTGATATATTTAGAACAAGTCTAAGATGCATTTTCTTCACGGCAAATGAGATCTCCCCACAGGAAAAAAATAAAGTTGTCTAGATACCAGAAAAGTATTTTAATTTCTCTCATATTCAGTAGTGTGTATATATATACGTCTGTTGTTCCACTACGATGATGTGAAATACTTAAAAATCATGTCTCCCATATTAATTACAAACTCTATTAAATAAAAATACTAGACAACCATTTTAATCTGAAGTTCATAGTTTTTTAGATCTAGAGCCTATAGTTTATTCTGAAAGTAAGTTCTCATGCAGAGCAGGTTTATGAGTCCTGAATTGCTTGTTTCAAGTCATCTGATGAGCCTATGAACTAGCTACATAGTGAAGGGGAATAAAAATATTTTTTAAGTATAGCAGCATAATGATTCATGCCTATTTATTAGTCATCCTAATGAATACCTGCAAATTATTCTGCAATAAAGTTATTTTAACAAATTGGAGAATACAGACATGTGTCAGTTAGTGGGAAAATTGCACGGTTTACTGTCAAGCAATTCTAGTAATCATTTAAATTGATGATTAGATATCACATCAGCTGACATATTTTAGAATTCCTTGAACTTCCAGTATGGAAGTTTACTGTGTATAATTGCATTCCTGAGAAATATCCGTACAGTAAATAAATATGTGGATCTCTGTTTAACAACGATAATGCATCTGTACTTACTAGCTCATCTATTTACGCTGTTTGTGTTGTTTGAATGTGGCCATTAGCCTTAGTTTTCCACTTGTTTTCTAGTAAAAAACTCAACTTTACAGGAAAGGAATAAATTGAACTGCTAAAAAAAAAAAAGGCAAGATTAAAAAAAAAAAGGCAGGGTGCTTAGCAAAAAGACATTACAGCCCATGACTTCTGCTCCCAGCAATATTTCTTGATTCAAACTGTCAACTTGATTTCTCAAATAAAGTCAACAAGAAAATACTAAAATCCTTTTAAAATACCATTTTGTGGTTTTTGTGTTTTTGTAAAGTCTTGAATTTTTTTGTGTGTGTTGGTACAAGCTATAGACAAAGCACAGATAGTAATTTTAAGCTTATTAGCAAAATTACCTAAACTCACAGGATGCCCATTTCTTGCTGTACTTAAACTGCACAGAAGTTCGGTGGAGGTAATTTTTTTTTCCAGAAACACTTTCCCATCATCTTTTATACAAGAATAATTGGTAAAAGTTTTAAATAAACCTTCATTAATGCACACACATTAATGATAGCAACATTCCAACACATTTTAGGCTAGGAACCCCCACATGTAAAACTATTTTGAAAGCTAAATCCCCTCCTTTTGTTTAAGGAGAAACTGAAGTCCACCAAGGGAGTAGTCCTTCTTTCAAATAGCCACAGAAAATGCTTCATAAGCATCTTCATCTTTTCATCTTGCAGAATAAAGATGAAATATACAGAAATATCTCAGAAAAAACACCACAAACAACCATGCACCACATACAGGGAAGACATGAAATTTGGATGGAGTTAGGAAAAAGAAATGCAAATATATGGAATAGCTATAACAGGACAAAAATGTCAGCTCAGGTTCTTCAAAATTTCCCAGACATTCATGGCTTGCATTGCCCATAGCAGGTATGTAAGCACATAGAGCTGCCCTCAAAGAGATAGAAACAAAGAGTAACAGTATCCCACCCCTGAGCAAACCACACCATTCTCAGGCATAGAAGAAAGAGCTCCCATGTTAAAATGTTCAGTTTTTTCACCGTCACTTTTACAGTCTCATTCACAAGACGAAAAAGTATCTCACACTACCTCAAAGAAGTTATTTAGCTGTGGAAAACTCAGGTATAGCAATATAGCTTGTCTAAGGCAACAAGGGAAACTTGTGCAATTAGGGACATAATGCAGATTCTCTTCACTCCTATTTGAAGTTTAGCTGTCTTCATAGCTCAGACCTCTTTAAGCAAAACAAAATGAAACTTCAGTTTTAAATCTTGAAAAGAAGCCACACTAAAAGGCAATAAAATTACTCCAAGTAATAAGTAATAAAATTACTCCAAGTAATACAGTGAAGAACATTCCAGCATTCCAGAATGAATTTTCTTTTGATATTCTCAACCAATGGATGTTTTAAGAGCAATTTATATTAGAAAGCCATAAGTACCAGTTCTCAAGTACAGGTAAAAAGTTTAAAAACTTTTCAAGGAAAGCTTTAACATGTGCTGATAATAGAAGTATCAGAATGGCTATCTGATTTTCCACCAATTTCATCCCTGAACAAACACTGGCTCACAGGATTAAAACCATTTTCACAGTTATAACTAGAGGATTCAAATTTTCATCTGTGGAACTCATAAAGCACTGTTTCAGTAGAACACTACATGGTTAGATGGGTGAAGGTTGAACATACATGCACACACACTTCCCACCCTCCAAGTCAAGACTTGAAAGAAACATACAGACCGAAATGAGTATATGCAATTCCCAGCAACCAGCAGAATTAATTCTGAAAGCATTATATCGTTTTCCTAAATGTTATTTCCACTAAATCAGAGACAAACTGATCAAACCGTCCAACTGAACACTGAATTAATCCCTGAAGAAGGTATCACGGAATTGTCAGAGTTGGAAGGGACCTCTAGAGATCATCTAGTCCAACTCCCCTGCCCAAGCAGGATTGCCTAGAGCACATTACCCAGGACTGCATCCGGGCGGGTCCTGAAAACCTCCAGAGAAGGGGACTCCATGACCTCCCTGGGCAGCCTGTTCCATTGTATGGACTTAATATATTCACACTCTCCAGAAAATAAAATCAGTAACAATCTGTGCCTAACATTTCAAACTGCAGCACCCAAATTAGGAAGGGCTAAGCAGTAGCATGACGAGCATGAGAAGAATCTTCCCTACAACACCCGAGGACCTTAGCTGTTATTTTGATGTTGAAGGAATAAAGTAATTAGCACATCTCTCTCACTAGGTATAAGCATCAAAAGATTTTCAAAATAACCAGTCCACTGAATCAGTGTTCTCCGTTCTCTTGATAAATAGAAAATAGGGCTCGTCAGGATAGTTTCTCCCAGAAACACAAGACTGACACTGTCTCCTTTTCATAGAAGACGACAGTCACCTGTCTACATCTTGAAGAAAAAGTAGATTACTGAAAGGAATTGTAATTAAAGGCAGGTTAGAAATTTTATAAAAATATTTAAGTGATTACCTCTCCTATAAAGACAACCATAACACAATCCAGTTTTTCTTCAGGGGACAGCTTATCAATAAGGGAGTGCAGAGTTTCTGTAAGGTAAGACTTGACTTTTCTTTTCACTGTAGGTATTCCCATTACAATGGAAACTGAAATCAAACACATCAGAAATGTACTTTCAGTGATTTCATGCACAAGATAGAAACCAAAAAACTTATCATAATAAAGCACTGCTTAAGAAATGCGAAGAGTTAAAAGATGGAGATAACAGTAACTAAGAATAGTTTAAAAATATACCACCCATCATCAGGAGCATGATTAACATAATCACCACCAACACTCACAGCAAATACAGCAAACAAAAAAAAAAAGTAATCTTGGCCATGTCAGGCTATTGCATAGGTAACAGTCAACAGACATGGCATTAATCAGGTAAGGTGTACGAAGACTTACAGAGTGATTAAACTCCCTAACTTGCTTTTATTTTCAAATTGGCATAACCAATCTTCACAACTCAAGTACTTAACTTCTCAGAAGTCATCTTCTAAAAATCACACTGCTGAAAAAAGCACTATTACTTTCCTCATTGGGTTCTTCTAGAAAAAAAAGTCCAGGTCATCAGGACTGCTTGGAAATTCCTCACTGAAATCTCTTACCCCTGTTAAAAACACTTCAAATGCTTTTAATTTGGGGCTAATCTAGCCCCATCTACAGTGCTATTAACATCATCTTTCAGCTGGCCATTTGACTCCCCTGTTCCTTAACTTTCCCACAGTCTTTCTTCTGCACCCCACTCTGTACCCAGGACTGGCTACCTAGTAGCAACACAGCAGATAGCAGCAGGAGCACAGTAAAAGCATAAAGCAGACTTCATGAAGTCAGCACCAGCATTCTGAGCCATCTGTGTGAAATGATTAACCACATCATAAATATATAAAATCAAACAACTCTTAAAAATATTGTTTATCCTTCCTTATAGTGCCTGTTTCGCCTAGCAACTACACATTAAGAAGCTCTGAATTTTTAAAACAAACACTCAAAAAAGCACAGTGACCAGAAAAGGGGAAGATGGGAAAAATAATTTTAACTCAGAATTTCCTCCCTCTTTTAACTAAATAAAATTGATTCCAATTCCTATTTTGTAATTTCAAACTTTTGTCATATATTGCCAGTGGGATATAATATAGGCTTTAATTAAAACAATAAAGGAATATGATCCTTTTCCTTCATGAATAACAACATCAAAATAAATGGTGTTTATAGTCAGAAAAATAACACTATGGCTTGAGTCCACATATTTGTCACGCAGGCATGCTGTCTGTTAAAAGGAGCAACCTTACTGAAGTAACAAAAACAACTAAAGGCCAGGAGTAACTAATGCTTCTTTCAAAAGCAAAGAGGGGGAGAACAGAAAAAAATTTAGAGGCCTAGTGGAGACATTAACACAAGCCATCCAAGTCAGATGGCACACAGAGAAACAAGGATGCATTGGTGGGGCCTTCAAGCTTAGAGACATACACACGTGCATTGAGGTATTACAGTATTTATTTTCTAGAGCTCCAAGAGTGAGATTCCACGGAGATATCCTAATGACCAAAGCTCAGAATTTGTGAGGATAAAAAAAAAAGGGGGGGGGGGTGTTAGCACTATTGCAGCATAATACTGATCCCCCCTCCCCCCCTTCAACAAATGTCTACATTTTATTGATGTAATAATATCTGATTATCTTAGTTCTCCCAACTCTAAGTTATACATTGTTCAAAAAACCAGAAACATCAATTATAAAATAATTACATCCATGCCTGGTTGACCCACAAATCTGAAAAGCCAAAGGGATATGTCCATTAGCAGTTCAGAATCTGTAATGCTTGAGCTTTGCTCCCTTTTATTTAGTTACAAAAAAAAATAATCCAAACTAAATGCTTCTTAATGTGTACCTCTACATGGCATGGGGTATGACTGAGATTATGCAGAAAAGAGAAAATATAAAGCCAAATTCCTTGCATCTTGGGTTCAGTACAAATTCTAAGAGATATCAATATCACACAAGTTTAACGAGATGTCCGTGATCTACCAAGGAATGCAGTAAATTGTAGTACTAAAACTAGGAAGTCCTACAGATATAAAACAAAATAAACATCGTATCAGCATACCTCCTGTCCTTCCAAGGCCAACCTGCACAGAAGGTTGAAGGCTTCCTTCATTTTTCAATAAATGAGGCAAATGGTAATAGATATTTGGCACTTGAAGAGATTTTCTACTTGTTAGCTCTTTTAGCAATTTCAGTGTCTCATCTGCAAACATACATGAAATCAGTAATGCAGAACACAAATAATATGAAGTTTTATGCAGTAGCTAACAGTACAAAATTCCAAGCTCGTTCCTATCTGAAAAACAGAACAAATGATGCATTTCACTGAAGCACTGTATCTTGTCTATAGAAGACGACTTTTCTCATTTTAATTTTTTAAATAGACGATGACTGAGATTATTTTCCAATCAGTAACTTTGCTACAGATACAGTTAAAACTTACCTGATCACATAAAACTTAGTGTGTAATCACAGAAGGAAAGAATGCTCCATTTATTTAGGGTTTAGGTTTTTTGGTCGTTTTTGTTGGGGTTTTGTTGTTTCCTTTTAGCCACAATGAATCAAAATAGAAAGCTTATTTACCCAGATTATATTTTACTTACAGAGCTTATCACCACCAAATGATGCTACTGCAAATAACTTTTCAAAGCTACAAATACATATTGAAACACACTGCACATACAGATTCAAAACAAAAAACATCATTAAGTATACAACTGAGATTTTTAGAATTTCTACAATAAAATAAATGCTAACATGAATTTAATTTAGTCCATTAAAGTACCTAAAATAATTCTCTTTCTAGAAACTGCCTCTCAGGGTGTCCAGGTGGCTCTCAAAGTTGCAAATAACAGTTTTAAAATTCCCCTGCTGTGCATGTTGATTTTCTTACATCAAGTGTGAAAACAACTCTTATTTCAAATGACAAATAAGAGAGCATATGGACCTCTGAAAAATTATGGGCTCCATAATATCAAGTTAGGTAAAAAACTGTACTCAAGGTTTCCAAGATAAAACCGAATTGTGAAGAAATGAGAAAAGTATTCCTCTCAGATTCTGAGTGTACCTTCTACTAATATAGAAGGGTTTTGTTATGGGTTTTTGGTTGGTTGGGATTTTAAAAAATTTTTTCTTGTAAAATTAAATTCCTGATCACTTATAATCTTGAAAAAATCTTTGTAAATAGAAGCCATAAGATGCTTATTTTGATAGATTCCAGTACAGGTACATTTTACTTCTCCTTTAGCTTCAACTTGCAAAATCTGGACTAAAAATTCTGTCAAAGTATGACAGCTCTTTGTATGAATGAATAATGAACTACATAAAACAATCTGGAATTCTTTCAGCTTCAAAGATAGCAAATACTACAGAATATTTATGTATACTTAAGTATATTAAACAGTAAAAATTTATCTAATACTAAGTTCTCAGCACAAAAGCTTGGGAATTCAGACTTCAGCTGACTTCCCCCCTCATGGAAAAAAGAGGATGTGCCAGTTGGGATCCAGACATGGCAGAATGTTGAAAATGTGAATCAGTAAATTCAGCTGCATCAGAAGAGACTAACTCCCTATAACTATATCGTATATAAGCAGGGTACCTTGTTTTTAGAAATGAATGTGCTAATAACTTAATCATAAATCCAGTATCAAAATTACTTGACTTCCTCTATTGTTGTTCACTTTAACAGCAAAAACATACATACGGAACAGGAAGATAAGAGTCACAGACTATGTTAAATGTAACCCTTATCCACACCATTCCTGGAGATGCAGGGAACTATGGAGATCAGGTTGGATAGGCCATTAGTGTCAGACAGAGAAATTCATCATTAATATCAGCACTGAGGACCTATAACAACCATCCTCACAAAAAAAAAAAAATTTATAGAAAATAGTAAGCCAAAGCACAAATGCAAGTAGACAGAAGATTCAAAAAGCTTGATTTAGTTTTTTGACTTGCAAAACTCTTTTCCTCATTAGGCCAATACAGTGAAATTTCTGCAATCTACTGAATCAGACCTCTCACCAGAAAGTTTATATTTATTTGTTATTCATTTTCTATCTAGAAAAATCAGAGTGATTAAAGCAGTAATGGTGTGATTTTAAAAGTTAACTTCAATAACCTGGTGAGTAGTGCAAAGGCATTCTCAAATATTGCCAAACACAGCTCTCTGTAAAGTTGAGCATCTGCCTCCAAAATGGGTAAAAACTTACAAAAGATTTTTCCAGTTTACCATTTAATCTCTAGTTATTAAAAAGGACATTACTTGTACATTTTACAAATCATCACCAATACCTTAGCCCTTACGGTTTTACATCTTCCAGTTGATTTTAAAAGATATTTTAATTGCTTCAAGTTCATCCATTTTTTCTGTGGGCTCACCTTTCCCCTTAAGCTCTATTTAAAAGTGATGTAAATTATTGTCAAAATATATTCAGGGTGTTAAATAAGTAACCAGAAGCTCCAAACTTTTGGAGCTAGTTGTGGAATAAGTATTCAGTCCCTAAAGTCATAAGAATGAAGAGTAGGTGAATCATTAAGAATAGAAATTGGAAAAACCAAAACCAAAAAAAATCCTCACCAGACATAATGTATTACAGATTCTTTATTTGCACCCCTGAACAGTTTCATTTGGCTTTCCTGGTATAAATTTCTTATTCTATAGTAGTAAGATGAGATATTAGTAGTGCAGAGTTATAAAAAAATAGCTCAATCACAGTATGTACCTGAAAAATTATTCATTGCATTCTTACTCCCATTTGTTTCTGCTACTGCACGCCTGAACTGCTCCAAGATAGCATTCAGCTCAGAAGAGCGTTGCAGAGTGCGATGCTCAGCTATACGAAGACGTTCCTTCAAAGCATGAAATTCCCGTTGATATGCAATCAACTTTTCTAGAGAGAAAAAAAGATGATCCTGGTTATTTTTGGAAACAAGCACCTACAAACAGATCCAACAAGGGTCAGGGACTGCTCAGCTATGCAGCATCTAAAACCCAATCAAGAAGGGCACAGCCCAGCACAATCCCACCTGAGTTAGGCACTTTAGCATTTACACAGCTTTCAAAGGGAAGAGGAAGCTGCACTAGACTGATGCAAAGTAGGCATTGAGGGGGTATGCCCCTCTTCTTCGCCACAGACAGGGGCAACCTTTGAGTTCCCATTAGTCAGCACTACAAGGCAAATTAAGTCTTTTCTTTGAACAGATGCCCACAGATCCTTTCTTTTAAGAAACATAATAACCTAGGTTATGCTTTTTGAAAGCCCTCTCTGAATACACTGTTAGAATGAGTAGAATTTGACAATATTTCAGGCATACTAATTTCAAACCCAAGTTTTCACTTATGGTATTGTCAGCACCTGCAAGAACAAAAATTTTGATCAAAATCCTGCTAATGTACATGCAGACATGTACTCTTTGAAAGGAGATCGAAAGGGAGAGGGAAACACCAAAACTCATTTGCTGATGTTGCATACGTCCTTGCCACACAGCAAAGTAAGTATCTGGTTTCTGCATCTTTCCTTCTTCCTAGTGGTCATTTCCTTGAATCTCCTGCTCATCATCATCGCTTTCCTTCAGCCGATCTACAGATACAGACTGGAGTATCTTAAGTTATTTTAAACCTTGCAATCAATATTCCAATCACATAGCTGTCATGCACAGACATATCTTTTTTGCTATTTGCCTACCAATTCCTAGCCTTTTAGTACTGCAATGGTAGGGAAGTAGAAGTTCTGCAAGCAATTTGAATCTCTTCCTGTTGCTACACTATAGTAACACAAGAGATAAAGGAATTAGTCAACCTTCCCTTGTTAATAATGCTGCATTTCCTCTAACTTCTTTCAATTTACATTTATTTTCTTTTTGGTAGTTGAGATGTACTGTTCTGATTATGTTTAGAAAACATAATTAGCTAAAATGCCCTCTGTTTTGAAGACAGAAAAATAAAAACATAGTTCACTACCTCTTAAAAACATTTCCCTTGCCAGCCTTATTTTCCTTTTTTTCATTAAAACCAAATGGTTATTGCTTTTGTGCCAAGAAGCCCAGAACACAAATGCTGGCCCACAATACAATGCTAGGCACACTACACACTGACGACTGAATCCAGACTGTTCTTTGAAACAGGACTTGGTGCTTTAGTCAGCAGTGTTGAGAAGGCCAGGAAAATTTTCTGGAGCTTCTGGCACAAAGGACGTTCTTACTTGCCAATGATAACCCAAAGAAATCAAAGATTGTTTGGAACCACATCTACCAGTTACAGAAAGGTTACAAAACATTTTAACAGCTAAACAAATATAGAATTGTACTACTGTAGAAGTGACACTCAAGTATGCGAGTGATATTCGCTCCCCAAAATGAATGGGTGGTAGCAACCTATATAAATCTGTTACTTTCTCTCTAAACAGGGAAGAACAGGTGAGCCACCAAAGGACATACAAGGTTTTATTGAGGGTTTCTATAGTGGTGGATAGCCTCAGAAGTAGCCTGGAGCACCAGGTCTCCCTTCTTGTCTTTCTTCATGGTACAAGATAGCAGACAAACTTCAGTACTTCTGTTCTTCCTACTTTGAAAAGGCTAAATCTGTCTGTGGCAGAGTCTGCATTTCTCCCGGGAAAATGGCAATAACCCCATGGAACCTGTGGTTCAGACTCCAGCACCTCAGGGAGGATGAATTCAGGTCTTCCTCTCTTGACTTATACAAATTCTTGGCAGAGACTATTTCTCTTCCTACACTTATTACAAGATAGCAGTACATCACTCACAGTACTCCAACAATTCTGGTGCTCTAAGGAATAGCAGGCATAGAAGGAATAATTTACTTTGGAATATGCCAAGGAGTGAAGAACCGCTCGATTTCCCTGCCACCTCCACCTAGCAAACTCTATAATGCAAAATCAGAAATACCTTCTTGTGAAATGCAGCTTGTAAACAGAGATTAAGATTTTTCTACCTCCCTAGTTCAGGTAGGTAATACGAAAATGGGAACTACAGGAACCCTTGTAATTCTCAGCAAATTAAAACACTGTCATAAAATCACAAAAACAATACAGAGCTCAACTGAAAAGTCAGTTTTATCACACGAAGAAATGAAAACTGTGGTTTTGTATTAAGAACTACCAAAAAAATCCCTTACTGAGGAGATGACACTTTCAGAGGAGGTAGCTGTTACAACACCTTTAATTTACAATATAATACAACACATCAAAAATTAAAAAGGCAATTACTTAATTTCTTTCTAAAGAAATTTAAAATTATGCATGCAGAAGCAAACTTTTATTTTCATAACTTATCATAGCAGCTTTTGAGCAAAGAACATAGGTTCCCAACTGTGGCACTGTAAAATTTTTGCCGGTATTTCCCAGAAGTATTACAAAGCAGTTCAGTCCTGAGGTTCCCAGTGAACAGTACTGGGATTGCATTTATGATAGTTGAGGCCTCAAAAGCATTAATTCCTTTAAGAAATACTAGTTGATGGGTTCAAAGCAGTCAGCTTCTCACAGTTGCTTCAACCAGATGTCTAGGTTAATGAAGCTGCTCTAAAAGATAAGTAAACTCTTGAAACCCATCCTTCAAAATGCATGACTAGTATTTTTTTTTGTTCGGCCACAGGATTTTTCAGCCAAGTAAAACTAGAAAAAGCTAACATTACAAATATAATCATATTTTAAGTCAACTACCCTATGAGTATTTTTCTAGTTATTTACATAAAATGAAGTAAAAATAACATTCTTTGCAATAACCTAAGTAATTTAAAACATTTATATCTCTAACTCCACCAGAGCTAGCACTTTTCATGTATTTGGAGATTAATGCATAATTTGGCCTTTTGGTGCTTCTTTTATAATATGACTGCCTGTACTTTGAAACACAACAAATTAAATTTGAATTTCTAACAGTTATATCTTTGGCATACTTGCCGTACTTCAAAGCATTGATCAACTGCTCAGACACTTATTACTTAAAAAGAAACAAACAAAAAAAACACAACAGCAGTAACATCAGATTTCATCTCATAATGAAAGGCACTTGCAAAGGAGAAAATATTTCTTAGGCTCTTACAGTACCACCAATAGTGGTCACCACCTGTCCCAGACTTTAGAAGAGTAAGCATCCCTTAAGGCATCAGAAGTTTATAAACATTCTAATTTGATTTTTCAGAGCACTTAACTCCTAAGTAATTGGGAATGAACCTACAAGATTAAGTTTAAGGATCTATTTTTATTTAAGCTTTGACTTACCTCAAGTTCTGCATTTTCTTCTCCCCTCCAAAATATGTAATGATTTGAAAACTATTCTTTTCATCAAAAAATTAGAACTTTTTGTGGAGCACGTTACTATATTACATAAAAATCCCATTTATATTTTAAATTCCACTTCTTTCCTCACAGGGAGGAAGGAATGAAAATTTGCAAGTGACTATAGAAGGTTCTCCAAAATTCAAGGCAGTCTTTCTCAAACACGCATGTATGATGAAAGGCCAAACTGAATTATGGTTGAAACTAGCCAGCGCTGCATCTAACAAGAAGGGCTTTATTAAGTACATTAATAGCAAAAGGAGGTCTATGGAACACATTGAATGCTGAGCCAGGGGAGGTTTAGATTGGACATTAGGAAGCATTTCTTTACTGAGAGGGTGGTCAAACACTGGAACAGGCTTCCTAGAGAGGTGGTTGGTGCCCCAAGTCTGTCAGTGTTTAAGATATATTTAAGCAATACCCTTATCAACCCTTGTTCTGGGCTTTAACTTTTGGTCAGCCCCAAATTGGTCAAGCAGTTGGACTAGATCATCGTTGTAGGTCCCTTTCAACTGATATTCTGTTCTATGACAAGCTGACCTGTAATACAAAAAAGTCAATAGCATAGGCAATATTTTCAAAACACGTTTGACCATTTCGTGTTTCATTGTTCAAAGGTTTCTCTAAAACTGAAAGAAATTGAATTGATTTCTTGTCAAAAAGTATGAAAACACTTTTTTTCATTGCTCTTACAGTAAAAAGAAAAATACTGAGCCTAAAACCATAAGGGAAACAGTCACAGAGATCAGTGATCACCATCATGAAAAAAAGTTTCTGTTTCTACAATATTATAAATGACCTTTCTTCTTATGCTGAAAGCTAGAGCAATTTAAGAAATTAGAAGAAGGAATTCAGACAGTAAGTTATTGGCCTTTTACAGATGTTGGAAGAACCCCAAAAATACCTGTTCTCTGATGAATAAAACATCCCTCTAATAGCAGCTATAGCCAATATCAAACATATTTGGTCTCCAATAATTTCAGCGTACAGTCATATTTTTATTTAAGAATAGTGTGTTATTTCACATTGAAATGAGAAGGTGATACTTTTCCATACTTCACTCTGGAAGCCAAAAAGATCAAAGGAAAATAAAAAGTCCTCATACTTCAAATGAAAATATCTTGTTAAGAAATTACTTGAAAACTAAAAACATTAATTCTTCGCAATTTTCTCTTAAACTAGAGTAGTTTCAGCAAAACTCCAGAAGCTAAAACCTAAATATTTTAGCTGGCTTGACGCTGCACACTTCTTGGAAAGTTAACACTACGTCAACTCACATAGTAGTTTGTTTTCTTAATGCTTTCTCCCTTGTTACAAGATGTTCTCCTAAATATATAGAGCCTAGAATTTAGATAATCTCACTTGAAAGTTGATGCAGTATTTTGAAAATTCAAATCAAACTGTGAAGGTTTTCAAGTTTTTGACCAGAGATGGAATCTCAGCTCTCAGCCTACTCTTCCTTCTCTGGGTTATTTATGGTTCTCCCACTAAACAACTGTTAAAAACCAAGCCATTCCAAAGGGACACCATTAGCCTAAGTTACAAACTTGGTCCATTCTCCTTTTAGCCACAGACAGCCTTGATTACATTATTTCATTTTTGCACCAAATTTAGACAGCTTATAAGGCAAGTTTTAAACCAGATGACAATTTCTTAAGCTCAACATGGCGCTTCTGAACATCTTAGCATACATCTAGTTTCTTAGCTTTGGATCTTGTGCTACTAGTCTAATCTGTTTATGACTTCAACCTGTGATTTTTAAGAGCAAAGGGCTATCCCTTGGGATAAAAAAGGGCATCAAAGTAAATGAACAAGAAAATATGCTGTAGTTCGAATTTACAAAAGCATTTTGCAGATAAATGCAGCTCAACTAGAATAGCAAAAGAAGTCTGAATTGCAGGTAAATTACCTGCACTAGCAAAACACTCACTGTATCGTTATTCCAAATGAAACACATACAGAACAGCAAAACAGCAAAAATACCTTGGAAAAACAACCAAAGCAATTCTATGGCTATTCAGCTTCAGTACCATTAAAAATCATCAACAGCTCCTAGGCTTTTGTTCACGTTACTTTTATAACAAAATGAAATTTTTTAATGTCCCAAGTCTGTCAGTGTTTAAGAGGCATTTGGACAATGCCCTTAATAACATGCTTTTTACCTTGACTTCAACAAGGCTTTTGACACTGTCTCCCATAACATCCTCATTGGGAAACTGAGGAAGTGT
>JAOXJM010000001.1:141267284-141297193 GCA_026413425.1 Tringa solitaria
ATGATCTCTATGGTCCCTTCCAACTCTAAAAAATTCAGTGAAATTCAGTGAAATTTGGTTGGTGCTGAATTGGTCAGGCACTTGGACTAGATGATCTTTGTAGGTCCCCTTCAATTGAAATAGTCTGTTCTATTATAATATGAAAACTACACGAGGAAACTACTTTGGGCACACTTTTACATTGAGTGGAGTATAGACATCTACAGAATCAGCAAAATTCTGCTGCCTCTGACTATTTGAAAGTTCACTATAAACACCCACAAAGGAAACAGAGATGGGTCAGTATTGACAAAAGAACCTACACACCTAACCTTCAATCACAATGCATTTTTGAAACCCTTAAATGTGTGTGTTGCCATTAATCTTAAAACACAGAAAATACAGTTGAAGAAAATTCCTGATCACGATACTGGTATTAATAAAGCAACAATCACCTGAACATACTCAATTCACTATTTAGAAGTCTGAAGAACTACTTAGGATCCACCAATAGGGTTGCAGGTGCAATTTAATATTGTTGAGAGCATGTAAGTACACAACAGTTTTGACCAAAGTTGTATATGCATTGATATATAAAATTCAGAAGATTTTATTTACATATCTTAGGCAACAGCAGAAGAGGAACATGTATTTAGATGATATGCATACGCATCCATCTTTGCTAAGGTTGCACCAGTAAAAGGAGGTACAGGCCCTACAGAATCAGAGGGGGGGGCGGCAGGACTGTTGATGAAAACAGAATTGCCTGAAGACCCTTACAAACCGCAACAATATTTCAGCATTTCTCAGTTAGCATTGCCATTCTCCCTCAAGGAAAGTCTTTTACTGTCTGCTGAAAGAAGCACCATCTACAATAAAAAAAGCAGTATGAAAGCTTTGCAAGCTGGTTTTTATCTTATCAATCAAGCAGCTTCCCAAATATGTTAAGTCACAGGCCATTTCCACAACTCAAAATAGAACTCAAAATAGAACATACTGAACTAAGGTGACTGTATTTAAAAAAAAAAAAAAAAAAAAGCAAGCTATAATTTACCCAGGGGCTCTACGGTGGTACGGCTGGTTGCCTCCAAAGGCAAATGCATCAGACAACAAGATCAGAAAAAGCTTTATGACCTTCCCATATCAACAGCAGGCAGTTGAGTCTTTCTTCAAACCGCAAATCAGCTAAATACCCGAAGTGATGGATCTGCCACACAGAGAAAAAGGTAACCAGCCACAGACTTGGCACTCATAAAAGACAGCAAGACAAGTACAGAGAGCTTAGCTTTACCATATTGCAGGCCTGATTTATATCTCCCGCTCTTATCCAACTGGACTCTTGGAACCTCTCACCCTCTTTGTAGGTTAAATAGAAACAGAAAGAATTGACTGCTATCTGACACACAGACGAAAAACTCTAGTTGATAGCAAAGCACTGTACATAAATATTCAATTAATAAAAACAGGTAAGAGCAGGAAGAGATACCTGATGTGGCAGGAGCTTTCCTCTATCCAAGAAGAGGATATTCAAATGAACAGCGTCTCAATGGCAACAGTACTAACTTCATCAATGCAATAGTCAAGTTTATGGCCCACCCTAGTGACAACCCTTTCAGTTTTCTTCTTCCAACCCCAGGGTTGGGGGGTGTGGGGTGTGCTTCAGCTTAAGGTTCCACAGCAAATGTCTCATAAAGAGTTATTAAAATGCCATTAAATAAACATTTGAATCTGTGAGAATACACTGTAGTAAGTGCTAATTCAGACACTTGTGATTACACAACTGTGGGGGGGTTGGACTTGATGATCTCCAGAGGTCCCTTCCAACCCCATATGATTCTATGATTCTATGAACTCATTCACTCCCATTATAAAAACCCCACATTATTCACCATCATGCCACAGGTCAGAGACAGTTACAAGCTTCATGTATTAATTCATTACACTTGCATCAAGGATGTTGATCAGTTTACAGGTTGATACAAAATAGAGGTATTAATGGACAGAGAGCTTCCACACTGAGTTTTATACAGAATCAGAGGATGTAGCAAGAGCATGTCACTCTTCAATAAATTAGGGATTTGTCAACATGACAGCCAATTCAATCTAGCTTTTACAAGAATGCTTCTTTGTTCAGCTACATATGGTAAAAAAATAAGTTTGGCACTTGCCCTCAAATCAGTTCAGATGCTTTATGTGATCCATGAAATCATGTATAAAGTATATCAATATCCAGTAAGCCATGACAATACTTACACTGACCTGCACTTCACTCCCACAGAGATGTACACGACATATATTTTTTAGACCATGCTTGATCCATAATACCCAAGTACCTTAATCTACCTCATTTCTAGCATCATCTGATCGAAGTAATCTTTTTCCTTCAAACACAGAAATGCTTTTAAATTAAAATCCTGCTATGCTAATGTTTCAGACTAAAGTATTTCCAATGTCAGTCAAAAAAAAAAAAGACAATTCCTCTAGTAAATCAAAAGGAATAGTTACTGCAGTAGTACTTCAGCAATTTTCAACTTCATCTTAAATCTAACACTTCCTTTGACAAAGGCTAGATTTCTTATTTTGCATGGGTTTTGCAAAATATAACTGTAAATACAATTACCCAATACTGTGATACAAAATCCTGCTCTCACTGCACTGTACAATCATCCAGCATCCACATAAAGATGCACAGACAAGAAATACATAGTGGCATTTACTGAGGAAATACAAACGTTGCTTCCACTGCCCTTTGGAAGTGACTCCTGAGCTCAGAAGATATTCACAAGGCACAAATCAAGCACTCCTTTCTCAGATGTCTGACTGAGAGGCGAGCAGAGGAATTGTCACACCAATCACACAGGCATGGCCAAAAAGCTCTGTCCACACTATAGAGATATTAAAGATGTCCCAGAATCCACCTATGACATTTAGGCTTATAAAAACGGCAAAACATTGTAACAAACTGACGTAATTAGCAAGTGTCAAAACCTGTACATCGGCACAAATCATATTTATAACCAGCAATGTTAAACAGTGAAGAGTAAAGAAGGTCTTAACAAAATTTGTCCCACAAAATTAAATCTCAAGTGTGCTTACAAATCCAACTGTGATTTTGTCTCAAAATTGCCGAAGAACTGATATATGGTGTCCTTGAAATGTTACAATATATTAACATGGATGACTACTCTCCATAAGCTAATTAGCTCCTTGCTCTTAAGTGAAATTAAAACCTTTTATAAGCAAGTTATGATGAGTTATAAAATCTGAAACACAAAACTAATCAACCATGCAAATACAGAATAAAGCAGTATACTACAAATGCTAACAACAGACATGCTATAAATAAAAGCTCTTAAGAAAACTGCTCAAGGTCAATTTTTATCAGTCTTCTTTGAACACTTGGATCCTGTGGGACTTTTTTGTTACAGAGTTTATAGCTATGCCTATTCATGTAGCTAGTTTATTTTTCTGAAGGGATTAGAGAATATGCAATTGTTTTATCTTATTCTATGGAATTAAAGACAGTGAGGTAGATCATTTATATGTGAAAAAAACATCACACTAATCATGACTAAACATTTTCTGCTTCATGAAACAAACAAAAAAGGTCTTGTATCAAGATTTAGGAAAACAAGTGGCCAAGTCATTCGTTTATCCTTAATCTTGTTACTCAAATTGACAGATCATTTCAGCAATTTGGTATTTCAATCTGATAAAATTACTGTTTATTGCCCTTGTTTTCCACATAGAAATATACTTACTAGGACTAGAAATATTTTTAAAAATGCTTATTTCAAGTAGCTTTCACTGTGAAGAACTGTTTATTTTTGAGTGAAGGTTCTGCAGGTTTTCCTAAATCTATTTTTAAAAAAATAACCCAAGAATTATAATTTCTTTATTGTTCATTGCAACTTGTTAACATTTTGCACTTCAAGGATCTGTATAAACAAATACTGTTTTTTGTTCTCTCCAATTCTAATGCACTAGCACAAGTCTCAGTGTTTGCTTTGAAACTTGCAGGACCTGATCCAATCTCAGTCCAGATACTTTTGTTTAAACATTCTTTTGCAGCAGGAGCTGAAGCTGTTTTCACTAAATTTTTTTTAAAGCAATCTGAATATGATCCTTTGTAATATCAAGTAATAAAATCTTATTTTGAAATGTAAATTTCAGAATCAATTTACTTGTAAACAATCTTTTGAAAAAGTAAACTCCCCTGCTTTCTCAGAGATTCCACATATACAAACAAAGCAGAAAAATGAAAGTACAAAGCAGACCACTCTGAGAACCCACTTCCTCCTCCATTTTTTATCTTTAATATAAATACACTAAAAATGCTGCAGTTTACCAATGCAAAAGGAAGCATGTAGTACTACATTGTGCAGGCTTGGCTTATTTGTTTTGTGTTTGGTTGTTTGGTTTTTTGGGGGTTTTGTGGATTTTTTTTTTTCAAAAAAAGCTACAGAATAAAACATTTTCCTAGAGGAAAAACAATCCTAAGCAATCAGAGTCAAAGAAGCCAAACTACAGCTGTGACAACTAATGAATCATTTACTTAATGGGTATTTTAATAGCTGGATATAGCAGCCAGGAACAGTTTAAAATGTCTCCAGATGCAATTGCTCACCTTTACCACAGTATACAAACTGTTCAATACAGAAATTGTCACAATTTAGAAAATTTCCTATACAGTTATAAAACCCACTATCACAGCACTCACAAATCTCCACTGATGAGGGCTGACAGAGGGTCTGAACATTTCTTTGGACACAAGGAATAAAAAGAATAATATATCAGAAAATCCAGACACCCACAACTAAGGAGGTCAACAGCAGCATATGGTGTTCTGTCTGTGCATTGGCTTCAGACAATAAGGATAATTAAACACATGATTTGTTTGAGAAGAGTTATTGGCAGTACTTGAGCTGAAGGTCTTCTTTTACAAAAAAAAAAAACAAAAACAAAAAAACCCCAACCAAACAGTAAGCTACAGTGGTAGAAAAAAAAATAATTTTTTTTTTAAAAAACCCCATTTGCAATTTCTTTGTCCTGATCTGACCGTTCACTAGCATTCACACTTTTTTGCCTAGGACACAACACTGCTCAGGACTCTATGGATGAATATAGTCCTCAGGGATTTTTAGTTTCCAGCTATTTGGTTTTTATTTTATTGCCAGTACTAAGAAGCACTGTCAACTCTGCTGGAATTTCTTCTTTACAGGGAATGTGATATAAAAAGGTCACTGAAATCATATGCTAACTCAGTTCCACAATAAGCAATCATAATTTAACACATCTCTAGCCCTGAATAGAAACACTAAGGAATAAATAAAAGCTTCATAGATTCCATTCCCAAAAAGCAAAGCTGCACAAGGAAAATTATTGCAACTTCTCTTGTAGACATACATAGCACAAAGAGTTCAATTTAAGAAATTAATAAAACAAGAGCTCAGCTGAGTATGTAATCCACTGAATACATGTAATTTGGTCATCGACTCTTTACAGTGCCAGAAAAAATTACCTTCAAACAACCTTCACCAAAACCCTCCACTGGGATATTTCCTACTTGCCTTGCACAAGAATCAAAGCGTGTAACAGTGAAAAGAAACTAGGAAATGGTCAACAATAACATCACAGTATTACCTCAAAAACAGGAACACAATTTCCAGCAACAGATTGTAAAAGATCATTATGTCACGATTATTTTTTCGCACTGCCAATTAAAAAGTCACACTACAACTCTGCCTAAAATCTTACGCAGAAGATCTACTGCTCAAGCAAGCATGAAGCTCCAGTTTAGGCAAGCATTACAATCACAGCACTGAAACACACTTTATTTTTAAGATTCAGGATAGGTTGGGATCTAGCCTGCATATTCTTGACAATACTGAAGGACTAAAGCACATTAGCTGGAAGAAAGCATTCCCATTGCATTTTTTCATCATATTAAAATAAAACAATCCATTGTACATTTCTGCAGAAATACCTGCATTAAGTATACATATTGCATCCATTTATTGTATTTGTTTCCTCATTTAGTTTATGTGTTTGTATATATATAGTTTATTGCTACCAATAAAGAATAATATCTTCTTAAAACTACATAATAGCTAATTATGTTCATTTCTAACAAGACATATGAAAGAAGCTGTAAACACTTATGCTGATCCTAGCAGACTGTGGCTTCATGATGTAACTATCAGCATCTGTGTGGTATCATAATTTCAGCATTAAAAATACCAAGATCTAACCGTGGTAAAACACAATTCTTTCAAATCTGTTGAAAGAGAACACGAGACAACCTCTTCACCTGAAATACTCACAGATTTGCTGACAGTGTAAACAAAGGTAATTACCCTTTAGGTAATTCAACCCCTTACAGTCAATTTGACTACAAGTCATCTGTGAGATCTCATGTTTCTCCTCAGATCTCAATCAGTATTTTCAGCTACTTTCTACAAACAAGCACATATACCTGTATTAAGATATCAAATCAAGTATTCATACTATCTAGTGGTCTCAAATTCCTGAAGGGTTTTTACTTTTTTTTTTAAAATTAAAATATTTCCCTGTATATCACGTTTTTATAAGCAACTGAATTTCTAATTCAATTTACTGAAATAGCGTTCTCTGCTGTAACAGAATTTATGAAAATAGGGTCTTTGATTCTCTTTGTTATTGATTTGAGAATTTAAAACTGAAAAGAGAAAGAGAAAACAAGTTTCCATAAAAGCTCGCAGTAAAAACATTTTTGTTGAAAGTGTTTATTATCCAAACAAGGATGCACAAACAGTAAAACAACTTTCCAAATCGAGTTGATTCAAGCAAATTCAAGCTTCCTCTAATCCTGTCATTCACATCCTGCAAATAACCAGTCATCAAGTGAACCTGTATTCTACACTTTTTCAATACCTTTTACGTATCTGATGCCCTCACATTAACTTCTTGCTTAAAAAGCTACAATTTTAGCTATATTTTAAGATTAAAGAGATAAGGCTTTAGTCAAAGGTTACACATGTTATTCCTTGTATTCATGCTGTGTGCACACAAGAAAATTCAAAACACTAATTGATCTGAAATGAACTTTTTTCCCTTCTCAAGCTCTTGCTACACCAGTAAACTGTGTGGCTGACGTAACACAATGTTAACTAACAGCTGAAACCAAAGCCAGCCAGTGTCTCCCCTAGTGCCCAGTGTTGAGGGATCTCGTGATTCAAAGCATAAAATAAAAAATCTTGGTCTAAAGTTGAGAATAAGGTGCAAGTTTAGTTCTTTTCATTCTGGAAACACCCAAAAGTCTTACATAATAGCCATAATTCATAGAATATTGATGATAGACTTTAATACTAGTTAGGAAGAACATTATAATACACACAGATAGGTCTGCATTTGAAAAAAAAAAAAACAAACACCAACCCACAGAATCAGGTATAGCTTAGAGATGACCATCATGCTAATCAATATGCAATTGTGAGAACTAATGTATCTCAAGCTTGTAATTATGGCATTACATCAATTCACCTCTAGTTGGACACCTGAAACTCATTTAATCTCAATTCTAGCATAGTCTCTATGTATCATATTTGCTTTGTCATCATCTCCCAGAGAACTTTTATATGAATAAAAAGAAAATGAGTTAAAAGGTTAAAAAAATCAAGGAGGGGAGCAGGATGAACAGACATGCTTTATGTCACATGCAAATGATAGAACAAATAACATACTTTAAGAGATCAGAATTGAAATCACAGTAAATGAAGCCACAAACAGGAAAAGAATGGTCTAGAAGCAGCAACAAACATGTTTTCACAAGGTTAGAGAAGGCACGACTTGGTTTCGAGTTAGACTTTACTAAGGCCCCTGGAAGACGTCACACAGTGTAAGAAGTCAAAATATCTGTTGTTGGTGAGAAGTACAGAGTCTCCAAAATACTCAAGTGCAGAAAATTAGTATTTTGGTTTAACTCTCCCAAATCACCATGTTAATTACATATTATTAATTATTTTCCTATTACACTACTCTCTCAATATTATTGAACATTAGTTTGTGATGCTACAATGCCACAGGGAAATGTGGTTCCATTTATATTTCAAATGTGTTAAGGCTTGTGAGTAGAATTACAAATTTCATATTGATCTCCTGTAAAAAGGAAGCAAAGAGTCTGTGGAAGAATTAGCACAGCATAGGAATTATTCCCACAGAAGAAGACACGCAAGAAACATCATGTGGCTATAAACCAAATCTAAATAAAGATTAATTGAAATAAAGTATATTTTGATTTTCCCTTACAAAAAAGACTTTGGGTTTTGCTGAAGATTTCTTCAAGAAACTGTTTGCATTACAAAAATTATATGTAAAAATTCCATTTTTATTTTTGAAAGATGCACATCGATACACCCATAAGATAGACGATAGGATTATGCCATTATACTGCAGTATATAAATCAATCTGCTATAAAGCTTTTTTTGAGAATGAAGAGTAGAGTCAACTGCGTCAGCCACCAACTCTTCAATTACACTTGAATAGCACCAATGGCAACACCTCCTTTAGCTTAACAGATTTCCACATTCCATTTCTGTTTTAAAAATATAGATATAACATCTCAATAAAAAAAATATAGCAAAGTAGCCATAAATGCCTTTTTTGTTCTACCACACATTTAATGATGACAGTAAACATGTACAAACAGTAAGTAAGAGGCACCACAAGACTAGATACAGATAAAAGCAAACAGCTTAAGCACAGATTCTTGCCAGACCCAAAAGGCTATTCTCCAGTAATTCAAAAAAGGACCAAGTACAAAAATACACCCACAAACACAATCACAAGCAGTTTGTTCTACTAAAGCAGCAGAATAATGAACAATCAAAATCTAATATATACAATTTATGTGTAAATGTCTGCTTGAGTTTTATTTAAAACAGCTCTCTCACCTGGCACTCTGGTGATTTTGTATGCCTAGAGAGAGCCAGGATTGTGGGATGGGGAGGGAACACCCAAGCCCTTACATAGATACTGCATCCACACAAGCTTCACAGATCTGTTTTCCTACAGCTGTTTCCACCCCTTCGCACTAACAAGGATTTCTGTCCCAGTGGCTCCAGCTCTTCCCCAAGACTCCCATCTGCAGCCCAGGAACCTCTACTCCTCTGCTGCTGTAAGCCCAGACAGCAGAACCAGTATTTGACCCTTGACACATAACTCCTCATGCCATCCCCCATGCATGTCTCTCCATACATATACTTCTTCAATGCATTAACAGCATTTGCCTTTAACCACTAGCTAGGCAAAAGACAACAGTGCTGCAGCTCGGAGCTCTGCACCCGTTGTGTGGTCGGCAGGAATATGAGCAGTGACTGCCCAGCACGCAAAGCCCAACGTGACTGCTGAGCTCCAGCCCTTCCCTCCATGGGGCCAAGTGGAAACTCTGCCCCTGTCCTAACAGCCAGTTTCCTCCAAACTTGCAGGAACGTTACAGAAATACAGTGTTACTGACAACACCAAATTTGATCCAAGTGAGGAGGACAGACCAAAAAAAAAATATTACAAAAGAGTGACAGAGGGAAGAGGATACAGTAGCATGTCTTAAGGCAAAAGAAGCTGCAGTGACATTTCAGCTTTTGAAAAAAGTTAACCACAGCCATCCTATATTCATTATCTGTGTCAATTTATCGATATGACTGCATCAGAGAATAACTTAAAGCCATTGGTACTGAACATATGAACATATTGTGGATGTCCTAGCATCGGGTTTTTTCCTGCATGACAACAAACTCTCAACTTCACCCAATTCAAATCTATGCATAGCTAAAATACCCCAAAACCCAATGCAACTCATCTCTGGAGCCCCAAAATACAAGAGAAAGAAAAGTCTTCCGTTCAGTTATAACTCATTCCAAGTTAAAAACTTTATCAAACTAAGTTAAAAACAGTTAGATTTAAATCAATGTATTACAAACACAGGGCAAAGCATTTGTCTCTTTTTCAGTATCTCCATATAATATAAAATTGCACATTTATTGTATACAGTGGCTTTCTCAGTAGCATGGAAGAGGAGAACAAGGGAAAATGAACTCTGACATAAAAAGGTCATCTCTACCTACAGATATGTCTGCCTCATTTACATCACAAGAGAAAACAGTTATTCTACCAGGAGAGTTTCAAGAAAGGTCTCCCCTATTTCTATCAAAAGCCTCCCTGATCAACAGATACATTTATGCAAAGCAAAAATTTTTAACCCTGATGCTTCCACGCATGCAAACTCTTCAGCACATGCAGCTCTATACATCCTCCAGAATGTGACTCGCAGCACATATGCCAGCCAACTTGGCAGTAACCGAGTGGTTGATCCCTCTCAGACATCCCAAAGGCATGTGGACTATTGTGCAATTGCTCAGCAACTACTTATCACAAATATGCACTTATATAAAACTTCCCAAAGGTGTCACTTACTGTGCACACTTAAACAATCTTTGTGTACACAATAAGGATTTCTGGTCATGCAATAACTTGGTCTGCAACAGGATGCCTGTGAATCCACCCATCCAGGGCTAACAGGCTCTGCATCTGAAGGATTTCCATCCAGGCACAATTATCCATGAAGAAAAAGAAGTCATGTCCAGGAAAACCCAGGTGTATGTACCCCAGATCTTCTCCTGGAATCACCATATTATATGCTTACACACTGTCGAATGTCCAGGACTCAGATTTTGAGAGTTAAGATGCTATGTATTCTCAGACGGATTGACTCAGCTACAGACATATGTGGCAAGGAAACAAAGCACACAGGAAAGTAGAACCGTGACACGGAAAGAAAAAGTAACCATTCAGTTCTTAGAACCTGAAAGCTCCTGAAAACTTTAACATTATTTGTTTCTACCATAGAATTGTCAGTAACTCTGTGGATTTCTGTACATGTAAATCAAGCTACTCCTACTTTACACCATTCTTTTCCCTCTCCTCAGAAACCAACACAACATACACACCAGGAACTACAGTAAGAATAGCTAGCTTCCTAAATTAAAATTAGTAACAGTAGATCCACAGCCAAATGTTTAACATTTTAATACATTAGAAGAAAATTAATCTATCAAAAGACAACAGGTCAGAAGAGTGCTACCACCTCACAATTAACAAGGCTATTCTAAGAGCTAAAACTTTTACAAATTCTTATTAACTTAGGCAGAAAATTCAAGCACTGCAGAATTTTGATTATTGTTTCCATACGTCCTAAGTGGGTTGAGGTTGCTGAGGTTGGGGTTTTTTTTGTGACTTGACAACTGTGTTAAACAAGCTCTGCTTCTGAGAACATACTCTTTCTAACTTGTCCTCCTTGCAAACAACTCGGGATCAAAGCTTCACAATGCTTGCACTTCACAGCAAATTAACAACAACCTTGTAAGTCAAATGTGATGGGATCACATTTGTTTTATGCAAATCTCTCTGCAACAGTACCTCTACAGCCTGTCTCTAGGGGTGTGCGACTAAGTATGAGGGCTGTTTATTCACACAACTACTTCACTAGTCATTTGTAATGGAAAAAAGATTTAGTTCAGCCCATTTCTGAACTGTCTGAGAAAACGTACATATTCGCAGTGCTGATATGTAAGACCACAACATATCTGTGGGCTACAATATCAACATTTATGCTTGGTAAGCATAGGAAATTTTAAAATTATTTTTGAGCATAAGATAGTAAAATTAAATACTGCTGCATGCTGAAACAGGTTTTCAGCTGTTTACTGTTAGATAGATGGGTGGCACATCTGTGGGAAGCATCCGCAGGAATAGACAGAAAGCTGCATGAAAGCCAAGGAGACAACCAGAAAAGCAGCTGGAAGCACAGCTCTAAAAGACTGTCTGCAGTAATTGCTTTTTAGGCAGAGACTATCTGGAATAAAGCCTTGCACTGCGAGCAAGGAAACCACTTTCTATTCACTTTCTGCCATGTTCAGGAAAACAAAACATTATAAACAAAACTAAATTGTTTTAGCAGTTTCTCATCCTAAAAAGGAACAATTTAGAGAATTTTAATCCTCAAGATTGTATCAATAATGGGAAAAGCTTTTTTGTTATTGAGGCAGCAAATAAAGTCATGACTACATAGTGGGAATAAGGTTACTGAATAAGATAGTACTCTAAACAGTGGGTCAAGGAAAGAAAAAAAAGACCCACTTGAAAATAGAAAAATCTCAAAAAGTTACTACTTTTTAACACAATATTTTCACAGTTCCTAGCTAAAGAAATGGTTGTGGACATTAACAATAAAAGGTTAAGTGAATCTGCTAAAATACAAGGAAACACTTTATGTAATTTAAGGGATCAGATTCTACGATAATAGAGGGCAACTCTCACATATCTCATGCAAACATCATTATTATTTAGTAATGAAATGCACTGGCATGTCACTCTTGCAATAAGATGAGAAACTTGGCAAAGGTCAAGAATACCTAGTATAACTCAGGTTAGAAGGTACTTCTCAGGGTCACCCAGTCCAACTCTGCTCTCAAAACTAATTTCAGCAAGATAGCTAGTTAAAAGTCAGATCCTTGTCACCAGCTGTACCTGAGACTTATTTTATTCATATTAACTTTAAAAACAGTAGAACTCACTCTTTTTGTGCTAGCCCAAATCTCAATCAGTACCAAACATGGTATTGGCATCTTTGACTTGCCATTGCTGGTTTAACTTGCTCATGGCAATTCTTCACCCCTCCCAACAACCCACTCCAGCATGTAACTATTTGCTGTTAGAAAAACCTTTTCCACTACCTAACCTTGCTCTCCCTTTCATTTTCAATTCCTTATATCCTGTTACTGACTATAGCCACAAACAATAGATTATGTCTTTTTTTTTTGTAAGAACCTTCAAAATATTTTAAAATTTTCCCATGATGCTTCTCACACCTTTCCTTTAAGATAAGGAATTTTAGGGCACTGACCCTTCCCTTATAGTTTAGATTTTCTAGATCCTTTGGATCATTCATTGCTCCGTTGAACTCCACACAATGAATGCAACATTCAGAAGTGGACACAATACCAAGCAGAGGAGAAAGGAGACTTCCTGTGTCTTGGAGTAGTAGACTCCATACTTCTTAACACCCCTTTTCTGTTCAATTTTGTTTCTGCAAATAACGCAACAACTCACACTTGGCATGTGATTTACAGTAAATTACCATTACTAACTAGAATCCCAACACCAAAGTTCTTCCCCATTCTTTATGTATAAATTTCTTCTGTTTTACTGCACCCTGTGTTTTGTCTGGGGCACTTTCACCTACCTTCAACCTTCCATTCACCCCCGCTGCCTGACTAGATCTCAAATGTGCATAAATTATTTCAAACTTCAATCTCTACTTACCTGCACTGCTCCTCCCACCATCGTGCTGTCTGAAAACTAATAAGAAATCTCTCTCTCTCATCACCCAGATTCACTAAGGAAACTATCAACCACCACCAAAATCAGGACAGATCATTGTGAAGTCCCTCTTCCTCACTTAAAAATGTGATGACGTATCTATTGTAACTACTCTAGGAAGACAGTTACTAGCTAGCAGGAAGATAAATAGTGGCTTACAATCCATTGCAAAGGTTTCTTAGTAGGTACAACTCTTACAGTAGGGTATAAGCAGCTGTGTCAGATGCAACTTTCTTTCCCAGGTTGGCTATATTATTCACATGATAGTCTGCAGAGGAGCAGCAACCAGCATTTTGGAGGATTCATGCAAGCAGAGAAGACTCGGGCTGAAGAAGTATTAAGAGAAGCCACACAGAGCCAAAGTATTGCCTTTCCTCAGCTCTGAGGACTGGGCCACAATTGAGATCGGTACCTCAAGATGTTGGCTGAGTCTGGTCACATTAAACGGTCTGGTAGCAACCAAATTTTAGAATCCCATAAACTGTCAGGCTAACCTAGCCAGCAGGTTACAAAAAAAGCAAGGGGACAAGGCAGTGCTGCAAGTCTCTTTGACTGCAATTCTTTCCACTGCAGCTCACCAAAATCACTGGTGTCAGAGAAGTTCTGCTGGAACAGGCACAAGACAGACAAAGATACTGCAGACCTAAACGCTGCCCATCTGAACAGCTGGCATATATACATATTCTGCCCAATTCACCTGGGACAGTGTGTTCACTACCTGCACAGGGCTCTCAGTAACCATTCCAAACCTACATTCTTGACTGGCTTTACTGAAATTCAACTCCAGTTTTTAATCTCCATAAGTTATACACCAATTTTGTATAAGTTTTTGGTTTTGGAAACCAAGCTTGAAGTATATTTCAGCTAAAGGCCAGAGTAATGTTCATGTGCTGGTGTTAAAAAGAAAAAGGAAATTTCCTTTGATTTTAGCTCCTGGAAGATCTGCAACAGAATTTTCAAAAGTAAACCGATGCTTCCCTTCTATTTAACAGAAAAGAAAAAAAAAGACCTCTTTTCTCCAAACTGGCATAAATTGTTACTTTAGCATCCTATCCCTTTCCCTGCCTCCACTCTTCCCAATTTGTAGTCCATTTAACTATTTTGGTTGGTCAGTCTCAATTCATATCAATGGGAAATCAGCACGTAACTCTGAAAATCAGAACATGCAGACTGTAATCAGCATTTACTCAAATAACAGCTTCTCTTAGGCTCAAAGCATAAAGTAAGGTGAGTTATGGTTGCAAAATACTAACATGTATTCTCTCAGATTTCTGATCTATTTTTAAAGAGAATATTTGCATAACCATCACCAAGCAACAAAAATAAAATATATATATCCTGTGCTCCTTGCCCTGTTTCCTCTATGGTTCTGCAGGAGTCTTCTCCCTCTAGGAATTAATATTCCTGGTTCTTACTCCAAAATTTTCCACTGTTGGCTGAGGGTTTTTGTTTTAGTCTCAGATAGGTTTTCTTTGCTTTCTGTTAAGTTTAGATTTTTTAGCACTTATGATTATTGTGTCTGAGAAACAGGCAGTAATTCTAATTTTATGGAAACAGTCAGAGGAGAAAGAAGACAACAGTTTTATTATACAGCTCAGGCCATTTTCTCTCCAAATGAGAGAAAATGTCATGCTTAAGTAATGATGGTTGGAGCTACTGTTTTAAGTATGAATGAATATTTAGCAAACTAGGAAGCTAGTTAAATACCTCAAAAGTCCCCCTGGGGGTCTTCCCCTGTGAATTTAAATCAGTACACCAAAATAAGCCATCCTCATACAACGAGGAGATCCTATAGTTATGACCATACCCTTGGATGAACTGAAAAACAGAAGCTTTTTCAACTAATTCTTCATCCTTCAAGAAGAACACGTTTTACATGGTAAAAAGATGACAAACTACTAATTTCACATTGCTCTGAAAACTGCATAGTTTAGACATTCCTGAAGGGTTAAGTTGCATCAGAGTTTCACAATACATATTCCATACACATCCTCACCACTTCAAGTAGTCAAATGCCTTCTAGAAGTGACACAAGACACTGCCAACTACTGTTTTTCACCAAGAACAGAGCACACATACTTACAACAAAAAACTGCTCTTCAGTTTTGGTGTTTTGTTTTGTTTTTTTTTTTTTTTAATCAAAGGCGAAAGGATAGAATTGGAATTTAACATGGGAAGCAAGTGATGAGGTTGATGAATGCTTCGCTGAGGAATGTCATCCTACTGCGCCTTCCTACCCAATTTCCATGTTAGTGACAGGCATCAGGAAGTTTGGTGACCCAAGAAGATGAGGTTCTTGAGCATTATGGAGCATAATGCTCTTCCTGGAACATTGCGTACTTAGACCACTAGTCACGTTAAAGATCAAAGCATCAAGACTATGCTCTCTACATATCAACAACAGCTTTTTCTGTTACTGATGCAATAGGTACACAGTACTGTTTTGTACTGGTTAGATCTTCTTATGAGCAGTGCCTTTAGGATAAAAAAACCACCAACCTATTCCATTTCTGTAGCTCACAAATGAGGTGGTGAACACCCATGATGCTGAGCAGGTCAGTAGCACCAGAAATCTTGTTTCAGTCAAAAGAGATGGTGTTAAGCATAAAGTTATCACTTGTATAAGAGCTCAGTCCTAGGAGGAATTCAAGGACATCTTACAGTGAACTAACTGTGAATGTGAAGTGACTGCAGATCCTTTAAAAGTGGTCCATCTGTGCACCAAAGTAATTAGCACTTTGGTAAGATTTGATTTCCAACATCTACTTCATTCATGTTAACCATTGCTTTCTAGGAGTTAAAAATGTGCTGTCTTAAAACTCTTCTTCATTAATCCCACAGGAGAGGTGTATTCAGGACTTGAACTGCTTCCTTGCAACTCCAGTGCTGCTAGACATTGCATGGGGTCCAGAAAGCAACAAAGATCTTGGCCTAATTTTGAACAACCAGAGGTATTTCAGTCAAACTTCTTTAAACACAGTTAACTTTAAAAGCAAAACTGTGTAAGTGGCCATTTTATCCAAACAGCAGTGTCTGCCCCGTGAAAGGTTATTTACATAATCAGACCACTAGGTAAGCGAAAGCCATGCTGTGATGGCACTTAAGACAAAATATTTCCTTCAACTTCTGACAGCATCTCAGGATACCCTTAAACTTTGTAAAGAATCATTCTGCATAGACAAATTTTTGCACTTTAAACTAGTACCAAAGTCCATATCACTTTGAAGTGTCTAAATCCTATCCTGCATAAACCAGGACTAGGTATATTCACTAGAGGAAGACATGATTACAAAAATATCACATCATTCCAGTCTTATTGCTATTCTACAAATGATCTGCATTTTAAGTAACAATTATCCAAGATCTTAGTTCCTCAGTTAAAATTAATCACTTGAAAACTGGATTAGGGTTACTAGAAACAAGGCACTAGGTTTCTGCTTTTAAAAAGAAAAAACTATTTTAGTTATCACCAAGAAGCTAACATTTCGGGGGTTTGCTGCTTCTTTTAAAAATTGTAAATAGTATTTTCTTTCAAAGTAGTAGTTTGTTGCCCAAAGACTGACAAATATCTACAAGAATCTAGTACATGTCATATAAATGTAATGAATAACAAAAGATGATGATCAGAGTATGTGACATCCCATATCCTTTCAGTGAATGGGAACAGAAAGCGCTGTATTTGCTTCTAATTAAGCCACTCACAAATTTGTACTGAAAATGTTATCCATTAATTAAGCTACCATCACACAAGCTTTACTAAATAAACATAAAAAGATATAAAGCTGGAAAAAAAAATTCTTAGTAAATGTATATCATCAGTTTCTGATCTTTTTCCATTGGTACAGAAATCTCTCTGATTGAAAACATGGTACTAAATGAACTGAAATCTGTTTTGGTTTTATATAACCTATGTTTAGCATTTTATTAATTCATACAAATTTAAAAGTAAAATAAAAATTAAAAAAATAATATCCCACATATAAATTGCTCTTGAAACAACTCCTCCAGAATAAGTTATCTAGACTACAGTTTCATAACCATGATTTATGATTAATTAACACATTCATGATGTCTTGTTACACTGATTTTTATTTAACAAATTACCATCTTCACGCTTAACAGCAAGATCTGGAAGAAGATAAATGCCCATCTTTTATACCAACATTAAAAAAGTATTGATTCTAAGTATTCAGATGGAAAGTATAAAAAAAATAGAGCAGTCTGATCAACAAAAGCCTAAATTGTAACCAAATGCCATATACATTAGTACTCTCCAAATAGCAGATTTTTGTTAGTTTCTTTTAATGGAGACTTTTCTTTGTGTTAGACTTTGACAAAAGAAAACAAGACTTTTAAATCATATGTCAAATCAGAAAGAAAAAAAAAATGAGAAAGATTTCCATAAATACACACCTTTGCTGAAGTGAAAGCAAAATTCTTACGAGATTCTTCAGCAAGAAATGAATCAGTAACATAAAATGTAACTAGAGAACGTTGTATTAGTCAAAATGAAATAAATACTACTTACAGTGTTACTCAGATATCCTTTTCTTGTCAGTCTTTCGCACATCTATGCTTTTGTTGTCCAATTAAAAGATCTATATATTACCACAGCCTTGAGAGCCAGACATTTTTCCTGCTGTTTACATTCAGAAGGCTAGCCTACCAACCAACTGCTACAGCAGAGATAACACCACAAAGCATCTGCTTCTCCCACAAGTGCCCAATGGGGAAAAAAAATTCAATATGCCACAGAACTCGTCTGCTTCTTTTATACTTAAATAAGGGTTACAAGTTGGCTCTGCTACAACAGATGGCATTCCTGGAAAACCTCTGCTTCCTTTTATTGGACCTGAGGCACAACTGAAGGTAATATTGTCAGCAGAACAAACCATGCAGCAATCTCACTTAAGAAACACTATGTGTTTTCAAATTACTTGATATTTGAAGGACATAGTCTATTATTTTTCAAGAGATCAGATGTTTATAAAGAAAAAAAACAAAACACAAAACCCAAAAACCTTTCTCCTTCTAGAAACTATTCCTGAATAAGTTTATTTGCTTTACTGAAGGACAAAACCAAAACATCTTACTTGCAGTAAACAGTCCTGACCCTCAGAAAAACTGAATTTTCCAAGGTTCACATGGAGTGCAGTAAGATCAACAAAGATAAATAAAAGGTAAAAGTCTATTACACATAGCAGTTACTTGATTATGTCATTAGATTGCTCATGTTATGATAATAGATGCATTTCCCATTATCTGGTCAATTTACTCATATTACTTTATTTCTTATATCATACTCTGACAAAACATATTTTACATTTCATCCAAAGATAGCAGACAAGCCTTTCAATGATGTTGACTGGCAGTTTGCCACTGCCATCACTGAATCATCAGGGAAGACAGGAAGCAGCACCAAAAATAACATTCTCCAGCCAGGTCCATTGGCCATATGTTACAAGGGGTGAAAGAAAAAAAAAGGAAAGAAAAAAACCAGGAAAACAACAACAAAGAAGCAGAGGCCATATGTTTTCTCAACACCTATAAACCAGGAAAAAAAAACAACAAAACCAAAGCACAACTATTCAGCCTGGACCAACTCCTTCCTCCAAGAGTAGCATTTAGGTTTTTTTCAGGTTACTTTTTTTTTTTTTTTTATATCAGAATCACTCTAAGTTAATTTTCCTGAACCGACTAGCAAGTGTTTATTCATCACCAAGGCAATACCTTCTGGAGCAGAGCTAGTCAACATGCAATTTACAGAGTGCTAACATACAGCAGCAGAGCACATGCCTGTACTATTAATTCCTCTGCCATACAACCGCATAAAGGTCAATTTGGTTTTGTAGCCTTTTACTTACCTTTCCCATTTTGCCATGCAGTATACCAGGACAAACTGAGGAAAGTAGTGATGAAGACTAACACGGTGGCCACAGTTCCATTTCGGAGCCTCATCTCATTTCAGCATCACACTTGTTTATGTTCTATTAGCGATGAGGGCCTATCTGTTGGGTTTGCTGCAATGAAGTCAGCTGAAGTCCACCAGCAGCAGGCGGCCAGTAGCGACACAAAATGTAGCTCTCACATGTCAGAGGTATCATAAATCAATCCATTGCAAACTGTTGCAAGCTTTCTTATAGTTCTCATAAATTAATCTTCTCTTTATTCTTCTAGTCCTGTTTAAATGAAACAAAATTTTAACAGATTATGCCAAGAATATTTACAAGAGTCCCCCCATGTACCAAAACACAGTAAAGAAATACTACTATATGCTCATTATCGTGGCTTATGTGGACCTCCCTTGCACTGCCTCAGTCTAGGCTCAGAGAATAGACCTTGTAAGATTAATTTGTCCTTTTTCTGTTAAAACCACTCATATCTGTATATCATATGAACTCAGTCATTAAAGGAGAAACATACACATCAGCAACATTACAGGTTTTTTCCTAAACTTCAAGGCAAGATCACAAGTCACCTGTCAGAAATGAACTGATAAAAAAGTTGTTTTCAGGAAGCCAGCAACTCGAGGCCCTACTCTAAAAGTACTCACTTCAACAAACCCCTTCTGAAATCAGCGAGGCCTAATGTAACTGCAGCAGCAGAACCACCCCCAGCAAACTGAGAGAACAGAGCTTTAAACAACATTTACAGACCTGCATCACTCAACTTTCTCTGATACCTGAGTATTTGATCCATCTACAACCATTTTTTTTCCTAGTTTAGCTGCAGCTAAAGCACAGACTAGAATCACACATGCAGAGACATTCAATCTATACCAACTGGCAACAACCCAAAAGCCCCATAAAAAGCCACGATATAACCGTATCACTCCCACTTCCACCACACAGACACAAAGACGAAACACAGAAGTTACCTACAATTCAGTTTTACCCCAGATGAAGGTTCCATATCCTGGAATTAGAAATCATCAGCTGGCCAAACACAGCCACCTTTTAACCACAATGCCCTAACTTAGCAAGACAATAAATCAACCAACTTTAAAAAGGAAGGGGGGACAGTTTTGTTTTTAAAGTGCTAAATCATCCTTTACAGTAGCTCAAACATTAACGTTTGACATTCTTTTACGGCACTACCAGTTCTTCCCCACTATAAACTACATCTGATACAAGTATGCTACCCAGCAATAAACAACTTGCTTTGAATTTTACTTGGAAGCAATCTCTGTCATACTCTCGCCTGGGTGCGTTTAGAACAACAGACGAAAAATACTTTTTGTTATTATGGTACCAAGAGATTCCAGTCAAATATGAACTACTCTTCCCAAACTCGAATCACAGAACACAGTGCCTTTACGGAAGAGCTTGCAAAACACCACATAACTAACAGGCATGATTAACAAATGAACGGAAGAGAGCAACAATGTTGCAGAAATCCATGCTCTTGCATTCAAAACTTGGTCACAACATCCACTGTTTACCTCCGGATTCCAATTACCTCACATATAACACTAACAACATGCTCTGTTTTGAGGAACTTTACGCAGAGATAGGTTTGTGGCTTTAAACGTTAACTGAGAAATCACTTCCTACGGGGAAGGAAACAAATGCAAGAACATGGGAAGCAAAGTGGATAGTAAAATTCAGTAAGAAACAAAATAATGAGCAGGAATGGAGAGAACCATGGAAAGCCTTACGAAATGAGAAACCTGAATTCAATGCAATGAAAAATAACGACAACTGAGAAATCTATAGAAAGCTAACACAAGCATGCTAGGAAATATCATCAGCACCAGAACTTTAAATTGGATATGGACATAATATAAGCCAGAAGGGTAGGCAATAGTAATTAGGTGAGAAGTTAAAAGCCTAGGTGAACTTTAATAGCAAGGAGAGACATAGATCTCAAAACCCCAAGGTTTTGTAAGGCCTGTTGGCGTGAATTCAGGAAGTTGAAGTGATTGCCAGACTACCAGAATAAGTGACCAGGATACCAATAAGGTTAATGACACTAACAGTTTACCATGGCATAAGCGGCTCTGAAGCACAGATGCCTAAACTGTAATCTACCATTATTTTAGCAGCAGTCAGATCTCTCTGGAGCTGCTCAGGTGTGCACGAAGGACCAGGCTGCAAGCTAGACGGATTATCCCACTGGGGGCAACAGACAGCCGGTCCGACATGCAAACAAGAGAGGACAGCCAGGAAAGTAAAAATATCCTTTGACATTACAAGGAAAGTGAACCCCCCACCTTGCCAGAAAACGTGGGCATCATTTTTAACATTTGCTGCAATAAAACCAAGATGCTGTGATCAGGGCCTCTCACTGTGCTATTTGAATCCACAAAAAAATGCAGCCTGGAAGAATTCAGGGGAGAAAAAAAAAACAACCCATAAACAAAAAAACCCACCACAAAACCAAAAGCCAACACCCCCCTCCCCCCCCCAAAAAAAAAGAAAAAACAAAAAAACAACAGCAGCAACATGATTCAATTAGCAGCAAGCACTGAGCACGCACAAAATCGTGTCAAATTAATAATTATCGTGGTTTTGAGTTGGCTGGCTCCGCTTTTATCCTTCTCTTGTGCCGGTGTACCTGCTCCCCTTAGCAGCCCAGCACTACTTGGACGATTATTCAAGCGTTTCGCCCTACCAAACCGTACACACCAAGGCCACGCATGAACCAGAAGCCCTCCCGCTTTTAAAAATGAGGATAGTTAAACCAGCAGAAACCCGTGCGTAGACGCACATAAATTATTTAGACGCACGCACCCACCCACCCCAGGTGGTCACTTTAGGTTTGCTCAATAATTTACCACCGAAACGCCTCAGCGGATCCCGTCACCGGCGGCCGTTAACGGCCGTTACCTCAGGCTAGCCGGCGCCCTGCCATTTCGCAGCCCGGTCCCCCTCAAACCCAGGGAAGGGGAGGAGAGGATGAAAGGGGGGTGGGTGGGTGGTAAATCCGCTCCCTTCCTGGAAACCGTCCCGAGTTAGTCGGGACCTTCCCCGGTGTTTCTCAGCCCCGGTAGCGGCTATTCAGTCGGGGAATTGAGAGGGGAAAAAAAAAAAAGCGAGGCGTGTAGATAACGCACCAGCTCTGAGGGAGGGAGAGGAGGGAAACCGCCGGTCCGGGGAGCGGCCGGGCGCATCGGAGGGAGGTTGTAAGGGGGGGCGGGGGGGGGAAGGAAGAAGGACAGGAAACATACCAAACTCTGCCGAACCCCCAGGCACGCAGGGAAGAGGAGGAAGGGTGGACAGAAGGAGAAGGGGCAGCAGCGCTCCACAGCCGGAGAAGAAGGGGGAAGCAGCGCCCCGGACCTCAGCCCCACAGGGCGAAAGGAGAGGGACGGCAGCAAGCCCTCCCCACCCCTACACCCACCGCCACCAGGCAGGTGCATGCGAGCGCAGAAGGGTGCCCGCATGCGGACGGGGGAGCAGGACGGTCCCTCCACAGCCTCCCGCCCTCCGCCCCCGACGCTCCTAGCCCCGGGACGCGCAGAGGAGGGTAAGGGGGAGCTGGGACCCAGGGAAGGGGGGGGGGCTGCTGCCCCTCGCTCACCTGCGCGCAGCGCTCCGGCAGGGGGAGCCGCGAGGCGGCGGGCGGGCGCGCAGCGGCTGAGCGACTGTGTCGGCTCGCGCTGGGGCTCTCCCTCACCCTCAACCCGCCCGCCCCTCGTCAGCGACGCAGCCGGCTCGCGCAACCGCCCACCCCACCCCCCCCGCCAACGGTAGCCGTACCGGAGCTCCGCCCCACCCCGCCCACTCGCGCGGAAACACCACCCACCGCCCGGGCGCCCGTCCCCCTCCGGCTGCCAATGGGCACCGCCGCGCCGGGATGCGCCGCTCATTGGCTGGGCGGCCTGTCGTTCTCTTCGGCGGCGGCTATAAATTGATCAGTCTCGCGAGGCCTCCCTCAGTCGCTGCAGCAGGAGCTTGGGCGGAAGGGGAATGTCTGTCAGCGCTCCTATTTTCCCTGTGTGTCCTCTTTTTAGGTTGAGCTCTTTGAGGGTCATTGTTCTGGAAGAGTCCCGGGAAAGGCTTAGCTGCCCCGTTGCTTGGTTACTTGTGGTGAGTTGCAGGATGACCATCTCTCTGGTCACTATAAGGTCAAGCCCCTGGCCTGCTGTGTGAAGGCGCACCCAGGCTCCTGAGAGGAAATTGAGGTCAGCAGAAGGCCTCTCACACCGCTTGTCAGTGCTAAGCGAGTCATATGTATTGGTGCCGTGTGTAATGTGGTTGGTAAGCAGTGATGAGAAACCACAGTTGTGAATTTTACTATTGAGTTTGTACTGCACTAATCATCTCCCAGAGCTTGTATCAAGAGCTGTTTGAAATAAAGAACAGCTTGTTGCTTTCACGCCAGTTAAATGAGCCCTCTGTCCATTGTGCCATTCACAAGCATGGCTCTGAGGAGAAGGTTCACCTTGCCACGTGTCCTGCTCCAGAGGCTGTTAAACAGGTAGAGCTTTGGAGGTGTGAAAAGGAACTCACTTCCCTCCAGAGGGTCGTTACTGCTGTGGTGTGCAACTGGTGAAAGAAAGTCAGTGGCAGCTTTACTCTGTGGATTCATTATTTAGGCTTGTGATGTTTCTGTTCTGTAAGTAATCCCCTATCTTCAGTGGTTCATTTCATGTGTTCCAGGAATTTAATGCATGTTTTGGAGTCTGAAAGCTCCCATTAAAATCAAATAGCACCTTCAGGTTAGGATCCTACCCACCTTGCAAGAGCAATGCTCTTACCATCTGTTTCAAAGAGTTCAATTCTTTTGATTGACTCGAATGCTTACCCTTTTTTTTTCTCATCTTCCACATAATTTAGACAAAGTCTATGGTACGCATTTTTACTCCCAGTTAAGGCTCTTATGCTAGATATAATGGGATAGTTCTCCGCTAGAACTTCTAAACTCTGCAAAAATCTTACTAGTTATTCTGTCTGAAGAGTGACATATAACAACTCTCCATAGATTATTTTTTTTAACCAATGTGTAAACACATTACAGGATTTTTGCACATTTACAGTTGCACATTTTTGCACATACACAGTAGCCCTCAGAGATTTTGCTGGCTTTCTCAAGGATTGCAAAGAGGGGCTGGTGGCAACTCAGGCAGAGTGCAAAAAAGTAGCTCAGGAGTAGTTTGCAAGGTCTTGACACCCAGGCTGTTCTGTGATTTTATTCATTGAGTGGTGAGAATTTATTATGTAAATGTGAGCTTCAATCCTCCCTTTTATAAAGAAGTGGCATGAAGTGGATTTTTTTTATTGAAAAACAAATTCAGCACAGTGACTTTCAAACAAAAATTTGCGCCTGCACATCCTCACACACACACATCTACGGCAGAATTTTTTGTGAAGATCCCAACAAGCTAAAAACATTAGAGCCACCACTGTTTGCCTCTAACAGATTAGTGTTGCTTAGGGATATGAATTTTTGTATTTCTGTGCCAGAAAAAAAACCTGCTGGAGACATTTTCACATAAAAGTCCTTTTGTCGGGAGAGCTTAGTCTGCTGAAGAAAATACTCTGTTCCAAGATGAGTTTAATGACAGTTATTTCATGAGGACTGTCTGAGCCTTCCCATTTTTTGTTCTTTCCCTGATTGAACATTTGCATTAGGAAGGTTTACCAACTGGACCTTGACAGTACCCAATTAACTATTAACTTCCCCAAACAATAGAGTAATTGTAATGTGGTTTTTTCTCAGTTCCTCTGACATCTTCCCCTGAAGTAAGTTTCCAAAGAAAGAAGGCAAAGTTCAAGACAGAAAAAAAATACCAACATTGCCCTCATCTGACCTACTACAGCAATAATCAAATGCCTCTTGGCATATTCTGCTTTGTACATGGAAAAAGTGCACAGTGAAGGAAGATGCTGCAGCATCCAGAGAAAAGGCGTGGGGGCTGTTTGGCTGATCCACTAAAATGTCCCTTATTTCTGGTGAGGGTGGCAGCTTCTTTTTGGTCCTGAAGAAGATTTAATGCCAACAGATTTCCAAATTCTTTCTTCCCGCCACGTTACTCTTTCATCCTGCAGCCACTGCTGTTCAACCGGAGTATCGGTTTGAAGTTGGAGAAGATTAAGCACTTCCAAACACTTAGTGTTTAAATGCAGGTGTTAAGGTGCAAATGCTATAACAACCATAATGGGAGAGACGTAGGGGGAAGAAATTGTTTTAAAAACATGGTAAGTTTAAATCTTTATTGTTCCAGCTTTGGTTGTTGGGGAAAAAAAAAAAAAAGACCAAGGAGCTTGCTGTTCTATACCAGCAGTGAAAAAAAAAAAAAAAAAAAACCAAGAGAGAGAAATGCATAATCATATTTCGACAGAGAGCAGATTTCTTGCTGGGAAATTTTTGCTAAAGTATTACCTGAACGTCAGAGTAAAGGCAAAGTGGCAAAAGATGCTCCAGGCCTGCTATAATTGCACATTTGCTACAGTGACTGTCTCTGGCATATCTGAGCTGCTGATTTCTATAGGGCTGTGCGGTTGTTGCCATTCATCAGATTTGGAGCTCATTTTATCTGGGCCCTTTTCCTGACTCATTCAGAAGCACAACAGCATTGTTGTCCTTGTATTTCACTATGCTCATGTTCTGGGTTTCCCAGGCACTAAAAAAGAGGCAAAAAAGGTAAAGGTGCTTGGCAGTGGCAGCAAAAGTCTTCGCGGTTGCTCAACTGAAAAATGGCAGTCTGAAAATTGTCTGTGTCTCCTGACTGACAATTGAATCCTGTCTCAGAGATGGAATTTATTCCCAGCCTGCCACTAACCTTGATTTTTAACAGAGCAAACACCTTGGGACTCTCAGTGCTTCTACCTCTATTTCACCCCAGTTTTGCCTTTTTCAACCATAAGCCTTTCATGACCAAATCATTTTGCTATATGCTGGCTGAGCACCTCGCTCAGTGAAGCTGTGTATCTGCTGGGTCTCTGCTGCACTCTCATATCAACATTAAAAATAAAGAGGGACACGAATACACCCGGTGTGTGTCGGGGAAGGATTGCCAAAGGTTTCCTGCTGCCCCTGCAACCATTCTGTGCCCCAGGCTGCCTCCTGTATAAGGTCACAAGCCATCCCTGCAGCACACGGCTGGGGAAAGGAAAGGCCAACTCCCCTTCAACCACCTTCTTGCACCTGGTGTGTCGAGGAGCCAAGCTTCAAGTGGGCTTCCACCAGGAAGACTTGTGGCCCTCACCTGGCACCAGTGAGGTGGCAGGGAAGTAGGAGGCCAGGGGAAGGGAAGGGACTTGACTTTCCCATCCCCTCCCTATGACCAGGTGAAATGATGTATGCGTAACAATACTGAAGGTTTGCCCATCTCACAGACAGGCTTGATGCTCATACAAATTCAGATCTCCTTACAGCTTTATATGCACAAAGTGAAACAAATAAATGCTTCAGTGGCTGAGCTAGTTTGCAAAAGACAGTTTTTGTTTCGTAGTACCGTAAGCTTATTTTATACATGAAGCTGCTAGATGTGCAGTTCATGTATTAATGGGTGGCTTGTGTAGCACCTGTTGTAGTGCTAATACTCAAGAAATAAAGACATGTAGAAAATTATGTTAAAATATGACTGTAGATACAAATACCTAATAGCCAAAAAATTTAGGTCATCATTTAGGTTATCTTCATTCTGCCTTTTCTGTGACTACATTATGAAATAATCTGCTGCTATATGTCGTGGTGCTGTTTCTCCACACAAAGCTGTGTCTCCCTCAGAAGTCAGGTGTGATGGTGCCATCCTTTCCAGTAGGTAAATTGCGGGTCCACTTTTACAAGATAAAAACTGAGGTGGGAGAGAGCAACTATTCTGTCCAAGAAGTCTCTCAGGTAAGCAGAATCAGAGGTCCATCCAAACTCATGTTTCTCTGCCCTCACCCCCACATCACTGTCATTTCACTTGCTGTTGGAAGTTCTGTCTGAGCCACAAATGCCTCTGCCATGTGCTCAGAGGTGATGAACATTTCTATTTATTCATCTCCTCCTTTGAGGCAGAGGCTTTTAAATGCATTCCTACTATTGCATAAACATAAACCTGGAAACCATGAAGTTCACATTGTGCCAATATTGCTGGTGGTAGCTGAGGTCCGATGCCTGGGTAAAGAACAGCCAGATACGTTTACTATTGAAGAGATAGTCCAAGAGAAAGGAAATCCTGTTAAGAATTAAGGGTTTGGATTGCCAGCTCATTTTTCACAAGCCTGCTTCGTGGTGCTCTCTCTCTCCTAATTTTAAAAGATGGAAAATTTTTCAGGGAAGTTTTGAGAACTAGACTTAGTGAATTGGACATCTTCATTGTAAACAAAGCACTCTGAGAAGATGTCTTCTTTCACTTACCTTGGGGTAACCTGGTGGTTGCTCTACCGATGGCAGGGAAGCTGCAGTCAAAGGAAAGCCTGAATCAGGCCCTCAGCAAATACAGGTTTCTAAAGGGACCCTTTCCTAGCAAAAATAGCACAGGTCCAGATGGCCCAGGGAAGGAATCTGAGTCAACTTGCAAAGGCAAAACATAATATGTTTTAGAAGGAAGGGTCTCTTAAAATCTGGTACATTGTCTCATTGGTAGATGAAGCTTTGAGAGGGACTGTGACTCCTGTATAGCTCTTAATTTATGTTGTGCAGAATTGCTACAAACTATAAAGATTTTCTAGCTCCATCCACTACAAATATCCAAACGTTTGAGTAATGTGCAGTTAAGACTCCGGCATATTCTCCGAAGATGTGGAGGTTTGTAAAACCTGAGCTAAAAAACTGCATAAACAATGCAAATCTAAATTTCTGACTGCCAAGAAACACAGACTAAAACTTTATCCTCCAGACTTCTGGCACGGGCTCCCCTGCCAAAGAGTGGGCTGGGCACATGTTAGTCTTTGCGTCATTTTCTTTGTCTCACCTCTCTTCTTGGCTCATCCATCCCGGCTCTTCCTCTTTAATCCTTCTTTCCACAGGAAGGCAGGGTTGTGCAGGACACAGGTGCAATCTACTTTGTTAGGTCCAGATGTTAAAAGTCAAAACTGGGCACCAAACTGTTGGCTAAAACCCAACTCTGGGGCAGGTAACTCCTTCCTGTTCTTGCCCTGTCACCCAGGAGATGTCTGGTCAGTGGGTGTCTCCTTCTACCACTGAAAGGCAGATTTGGACACCTCATGCAGACCGAACTGGAATAAAGTGATTGCTGTGCCACATCGCTTCACTTTACTCTCTGTTTCTGATGGAGGTCAATAGCCTGCAAAGAGCTGTGCTACGGCTGGGGCTCTGCAGACAGAGGAGCAAGGGAAAAGCTTCCTGTGCTTTCTTGTGCCAACTCGACATCTTTCTTCGTAGAGGGGGAGCTCTAGGTGAGGGATGAACTTGGTGCATGTTTTCTGCTGCTTGAGACAGCACAGGGCAGGGGATGAAAATTCCTTCTCCCAGCAAAAGATGAACAGGGTGTTTTGTGGCAACAAGTTAATAGACGGGGTTGTTTACAAGGACAGAGCAGGGTGCCTCTATCAGTTACACTAGCCGTATGGCCTTCTGCATTTGTTCTCTGCAAACTAATTCCCAGTCAAAACTGTACGTGGAACCTGATGCTCAAGGTGATGGTTGGGTGAACATTTGCCCTAACTGCAGTCATCTACTGTGGCCCACCATCACTGGAATCAGCATTGCCTCAATGGGCAAAGAGGTATAGCCCTCATTCTCCTACCTTCCTTACCCAGCACCTCCTGCTCTGCTCCTGTGCCACCCTCCTGTCTTCCCCGGCTGCTTTGCCTTCATAATCCTGTACTAAAATTGTGAAGAACAACCAGAAACTGTTAAAAGAGCTCACACTGGGATGAAGGGAAAAAGAAGCATATTCATGAGTGCCTTGACAAAACATGACCTTGCAACTTCCCTCCTTCTAATCACGTCCAGCCCATCACATTAGATATGGGTAAAAAGTTCAAATCCTGGGTGCATCCCTAATCATTGGTAAGTGGGTTTTCGGTCTCCCCATCGACCTGCCCTTTCTAAAGTTTACCCTGAGAAGCGTGTTCACTGTGCATGTCACTCCAAACTGCAGCAGAGGGCCATGGACAAGCGGGCACAAGTCCATTCCGTGGAAGATGAGAGTTTGAACTCAGGGTATGTGCTGAAGTCATTCTGTCAGCAGCTGATTTGGGGCAGGGAGGGGAGAGAGAAGGAATAAAAGACTGGTATCTTTAGACCCCTATTGTACATATCATTAACCTTAACTTGTATCCCCCCCCCCCCGAGACATGACAAGTGTCAAGACAATCCCTGTGATCCTGTGAATGCTGCAGCACTGGAAATAATTATCAAAGCCGCTCTCCATTTAAACTAGCAGAGCTGTTGCTCTGCTGTAATGAAAAGATCTCATGCTTCGCCCTATCGCAGCAGGGACCCAGGCTGTATTAAGTCATCCTGACCAGCCTTAAAGGCTTTAGTGATGTTTCTTTCATTTAGAGCGTTATCTTTCTGCCAAATTAGAATCCCATCTCCTCCCCACAAAGCAAACCTATAGTTATCCAAGCAGCAGTGGGAGGATGGTAGATAGCAAGGAAAACACAGATAA
>JAOXJM010000001.1:141307038-141371392 GCA_026413425.1 Tringa solitaria
TTGGGAGAAGAGGCCAACACCCACCTCTCTCCAACCTCCTTTCAGGTAGTTGTAGAGGGCAATGAGGTCTCCCCTCATACCCCCTACCTCATACCCCCTACCCATATAAAGCTAGTAAAGTACAGAGATGCTATGCATTACTATTTTTTAAATGAGAGTAATTAAGATTATGTAGGGGGTGATACGTGAAGCTGAAGTTCACAGTTTTTCCCAGCATTTCAGTCTGGACTCTAGCTGAAAGCTTTAAAAATCTGATTTTTTAGCTCAATTCATGTTGTCCTATCTACCTATCCCATACTACCCTCCAAATTGAGACAGATGATTACACATGAAAGAAAACCAGTCGCAACCAGATAAATTCAGGTAGGATAGCAATTGTGAATGCCTTGATGAGCTTCCGATTTGCCGTTCAGTCTCCTTACTTCTCGCCTGCTTGCAAACACGGTGCGACCAAGGTTGCTCACAGAAGGAACTGAGGAATTTTTATTCGTCATCATGCATAAATGTGTGCATTTGTGCCTCGTGAAATGTAACCCACGCCCAGAAACCAGATCACTTGGCTCAGGTAGGCAAACACACAGCTCAGGCACCCCATTTTAATGGAGTACTCGCGACCCGCTATTCAGGAATCCCCCCGTGGTCCAAACAGCTTTGATAGGAGGAATGTCAGGCGATTCCAGTCAAACACATCAACAGAATGTTGTTAGTGCACAATTTATACATGGAAACAGAGAAACCCACAACAAATAGAAGTTTGCAGCAACAACAGAAGTTCAGCAAAGTTTAGCAAAGATCCTGTTTTGATGCAAACGTCATTAAAAGCAGAACACATGGGAAACACGTTAATTAAAAGTTTTATTTTCCAAAGTGTCAGTATGTCCTTAGCATAATTTAAGTAATGCGTTGCCATTGCAATCCCGATTGCTATGAAGTTGAAGGTAAACTTTTTGACTGCACCTATTGCACACTTTCTCCACAGCCGTGTAATAAAACCCTTCTCCTGTATCAAGAGATTGTTCACTGTGATTAGCTGGCCTGTAGAAGTTCAGTTAAGTAATTGACTTAATTATGAAAGATGCTATTTGTTTGCATCATTCTATTTTATAATCTGTGGCATATCACTCCAAGCTTGCGATTTCTTTTTGGCCAGTTCCATCCACGACGGTTGATCCGGAGCAGCGTTACTGGCTTTCTTGAAGTGGCTCATTTCCTCTTTATCCACCAGTGCTGGTGTTGGAGCTACTGTGAATAAAACAGATGAACGTTTTATGTTTGCGTGCTGTGCAGCCCTACAGCCTGGCTCTTTCATTAAAAACTTCCCATGCCTTGCCCCACCGCAGAAAATCTCTACATTTCACATGGAAGCTTCTTCTGCACTACGTTCCTGAGGCAATAACCATTCCGTGCTCAAAAGAATACAGTCTTTTTCTCACGAATAATATCTTTTTGGTCCCTAAACTTACCAAAACCAACATGATGACCTGGATTCTTTGCCATATCCTGTGTTAACACCCAGGCCAAAGAAGAGAGAGTCTTTTCATTACCGAGAGCATTCATTTGTGAATTCCTTCTTTACCCAGCACCTCTCACTCACAGGAATTCTTTAGCTTCCAAACTTCTGCCCTTCTTTCAAATTTTAATTTACCAAAGAGATCTGAAGTTGCTGTGGGAGGACTGATGGGCAGACGGTTTGTGATCACATCATTCCAGCTTGCGGAGGAAACCACATTAAAACTGAATGCTACTGAAAATAACACTGCGTGCATTTCACAATTTACACTGGGGTAGTGCATTTGGTACCCCATCCTGTGAAATGGCCTAGCACTCTCATTTCACATTTCTTTCAACATGAGTTTTGACTACTCTGTCATCAAAGTGGTCAAAAGAGTATGTCATCAAATAAAACCCCAGAGGTGAGTGCTGAGAAAACAGTTTGCCCTTGCTGATATGGGGCTGGGGAAGAGATTAGGATCTAGCCCCTAGTCCCTTTCCAGCACACTGAAGCAGAATTTCTTCTGACAAGGTTGTGAGATAACAGCCTATATTTCAAGCATTTTATTTCCTACCAGGGACATAGTGTGACAGGGAACTGGTTCTCGGCAGCAGCTCCTTCACTTCAGACTTTGTCTCTTTCCTCTGTTCTTCAGAAGTGGTTTTAGGTGCCAAGTGTGAAGGTTTGCTCCATTGCTGCTTCACTGACCCCTAGGGAATAGAGAGGGATAAAATCCAAGTAATGCAGAGAGAAGGAGACCAGTTTGGAAGGACACGAGCAAAGGGAGTGGATGTGGTGCCCGTCACAGTCCAAAGATCACATGCGCTCATCACACATTGGTCCCAATCCTCTCACTTGAGCTGATACCTGTTGAGAAAGCTCCAGTGGTTTCATGTCAGCGTCCATGATACTCAGCTTTACAAATTAAAACAATTCCTCTGTATCTGTTATACATAATGGTATCTATGAGTACGTCATTATAGAAGCCCTTTGCACACCTCTACTAACATAGGAATAACATTTAGGATATAGGATTTGGAAACAGCCTTCTTCTCTCATGTTTCCTTTCCACCTCCCAAATTTTGTAGGTTAGGGCACAGTATTTTTGGGTGGTTGACAGTAAATGGATTTTCCATAAAAAAAGAAATCAAACACATCCTCCCATGGATTTTGTTGCCAGTATCAAAAATTACCCTGAAGTGATGGTGCCTGGTGCCATGTGGGAGAAAGAGAAAGTGGGAGTAGTACAGTGGCACCGAGCCTCACACGCTGCAGTCAGGAGCATCTTGGCAAGTTCCTCTGTTAGCTGATACAGAGAAATAAAATGCATGGCATGAATTTTAGGGAACTTTGCCAGCTAAAAGCTGGAGTTTCCTATTCTGACACAGAAATTGTATTTTGGGACCATTTAAACCCTTGGTGTTTTAAGCGCCATGACAATGTTGTGCGTTTTTGCAGCTCGTAATCTTGCCTAGACATTTTATTAGGCATTACTTCTTGTTAACCTAACCACCGCTATTTTTCATCACCTAGAGATCTTCTTGTATTCCAGGATATAACACAGCTATCTATCTGGGTTTCTAACGGTACCATCTGAGGCAAGAAAGTAGGCCATTTGCAGTGGGAATGCTACGCTGGTATGGGACACACGCTCCGGCATCAGTGCAGGGTTCTAGCTGTGCAGGAGGCGATAGAGGCAGCACTCGCCCGCTGCTGCCTCCGTGAGCAAGCCCAGTAGCAGGGAAGCCTTCTTAGTATTCTGGATTAATGCCAAGTGCTTCTGCTGGCACAGCTCTGTCATCGGGGAAGATCACTTGCTGCAGGTATCTCCCTCTTTTGCCAAAGATCTCCATGGGATCTTTGAAGAGGCAGCGTCAGCCCATATTCACGGCACCACCTGGGCACCTGAGTTATCCATATACAGAGAACCAGAATTTATATCTTGGCACTGCCTGTAAGTGCAAAAGTTATTTTTATTCTATTTCACTTCTCGAGGCTCTAAAAATTGTTACCTAGGAGCTTCTGGGACCGAGCTGTTCATTCAGTGTTAAATCAGTCAGGATGTATAAGATGTTCAATGAAATGCTCTGCTTAGAAGGATAGTTAAAGAGACTGCATTTCTTCTATATTGAGAGAGATCCAAGACTGTACAATTTAGCACCTCTTTGGGGATATTTTAGCATGCAATACGCACAGTAGATCTGGTAAGTATGTGCTGGGCATCCAAGAAAACTTACACACCTCCTGTAGTTCCAGGATTTCTTGGAGATACAAAATTACATATCTGAACAATCAGAAGATTTGGAATCTAACACATTTCCAAAAACCTTTGTTACTTTTGATTATACTCATTAAAATATCTGTAATCATTACAGCATGACTGGTAATATAGCAGTAGATCCAAAGAATACTACAGAAAGGTGATACAAAAGCATCACAAATTTGTATTATAAGTACCTCTGTTCGTTCCTTCTCTTTATTTTGTTTCTCTGTATCTGACTTAACATCCAGAGCCACGAGTTTTTCTCTGTCGAGTTCCTGCTCCTGCTGCACACCCCTCTGCTTTTGCCTTGCTATGGAAATCCAGGCTGGCTCTGCAGGACTGTCAGGATCTCTTCCAGAGTCTCCAGCAGCCATGGGGGAAGGCACGCTTCTCTCTGCTGACAGATTATTTACGTACATGGTTATACGAAAGAGAGTTGTAATTAGCATCAGCTCACACTTGCTCCATACGCTGACTGGTCCCAGGATGTGTGCCCAGCCTGGGTAAACAGGAATTCTGTTCAGTTTGGTCTCCAGAGAGCAATCTTCCTGTGCTCACTGTCTTACGTTACTGTTCCACTGCTGAGAAACCCTTCGCATTCTTGTTTGGCTGGAGTCACAATGTCACTGCCCTGACATGAGGGAGCATGAACCGCGTTTCATTAATCTACCCATTTTCCGATGTCTCCCCTTCTGCTCCCTCCTCCCATCTGCTTCCTGGCCCTTAGGGACAAGCAGCTGGACACAGCTGGACCAGGCCGTGGCAAAGGCAACCCCCACCCCCCCGGGGCTGCGGCTGCCCTCGGTTCCCGCTCGTCCCATGCCCACGCAGCAGCAGCCGATGCCTTGCTCTGGTTCCTACCTTCCTTCCACCCCTTTGGGAGCAGCCTCCCTCACACAGCCCCTCGGAGCCAGCAGGCGCTGTGGGCGACTGAGCACAATGGTCTGTGGGCATCTGAACACGCAGAAATACTGCAAAACCCACCGGGTTAATTCACCATCTTTTGACGTGAGGCTTACTTTGTCTTATCCCTGCCGATGCCGACCGAAGGTCTCTGTTGGAGGCCAACCCCTTTCACCATGCTCTAGCAGAACTGAAATGTCAGTGAGACAAGTGGGAAAAGAAAAAAAAAAGCCCTTCCTAGAATAAAAGATCAAAAGTGCTACCCCGCTGTCCTCACAACTGCTACCCAGGGATGGGGAAGTGAAATACCCTCTATTCAAATACTCTGTGAAGGGAAATTCTGTCTATACAGTGAGCAGAACTGGATCAAGAGAAGAGCTTTAGCTCCTCCCTTGGCTCCAGCCCCCACTTCTTCATTGGCTCACACTGCCCCCAAAATGCAGTTTTCCAACTAATGTGGAGCCTCTGCATGGTTTAAAAGAGGAACAAGAACAGTACTAACACCCTTAGAGCCATGTTACAGCCGTAAGGAAAGATGATTTAACCTTTCCCAACCATTTTTGGCCACTAATGTATCCAAATTTATGGAAAGCTATTTCAGGGCAGAGTTAAGCTTCTTATCCTCAAATCACGCATCGTCCTGCCCCTAGGAAAAGCTTGGTATCTAGTCAGCCCCGGAGTCCCTCTGGGCTCAGCTGCTGTGCTGGCCTAGGGCTAGGCCACCCAGCCACAGGACCCAGTTGAGCTGTCATATGCGTTTCTGGAGGGCTATGGGCTAATTTAGAGGAACGTAGCCCCAATGAGGAGAGCAAGCCAGTGTGTCTGAAGGCACACTTCAGATGCCTCATGAAGGCATGGGGGATGGAAGGGATGACGCTCTCCCAAGAGCGGGAGTAGGAAAACTCAGGCACGTTATGAAAGCAAACTTTCTTTGCTCAGGGATTTTCTCAAGTCACTGTGGTACCTCACCAGAAACAGATGAGTTATTTTGAGCAAGAAAACATTGTAAAGCCTCTGTCAGCTAAAAACCACAAAAAGAGAAAACACAAGTTTTGCTTTAAGGCTAAAGCAAGATGTTTTGCCAGCTGATGCCTGCATTTCCCTTCACATTCACCTCATGTGATCTTGCAGGGAAACAAGTCAGAAAGTCCAGCTGTGCAAACGCAGCACCATAAACCCCCAGACACTGAAGGAGCTTCCCTCCATCTTGCATGACAAGTTACTCCAATTCTCTGCATCCCACTTACACCCCATGCTTCCATGCCAAAAGCTGTTCCTCCCATAATCTTCTTCTCTTCCCTGGCTGCCCTTGCTTCTTTTTTGTCTCATTTTACAGGATGATAGAGAATGAGACTGGGAGAGATCTCAAGACGTCATCTAGCCTATCCTTCAGCTGTCAGGCAAGACCAGTTGCAAGATCAATTTCACATCAAGTGTTTCCTGACAAATATATATCTAACCTGCTCTTAAAACCCTCCAAAGAGGGGACAGATCTCAGCCTCCCTAGACAACCCATCCGATGGCTTGGCTCTTACTGCAGATAAGAGAAGGGTAAGTGTGGGTAAGTTACATGTCCCTTGCTATAATTTGAATCCATAACTTCTTCCCCTATACACTATGGACAAAAGCAGGTTACTCATAGCCTCCCTGTGGCAGCTTTTTACACATTTGAAGACTTACATTGTGTTTTCCCCTTTTTTAAAAATTTTTCTGATTAATCATATTCTCTAGATCACTCTTGCTTTTGTAGACATTGTCCTAATTTGGTCCAAATCTTCTTCAGAATATGGTGTTTAAAACTGGCACATATCACTTGAGATGAAATGGCATTAGCATCAGCTGAAGTGGAAGGACTACCCCACTTCACCTGAGATGGTCTCCTGTGCACATCAGTCAGTTTGATGACTTGCTCACAGAATTATGTTATTCCTGTTTTGTATTTAGTTTGTGAGCTCCAGATCGTGTTACTTCTCCTCTTCCACCCCCTGTTTGTATCTGTGCATTGGATTATTTTTGCACACCTAACAGAGTTATCTGTAATGAAAATATTCTTTTCAAACTATGTTTCCACTTTCTAAAGATAACTCGGATTAAAGTAACTCTGTTACTGCCCTGCAGTGTGCCCACAGGCTTTCCCCTTTGGTAATGCCTGTAAATGTAATAGGCTAAATTCTGTCACCCATGTCCTTAAATATACTGAATAGCATCAGACCTAAAATGGCCACCATCTAATATGACAGTGAATCACTAGCTGGCACTCAGTAGCTTTGTATCAACCCAATGAATAGCCTCTCCAAGACTGTATTTATAGGAATGTCATGATATTTATAGCAATGGCCTGTGATATCAGTTATCATTTGATTTGACTGCTCTTAACCAAGCCATGTTAGTTGCAACTTACGTCTTCGTTATCTTGTAGACATTTAGAAATAGCTCAATTATTCCTTTCAGTATTTCATATCAAGTTAAGTGGTGTATAACACCCTTTCTCTCTCTCTTTTCTATCTCACCTCCCTTTTCAAGAAGTGCAACCTTATCTTCCACACTTTGCCAAGATAACCACTAGCAGCTCAAGGACTGCTAGCCCATCTTCTGTGAGTATCTAAGGACAAAATTCATTAGGATCATCCTCAGTAAACCCACACAGTTGAACTGATGCGATAATTGCTAATGCAGCTGCCACCACATTCTCTCTTTTGCTTGTAGGCTACATCCTTGAATCCATCTGAACTTTTTAAGGCTGTGAGCAATTTGGGCAGGACCTGTTAGTGCATTGCCCAGTAAAGCCAGGTGCCACGCTTCAAAAGTTGCCAAAGCACTACTGTGATACACAGACTGACTGCCACTACTGATGGTGATGGCGATGTCTAGTCTTCCTCAGAGGTAAGGATCCTTCATGCAGCACATAAAGTAGCTTTTCACTTTAGTTACCTTCTATCTGGATTCATCAACTTGTTTTCCTAGCATCCTGTAATGAATAACCATCCAACAGATAGGCTCAGTATTATGAAGATGTTTCCCCACTGAAGCCTCCCTGTGCCCGGCCAGACTCATCCTGTAAATCCATCCCATCAAACATACCCCTTCCTCACACATACAGGCCTCTTCTCAGCGCAGAGAAGACTGGGCTGCTTCTTTTCTGGCTGTACAGCTATAGACACACCACCACATCCTCTTCCACCACCTTTTTACCTTCCTTCACTATCTGCAACCCTGAAGGTCCTTTTCAATCCACCTACCAGCTTTCCCATAATACGGGGAACCTGGCTTCTGCCTTGATGTTTCTAGTGATGTACTTCTTAGTCTCTGTGATTCAAAATCACCCCTTGTGTTTTGTCCCATTTTCCCTGTCACACCGCAGGAGCTTTCTGTAAACACCAGCTGAACCACACATTGCTCTTCCTCTGCTCCCACCACGTAATCAATACCGACAAAATGACTGCTATGCCCAGGCTCTATTTACTGCGCTACGCATAATGGTCTTATTGCTACCTGTGCTCCTGTTCCTCTGTCATCCTCATGGATTTAGGATTCATCTTCCTGTTATTTCGATGTGCATTGCTGAGCACAGCAGGGTTCCCAGTCCTGCAGTGATATGTCTGGAGGCCACTATTATAACAATGTTTTTCATAAGGCAGATACTCTTAACGAAGGCAACGAGCGCTTTGGCTCTTCAGACAGTTCTCCCTGATGAGACGCCAGACATCCTACTCATGCCAATTAGAAGGCAGCCAAATTAGAGTCAAGTATCATCCCATAAGAGATGGTATCAGAATGCTCCTGTGATAGGAGGGAATAAAAGCTCTTTATCATCATCTTTAAAGACGTTATATGTATCTGTGCGGGCCTGACTTAGGACAGCAGAGTAGTATCCCCTACAGAGGATCAAGAGCTGATCTGCTTCTGGGAGGCGCTTTCTTGTTTCTTTAAGCAATTACATTCTGCCCTTGTTCCTGTGAGAGTCCTTGCTGCAGAAAGTGAGGCAGGCAGGGGAAATGCCTTCTCTTCAGCCATCAGATGCAACCCCTGCAGGATTTGCTACCTCATCTGTCAGCTGGAATTACTGTAAGGGGTAGGAGAGGTGTGTTCGTTATTCATTATCTTTCCCATTGCCCAGAGGTCCTTTACATCCACCCATCTCCAACTAGAGAAGATTTCTTGGCAGTATACATGCACTGTTGCTCCAACCAGAAGGATAAAAGGCAGTGAAGTAATCCAGGAGACAATACAGTGAAGTAACTTGGCAGTTTAAGGTGATTTGAGACTCCCATGAAGCTCTTGGTACCCTGAGGGGCACCAAGAGGCCAAAAGCTTTCTCAGGAAGTGACTATTCACAAGAGAAGTGCTGCTTGCATATCTTTTTCCTCAGTTCAGTGACTGTCTGATCACCTTGAACAAGCCCTCCCTATCTTATCTCATCCAGTGATGAGGTAGTCCATGTGCTTTTATACGGTTCATCACGTGGCAAAGCATAGCTTTTAAGGAAGTAGCTAGCCAGAGAGGAACCAAAAGTATTCAAAAACACAATCTAATTCCCTGCTTCTGCTGCATGTCACATGCACAGCAGCTAGCACAACAGTTCCCAGCTGGTAAATGCCACTTTTAGGGGTAAGGAGTGGCATCCTCCCTCAGAAGCTGTGTGAGTCCGACAGGCCACAGCCACCCCAAATGCCCCGTGTTTCCCTTCTTCAGTAAAGCAGGGCTCAGCGTCTTCCTTCTGTGTTATACTTGAGAGATTTTCCAAGTAAAACTAAAATCTGAACCATATTCTTCAGCTCTCAGTACAACGTGTTATTTTAAACAATATGCTATTCAGCTTGTTACTTAATAACTCCATAAGCTAATAAAAGCTATTGCTGGCAGCGATTTGTCTCCTGTTCACTCAGTTTTAACCTTGTGATTGCATCTTTCCCTGATTTCCTTGGAGCTGGCTTGGCCTGAGGCTTTTCTAAAGACAAGCGAGCCTCTTCTCCTCCTTGGGATAAGTCACCAACAACGGGAAGATACCAAGTCAGAACTTGTCAAGCTGCTCTGTGCATAATGTCACCACGTACTAAAGCTAGCATTTAATGTAGGCTGCCGGGGTCTTCTGCTGTCACTTGAAACCACACCCAGAGGCTGCTGAAGCCCTCCCTTCACCTCCTTTCCCACAGCCACCCAACACACGCACCGACCACCCACGCCATCTGTGTTCTTCACTGTTTCTGCAGCTTCCAGACTGACCACCAAAGACAAGCCCCCAAACCCAAGTGAACCACAGCCACCTGCTCAACTCCCTCCCACAGATCGGGATCACCCCAGCTCTTCTCCGCTGGGTCCCTAAGGAGGGGAACTCCTCTGCTGCAGCCCCATTAAATGCAGGTATCCGTTTCCATCAGTATCTTACTAAAGCAGCTTTGTTTTTTCATTATTTTTTTTTTTTCTCAGGCTAAAGCTCTGATCTTACAGATGAAATTCTTCTGCCTAAATATTGTGGAAATGAATGTGTATACTTCCCATTGATAGCTGGATATTATCCTTTAATGTGCGTCAAAGTGATTGTGTGAATAAGATGAAGATAAATCATTAATCTTTACGTACAAAAGGAGATCTGTGATTGACTTGTTATTGTGCATTGGTTTATACACACATAGCAAGTGAAAGAGAAATACACACCTATTTCTGTCTATTGACAGACAGATACACTCAGTGTATTCAACTGTATCTGGGGGTGTCTGTGCTGCTTATATGGATAACCACATTAAAGACATATTGAAACATTACCCTGAGATTTAAGCATTATTTTTTCTTTTTAAAGATAGCCTCCAATATTGTACCCATTTCCTTTAAATCTAAAAACAAAATTGTGCACAATTTGTGCACAAAATTTACCAGAAGCTATAACATTTAAATCTTGTACCTGAAAATGAACATCTTATGCCTGCAAGGGCCGCAAAGAGTGGTTACTCCTGCCATACATCTGCACGGGCGAAAGGTCTGAGGCAGAATATTAGAGACTTTTGAAAGTCATACCTCTAACAGCAAGCAAAGCTAACTTATGGATTCCCTGTGTACACACAGCAAACACACTCCAAACTAATCCAAACAACTTTATACAGGGAGATAACACCCCCGGTACACAACAGTGTCATTGTTTTATAACATTGCTTATGCATGCATATTTAATTCCACATTGTTGTATCTTTGTTTATTTATAAAACACGTTATTTTAAGAAAGGCTTTACAAATGCATGTGGTGTTTCGTATATCCTGGCCTACATATTTCCCTTTGTCTATTAAAGCACTACGTGCATTTGTGTCAGTGCACACACCCAACTCCTTAATTTCAGACAAAGCTATTCTAAAAGATTCGGCTAAGTATTTTTGATGTTTCTTTCTTCTCTAAGCTGCTCTGACAGAAATTTGACTTTTGGTTGGATCTATACCACCGATGCCAGGAGAGTCTTTTTGACATAAGAAAACACTATGTTTGCATCAAAGTCTATTTTGCTGCTGGAAAACAGCCATATTGCAAAATAGCCTGACACAACTGAAAAAGAGACTTTTTGGGGAAAAAAAAAAACAACCAGCTGTAGCCAGGATAGCATTAAAGCAATGTCTTTTTTATGTAGAGAGAAACATTTCTCTTGTCATTTCAGAGCCTATATTTGCCAGACAATACACACCAATTTCATTCACTGTTATATTCACGGTCATTACCCGAGCTCCTTTTCTCTATTAGAGCATGTCTCCTCGCTACAGCTCCTCAGTTGCTGATTTTTATATATCCTAATATGCACATTCACACAGGTATTGCTTATGATTTTTCTCTTGTAATAACCTGTTTGCATGTGTTAATTGTTCCTGCTCTTTACAGAATTCATAGCAAAATGTATCAATGCCAAACAACAAAGACTTGTCTTGCAAAGACTTGTACCTTTAGTTCTAGAAACTTAAAAATTACCCCTTCTGAGGTGACTAATTTCACACAGCCATTAAAGAACCACCTTGCAGCCCAACAGAGGCCAAGAAATCCCTCACTAGTTTCCCAGAAAACCCTTGAGAGCAGGAGCAGTGCTTTTGCCTGGGGTGGTAAGCCAGCATCCCACCAGCTCTGCTGTTGCCTTTGGTACCAGGAGTGCTGAAAAGCTAAAAATTGAACTGAATGAACCAAGTTGCTCCTGCTCATCTCATGACACAGCAAACTGACTTTTTTTCAGATGAGTGTACATGAGAAGGGAACTGCACCCCCTTACATCAGCATTTCACAGCTTGTCTTCTTGTTCAGCACAAGGATTTCCTAACATGCAGTGGGAAGAAGCTCCCTGACAGCATAAAGTGTTTCCTGACAGTGACCGCAGCTCTGTCAAAGGGCTGATGAATTCAAGGATGAGGATAAGGCATGGATACCCGCATTAAGGGCAGCTGGATGAAAAACATGTGGGTGTCCCAGCAGATCAGGAGACCAGAGATGGCTGGCAAGCCACGTGATACACAAAGGGCCATGCTGATCGTGCCTGTCAGATTTCTGCTGCTGGCAGTTGCAAAGACACCCTCCAAACTCACTGGGCTGAGGCAAATGTTTCAAAAAGCTTAAAATGGCATTTGGGCAGGGGTATTGCCCCGCTAAGCCCTCATTGCATCCCATGGCCCTCCTACACCTTGAAGAGGGGCATTGCTTCTAGGGTCACTGTGCAAATCCCCTCACCAAGGCTGGTGTGATGCCAGGGCCACCAGGCAGGCACACCTCATTCACCCACGACTTCAGGTGGCCAGCTCAGGCTGAGGTGACAACTTAGCACAAGGAGGTGCTTGTTCAGATGCCTAAGGAGAGTCTGCGGTGGGATAGGAAGGACCTCAGGTGAGTTTGGAGCAGACTGCTTTGTATTTAGAATTAAACTCTTTCTGAGTCCTGGCGTGCCCACATATCAGAACCCATTATCAAGCGACTCAAAGCTGGAAATACAAGGAAAATCGTGGCAGCTTTGCTTAACGTGGCACAACAAGACCAGTGGGGCAGTAGATAAGGAAGATGACTAATTATCATTGCAGGCCAATCTGAACCACCATGTTAAGCAACCCCAGGCCATACAGATCTGGTGTAGTACTGTCATGTGGAGAGGAACATGTCTGAAACAGTGCTCCTTGAGCTGCAGCCCCACGTTCAAATTCTACGTGTGTGCACCCCTGTCAGAGGGACCGGGGCATAGCTCTCACCTGCAGACTCTATTTTGCAGAGGACAGTCCTGAGCCTGGGGGCAGGAGACTCCTTTACCCCAGGGCTGAGGAGCCAGAAGAGAAGCCTGGAGGAAAAATGTCCTCCCTGGCTCCATTTCTTCTCTTTCTCCCACCTCCAGTACTCAGTCTCCCACCCTGCTCCAGCTGTAGGCACCCTGGGACTCAGCAAGAGGGAGGGGAAAAAAGGCTGTGTGCAGGAGCACTGGTGCTCCCACTGCTTTCCTCTGTCCTCTGCCAGACCAACCCTATTGTGCTAGGTCTTCTCCTCACTTGTTCCCAGTATGACCCTCCCCAAAATCTCACTCGATCAGAGATTTGTCGTCACTACTACTTCCTGGGGCAGGGCAGAGGGGAAAAATGCCCTTAAAGGGAGCATTGGGATGATACAAAGGGAGAGCACCTTGTCTGCGTAGTGCAGGGAGGTTCTGCCCAGATGGCTGTGGGAGACTCTTCCAGCTGTGGAAGCAATGAATCCCCTCCTTTATGGCCACTGGGTGAGCAGAAAACTGTAAATATGGCCAGAGCCCTGCAAAAATATCTGCTGTACTGCAGCAGATGACAACTGGAATCTGCTGTCACTCAGAGCGTCAGCAGGATGCCTCTAGGGCCAGGAAGAGGCTTTTATCACCCTACAGGACAAGTGGCCTGCTATGTCCTGCGGTCTTCTTTTGGGTTGGTGTTCCCCACTCTGATGCTCAGAGACTGACCCCAGGCTGGAGAAGACCAACCATGGAGGGGAGCTCTGCAATGGCACAAAGAAACCTTTTCATTTGCTTGGCCAGCATCTCCTCCTCACATTCTTAACATCAAACTCGTGACCAGACAGATTCAGGGCAGGGAAGTTTCTCCCATGTATCAGAAGACCTAAAGATTTATTTTTTTCCCCTTTTGGCTGTTCTCTGAAGTGAAGAGCAGAGGTGTTCTCCTAGAATTGCTTGAGTATACTTCACCTAACTTGTTTACTGTCATTGCAAAGACCTCAGACAGTGGTGCCACTTCCCGTCTTTTCTGTTCTCTGCCTGTAGCACACAATGTATTACTCTCCAGAGGACTGATTATTTTTTTTTTGTAAACTCTAACCCAATTATATAATACAGACAACAGGGTGAAATTTAACAATCTGCAGTAGACACGATCTTACGGTCTCTCCTGGCTTTTAACTCCAGGAAGCTGCAGGGTAGTTAATTCTTGTTTTTAAACAAGGAATGAGTAATGATAAAGATGGATAAATGAATAAGCAAAGCTCACAGGAGATGACAAATAAATGGCGTGTTGAGCATGCCAGGCAGTTACTAGTATTTCTGCCTCAATGCTATGGTGAAAAAGAAGGGCTAGAGGTCTGAGTCACTCATCCCACACAGGGCACTCCACTTATTTTGTGCTCCTGGCTTTTGAATTGCCATACAGCAGCTCTAAATGGGGACACTTAGTGGCTTGATATTGCTGTTTCACAATACATGCTAACGCATTGTATTTTTTGAGTGTCACTGAACATCCTTTAAACAATGCCCTGAAATGCAAAAATCGCAGGTAAACCCATCTTATTCTGTCTGCTACTTCTTCCCTGCTGTCCTTCTGATAAGCTTTTCATCAAGGGAGAACCAGGCAGCAACATCACGGATGGCAGAGCCATCAGCTTGTGTTCACCAGTGTTGTGATTGACACAACAGAGCTGCCTCATACTCTCTCACAAGTAAGGTCATTCCTTGGAGGTTAAGGCAACTTTTGAAAGTATTTGGAGTCTTACCAGGCACTTTACAAGGATTTGACTTTTTCTCCAAGTCTCTGTCTTCATTTCTGGATTCAGGAGGGTGAATAGCTTTGTCCTGCTTCTCCTTGTTTGCAGTAGTATTTGGAACGGTTATGTTTTGCAAGGCTGGCTTTTTAGGCAATGGAGGTTTGCTACTAAGCTGTTCAGAGGACTTTGCTTTGGGTTTGATCTTTTCATTTAAAGAATCACCAATATTTGTATTGGCCGTTTTTTTGATCTGTGCCTTATCACCTCTTAGAAAGGAAGCCAATCCCTCGTTTCCTAAATTAAACTCTGCACTGTATCTTTTAATCTCTTTTGATTCTGGTGATGAGTTGTCTCTATATTTCAAGGACAGTGAGGTGGATCTAAGTTTCACTTGAAAAGGAGTTTTATCTTCACAGCTTGGCTGATTCTGAGATACCACAGAAGAATCGCTTGGCACCGGCACCGCATCGACAGCCAGAGAAACGCAGCCAGCCAAAATTTCTGTAGGTTGGCCTGTGTTCTCAGAGTCAGACCCTGGCAGCAAAGTCTGCTTTTTGTTGCTGCTTTTCTCTTCCTCCACATCTGATCCCTTCTGTGAGTCTTCATTCCACTTCTCATTTCTCGAGGAGGCTTTTGCTTTGGACAGGAAGAATCCAATATTTAACGGGCTTTCCAACTCTGATCTTTCTGGGAAGTGTAGGCTTCTGGTCCTTGGTCTCTCCCGCGCAGAGGAAACGGAAAACTTTCTCAAGACATTTAGTCCGTTGGTTGCTTTTTCAGCTTTCTTCTCCGAAAGTTCCTCCTTGTGGACCACTGGCTGACTATTCTCCTTACCAGAAGCAGCTGCCTCTTGTGCAGCCTTTGTTTTCTCTAGAGAGCAGGAAGCAGATGATGCCACCTGTATTGAGAAAGCAGGATGTGAAACATGGACCGAGTCCGTGGGTTGGAAAGCACCTATGGAAAATTGCTTGCTGGACTCTGACAACAGAGCAAGCTCTTTCTTTGCCTCTTTATTACCGGCCGTTTCCACAGGTATCTGAGCATCCTTCTGTATATTTTCTTCTGACCCTTCCAAGCAAACAATGCTGTTCCTACTAATTGAAATATCTTCTTCAGATGGTATTTTATTTACTGAAAACACAGTAGGAAGCTCCTTATTTTCTTGATTGTAAATATTGATTGACACATCGCTCACTTCCCCAGACAACAGAACTGGTGTTTCTGAGGAATCTTCTTGCTTTTGTACTTCTCTGTCTGGACCAGAGTAGGAAGAATTTGCAGAGTCTTTGCCTTCTAACAGCAATGGGGACTCAGATTTCACACATGTTGCTTCCAGTGTTGGTTGGCAGCCCTCTGGTTTATTCTCTGGTAGCAGGGCTTCCTGTACAACAGCAGACTCAGAAGTAGGCTGAGTCATCGCTGGTCTCAAAGCAGGGGGAAGGTCCTCAGGCATTCTGGGCTTTGGCCAGGAAGCCACATCCTGCGCTGCAGCTGTGCTGCATGGCAGTTCTTGATTGCTGGGTTTAAATACAGCATCTGGCAAGTCTGTCTGCATCTCCTTTTCATCATCCTCTTCTTCTTCTTCTGGGGTACAGCTCAAATCAGTCAGAGATTCAGACTGGGTCCTCTGTAAGAAAGAAATTCAGAAAGCTCCATCACCATGTACAGATTCAGGTTTTTTTTCTTATTCATCACTGTGGTTACAACCAAGATCTTAGAGAGGAAGGCAATAATTGGCTCCAATGCTGAGCTCGCTGTTTTCTTAACCTACATACTAGATGCTTTTTTAGCTAAGCAGATCATGGAATAATGTATTTAACCAATATAAAAGCAATCAGTGACACTTCCTTCTGCACAACTAGTGCTTTCATGCCTTTGTAGGTGGGAAGTGCATCAAAACAATGGCTATTGGACCGTCCTTGGCACTTGATTCCCCAGAGCATACTGGATATGTTGTATTGCTCTTGGGCAAAAAGCAGCACTTGAAAGAGAAAAATCTGTCCCTTTGTATTTTGCTACTGCATACTAGCATTAAAAATAAAACAACCCATTCTTGCATGACTCTGAAGAGGGAAGGGTACATAGAAGTAAGAGCAAAAACCTAACAAGTCCATCCGGTTATGAAGCTCGATGCCAGCTGAGTATCTACCCCCATATGGCAGTCCTCTGTCTAGTCCCACTGCCAGACAGCATTACAGCCTTGCCTCCTTTCTGTAAAAGTCTTCTTTTTCTTTCAAGACTTAGACTGTTTGATAAAAGTTTATAAGTGCGTATGTAGTTACCTGTGAGGTCTTGTGATTAAGTGTCAGGTAAGGACTGGCTAAATACACAGGATTATTTGAAAGCATGTTATTAAGCTGCTGAATAAGCCTTTTCATATGGTGCCTGCATTAGCTCACTGATTCACTGTAGTTTGTTGGGTAAATATATATTTTGGATGTAGGTCCTAATTATAAGAACACAGAACTTGCACGCTGAAGATACTTTTAGGGTTCTTCCAACTTCTTGTTTTAAAAGTGCAATTGCAAAGCCAGAGATGCAATGCCACCTGCATTCACAATCCATATACAGAGCAACATAAAAGCAGAAGACATCGGTTAGCCAGAAGCAAGGTGCACGGGCAGAGTCAGGCAGGAAAACACTCAGAATTGTACTATTGAAAGATGTGAACACCCCCCACAGAAAACCAGGAGGGCACAGTCATCTGCCTCAGTTTATAGGGAGACCGGGCAAAGCAATTGTATTTCAGTAATGATGTTACAATGGAAGAGGAGGGTCGATCAGTGAGTTATTGCTTTACATGCTTTTCTAAATAACTGGCCTCATCATTGTGCTTCTCGCAGCAACGCTCTACTGAGCCCAAAAATCACTCACAGATTTTGGAAAGTACAGAATATCAGCTAAGTAATATTTAGAGATAGAGGGAATAATATTCCTGGTGTTATGCAAGCCAATTTAATGACTTCAGTGTATTTAAAACATTGAAAGAAACCACAAACAATGAAGTGCCAATACTGTAGTAACAGCTGCAAACTTTAGTTCTAAAAAGAGAAGAGAAAGAAGAAAAATAAGCTATGCCCTTCATAAGATACCACAAAGAATCTGATAAATGGTGTTTTAAAAGGATGGTTTGAAAAACATTTTTTGATAGCATACACTTTTTAAGAGTTTGTTGGTTTTTTTCCTGTGGACACTTTTTATAAGTTTCTCTAGTGCACATAAGCATAAAGGATTTACAAGTTTAGAGACAGGGAGACAGCTGAATTCTTAACAGTGCTAATGTATAGAATCTGACTCCAATTAATAGGTCACAACTTATTCTTTCTGTACTTTTTGAAAATATAAACCAAGTTATATTTGGAAAATTAAAACAGCTCCTCCATCAATAATCTCTCAAAGACTCAAGATTTTATGGGATCTTTCAGACTACAAAAAGTACTCCAGTTAATCAGAATACTTTCCCAAAATATTTTTGTAAGGAAGAAATTTAAGCAGTCAGCCCTAACTTCTTCATCCCAAACAAGATACTAAATTGTACTGCATGGTAAATTTAAGAATAACTTGTTACATAAACCACTTCATCAAGAGTTAACAAGTAATCTCATAATATTTAATCTGTTCTTAGTGTCTACTATGGATACATAGCCTCATCAAATATCAGCTATTAAAACCCAATGAAATACCCATGCTGCAACCTGACTTTTCTTATCATATCTGAGTTTGAAATACAAAGTCCAGAAAGAACTTTCTGGTTTTGTGTCAAAGGTGATACTGTTTATTTTCACAAGTACCTGAGAAAATCTTCTCATTTTACTGGATCTCTGGTTCCGGGGTTTTATTAAAAGCTTGTGTCTAGCAGCAGAATTATCCAAGCAAGAGGAAAGTTCAGGTGGAGTGTCAAAATTGGCTGCAGGCGAGATGGTACTGTCAGATATCTGGGGAGTTCCAGTTTTAGCACTTCCATGCCTAGGGAACAGCTGACCGTCTGTGGAGCGAGATCTAGAAGAAGGACCTAAGGTAACCTGAAAAAAACCCACCCAAAATCCCCAAATAGAGAATCAAACAAAGAAACAAAGCCATGAAAGTAACAATTCTACAAATAAGGGGCCATGTTTATCGGCATTTTAAGGTTGCCTCTTTTTCTTTTTGACACCTCTTTAAAATACATTGCATTTCCTAATATTGCATGTGGAGTACTGGTGTCAGCAATTCTGCATTTTTAGCTGATTAAATATCACGCTATAGTTTCCTTTCTGGGTCTGTCCTCCAGCATCTGTGTCTAGGTTCCTATAGCTTCCTATACATCATCAGGTCCCTTCCAACTCTACAACACCCTCCTAAAGACAAAAGAATCAAACATCAGTGACACTGACACTTGAGTTGGCCTGCATTTTCTCCTCATTTACTTGTATCTCCAAAATAACTAGGGAGTTTACCTAAAATGTAAAATTTCATTTGTAGATTATTCTGGGTAAGGAAACAATGGACAATTAGTACTAGAGGCCAATAACCCATCCAGAATCAACTCCTGAATGCTCCAAGGGGTGCAGTACTTTCACAAAGCTGGAATCCACCTTGCCTGTGTGCTTCACCAAGAACTACCCTAGTCCCACGGCTGATGCAAAAAAAGAGACTGAAAAATTGAGGAAAAATGACTCTAAAAAGGGTTCTCCCTTTCACTTGGATCCAGCTTTTGCAAACAGGCAAACTGATATTTCCAAACTATCTGTCAAGGCATTAACAGAACCTCTGACAACTCGTGACAGCACTCCCTTTGTAGGTTTGAAATTCTGGTTCATTTCATTAGAGGAGCTTTCCTCCTCTGTCATGCTTTCTTCTGCGGGCTTTCTTCCTCTTTCTTCCTCTTTCTTCTTCTTTCTTCTTTTCTTCTTTCTTCTTTCTTTGGAAGTGATATTTTACTGAAGGGAGTGGAAGAAGGGGAGGGCAGGAGAGTGTTCATTTTATTTAGGGAGGGAAAAGCAACAGTGTTTTCAGCGAGTAGAATTCTGCATTATGCACTGCAGCCAAAGATGCTCTGCAGTGTGGTGAGGGCCCACTATGGCTTCCTCAACGGCCTGGGGAAAACTACCATTGATTTTAGCGGAGGCTGGATCCACAGCTTCCAACCATGGTTTCTATTTAAGAAAAAAAAAAAAAAAAAGGTAGCTCAGCCATGCTGAATAATGAATGCTTTCATTATTTTCCACTCTACAATATCTGCAGTCTAGTACTCAAACATGACTAATGTACAACAAACGATACGTGGCTGCATTATACATTAGTACCTAACAGTGAATACATTGACATTTCAGCTCCATGATAAAGATGCAGCACATGTTCTCTTTCAAGGCACGTCATTATTTGCCTGCCTTTCTTCTGGCTTCTGCTTTTCCTCGAGAACATTGCATGTCTTCCCGTTGGCAGTGCTCAGTGTTGGCCACCACGCTGGAAAATCAAGAATCTGGTTTGTTACTTAAATTTTAACAGCCCAAGTGAATGCCAGCTCTGAGCCGGCTGCAGAAGTTGCCTGTCCCATGAAGTCTGGCTTCACCAGCTGACAGACACCCTTTCTCCAAATCTCATGTGCACATGGCTCAGTTGTCCTTCAGCTGATCATGCTGGGTGGCACAAGGTGGAGGGCAATGAGGGAGCCCCATCCCCAAAGTCCAGATAGGCCAGTTGCAGTTCCTTTCTCCCTTCTTCGATTCAGGAAAGCTTCCAAGACACAGCAAGGTGTCACTGCTGCCCAAAACCTCAGGGCTGTGCTGTGCAAAACTCCTCAGCCCTGCGAGCTGGTCTCCTCAGGCTTCTAGGAGAGGGGCTAATCTCTCCAAAATGCAAGGTAGTAGACCCTGCGGTCTGGGAGGAAAGCCTTCAGATGGGGCTAATTTTGGGTTGCGCTCTGAAACTGGACTACGATGGAGAGAGCTGTGAGGTAAATGATGGGGCATGTGGAAAAAGCTGAGCAGAGTCACCACCACGTCTCAGTAGTCAGCGAGTGAGTCAGAGTGATGTTAATGGAACAACAGGGAGCCATAAATCCTCCTTTAGCAATCATGCATCTGGACTAGACAAATTTACAGCGAGCCCATACCTATTTTCAAGAAATACCTTCTTCCCGTGTTCTGTTATTTTTCTTTAAAAGTATTAAAATTTCACTGCATAAAAGCAGTTTTTCAAACAGCTTCATGTGGAATCTAACAAGTGTGGCCAGAAATCTTTGCTGAGCCCTGCTGCAGCTGGCCTTGAAATATATTTTGCATAATTACCAAGGAACAGTGAGCTCAGGACTAGCTTCTCTATTTCCTTTCTGCAATTCCCGTCCACCCCTCCTCCTATTTCTAGGAAACGCTCTTCCTTTTACCCCCTGTGTTGTTTCCACCGTGACTCCAGCTGCGGACAACTAAAAGGGACTCTTCAGAGCCTTTCAAAACCACCCTTTAATCAGCCAGAACGGCTGGCTGCTGATTGAAGAAAGCCATCTATTTGCCTGTACTCAAGTCCTGAAAACATCACTTCAGCAAAATTCACAGCTCACGCGAGCTCACGTGGCCAGAACCCGACTGAAGGCTGTATCTCAGACACCTAAGCAGCTATGTCAGCCACTGTCATCAGGCAAACACTTTCTATGTCAGTGCGAGGTGACCTTGTACTTAAAGCAATGGGATGGGCAGATTTCAGAGGATCTAGATTTTGTTCACGGCTCTTCAACGAGCTTCCTCCCTTATCCTATGCATGTAACGCAAGCAACTTTTACTGCCATTTCCCCATCTTTAAAAAAAGGGATACAGTTTCAGTGTCTAAATCTGGTTGGCTGTGCCTGGACATTAAATCATGCCTGTAAAGTTTGCTAAAGGATGTAAGCTATTCTAGAGGGCTTAATTATTATCAACGGGAGATTACTTGGCGTCAGAATCATGTTGATAAATAATCATAACTACGTTAGAAGGACAGGCATTAAAACAGCAAACAGGTAGGCATGCAATTACATACATACAAGGGGGTTTTTCTGCAGCAGATGGGCAACAAAGTAATATTTATGCCTTACATTTATTTAAAAGACCACTATGCATAATTGCTGGGCCCTTAATACATTTGGCAGAAGTTACCTGTTCTTCTTCTTCACTGCCTGTTCCAGCTAAACTCAAAGAGCTAAGGTGCTTGTGAGAGTCAGAGAACTGTGGGATGGAATGAGGAAGAGATTCAGTAAAAGATGACAAACAAGGTGGATATATTCGCAGAAACCATCTACACAAAGTGCACACAGATACTGACAATGTAAGTTGTTTTTCTCTATAGTCTTAAGGATTAGCAAGGACACTGCAAACATAAAGTGTAAGACAAGCAGATAAAGCATGAAATAATGTATAACAAAACTATCATTTAAAGAGAAAAAAACAGTTTCAAATTCTTTTATGTTTCTTTTTCTGATGACAGCCTAGAAAAACATTAAAGAAGAGAGCTCTCTTATCAGCACATTCAAGGGAGAATACAGATTTTTCAGCTTTTTTTTTTTATGCCTGGCAGCTCTCTGTAGTCCTTAAAAACACCCAGCATCCCCATGCATGCTCACAAACACATCCTCTCCTTCCTAGTTCTGCATTTTCTGGCATGATATTTATATTTTAACAGGAGCAAAGACTCTAAGTAACTGTTTATACAGAGAGATAACATTTTCCCATTCTGAGTAAGGTATTTCAGGCACAAAGTAGTGCTACATATAGCAAACCAAGTAATTTATTCTGCCTTCCACACATAGGTAAAACAAGTCATTAAGACTGATTTTTGTCAACACCAGAACTACTCACTCTTGTTGTGCCTGAATATAAGTTTTCAAGGAGCAAAGACACTTCTGGAGGGCTCCTGGGTAATCCATCGTCTTCAGAACTGGTCCCAGCATCCTCTGTTCGCTTTGCATAAAGTCCAAATGGAGGTGGAGGTCCCAATTTCATGGTTGGCTGGAGTTTCAACTTCAGCATGGCATAGAATACATTAGTACATGATAGTGATGGAGGTTTCCCCAGTACATTTTTAGCTCAGGTCAATGAGTTACTTTTGTCTTAACTTCACAATTGAATGATCCAGAGCAAAGGACATCTCACTTCAGATGTTCTCTTAGGGAGCCAAGCATCCTATCCATTTTTCAGCTATCATTTAAGTAGGACCAAAATACGACACTGCCATTTAATTAAATGCGACATTTAACGTAAGCTGCAGAGAGATATTACTTACTAATGAAATGTTCACTCACAAATATTATCCCAAAAAATCAAGCCTGGAAAGACATTCCATCTCTTGCATTTGAAAAAACTACGTTGTGTAAATTACCTGTAAAGCTCTAATCCGGTCAGAAATGTTTTCTTGAGAAAACACTCTTACTGGCCTTGCAGGCTCTTGCCCAGTCTCAGGGATGAAAATGCTATCATGTGACAAAGCTCTGCTTCCCATAATGCCTTTATGTGTCCTGGAATAATACAACAAATGAGTGAAAACAGACGTTTTTTGCCAGTCCTATTACTCTTAACTTGGGTGGTCTGTTGAACATGAGTGGAAGATACCTGTGCGCAGCACACATTACACATGAGATTACAGACTTCAACATGAATACAATACAGTCATACAGGCTAATCTAGGTAACACCTTTAAAAATCAAACAAAAATTTGCAAATGCTGTTATCTGTCACGTTAACAAATTGAATCAGGGTTAAAGAGAGTTTAGCCCTGGCAACTGAGGTGCACCTTATGGAAAAGCTACTGCCCCCTTGGCTGGAAGCCAGCAGCTGAGTGGCGTGACAGTGGCACAGGCAAGCCCAGCTGCAAAATGAAGGGAGTTCACATAAAGGAGCCTGTACCTGAGATGGACTAACTTCTTGCTAATGTAAGAACATGTCTTGCAAATGACTGACCATTACCATAGGAAGAATAAGTACCTTTTACTATTAAAGGCTGTGGTACAGCATTTAATGTATCTCTGCCATGAAGGTCATAAAAAAAAGTATTCCAGGCAATACAGTTCTCACATAGAATCATTTGCATAAATTCTCACAAGGTGATTTCAAGGTCCCTGGGATTTTCCCTTATGAGCCTGGGGGACACATTTTTTCATGGATGCTCTTTGTGGGCTGGTGAGAGGAAACAGGAGATGCTCAGTGGGTAGCTCCTCTCATATCCTGTTTCCTACTTTTGATATGGTATGTGACTTCTTTTGCAAATGCTACATGTGGGGCACGAACATCTTTTTTCCTCATTGGAATGGCACAAGAGACCCATGGGCAGAAAGCTAGCTGCTAGGAAGTCTCTTGTGCTCATTTTCCTTAGCTTAGCCCATAGCCTAACTGAGCAGGGACCAAGAATGCATACACATGGCGTTTCTTCTGGGACTCCTTCTTCTAAATTTTTTACATAAGACAGCTATGAAATGGCAAACCAGAATACAGAACTGTTTAGGTTCATGTAACTATCAAGTTAATTGAGCAGACATTCTAGAGGAAAAAAAAAAGAAAAAAAAGACGAGAACTGTGTATTTTTGGATCTTAAACGCTGTCATAGGGACAGTCAGGAACATAAACAAACATGGCAGAAAGTAACATTTTCCTTGTAACGGCTGCTATAAATATATTTGATAAAACAATAGCAGGAAAAAGTTGATCTGTATTCCTGCTGCAGAAGGAAGGAAAGCCTGCTGCTTTTGCTTAATGTGTTAGAGACATTAGAAGAACAATTTATCTAAGTGAAAATGTGATCTCTGCAACGCATCCAAGGTCAGAGAGATCTATAGCAATTTGCAAAGCGTGTGCCAGTCAGGGCTGCGATGGCTGCTCAACTCACCAGCATTTTACAGAGACTGCAATGGTGGCCGGATAAGAATTGTTGCTACACGTGCACATTTATCCCAGCCTGCCACCTTTGCTTTCTCTTTCTAGCAGACGCATACCTCCCAGATGTGCAGAGGAGGTAGCCTAGATGCCTCCTCACATCATGAGTGCTCAAATCAATTTTCCTTCCTTTCAAGGAATTTCCTGGTCTTTGTCTATCTGTACAAATATTAAGAAACAATAATGTAACAACCCTGCAAGTAATGGCACAGGAACATAGCCAAACCAGCCAAAGATCATACCCACTCTGACACGACCTTGTTGAGTCAGGCACGAGGGAAAGAAAATCTGACCATCCATGTCTTAATATGTTGCCAAACAACAATGCTGTAACCCAGTGTTAGACCTGCTGCTGCCCGTCCGGAACTCCTGGGGCTTCAAGCTGGACTAATATTACTATTTCCAATGCCACAAAAGACAAAAAAATAAATTAATAATTTCTTTTGGTGTTTGGCGCTGCCTGGTGGCCGCATTGTATAATGTCGTTTTAAATGGCTGGGATGCTTTGCCTTTCCCATCCCTGGGCACAGCAGCATCTCCTTGCCTGAGGACCTAGGAGGCTTGTTCTGAGACGCACATCTACCAATGCAAAGACTTGCTTTTTAGGCAGCCAAGGGGGTCTTCAGTAAATCTCTCCATTCAGGAACACATTTGACCTTTAGACCAGGTTTCTCGTGGTTACTTTTCAGTAGTGGGTAACATTTTTGGCAATGCCTGAACAAAGACAGGCTTTTCAGAGGCAGCCAGATACACAGGCTGGGATTCATCTGATCTAACTTCAGACATTAAACTACAGGTACCTACATCCAAGCTGGTCACCCTGGCTCTCTAGACACTTCTAGAGTCTGGTTCATCTGAACAACTCCAGAGATCTACACAAGAATGACAGGAGCTTTCTCAGTAATGTTGATTTCTCTCTGCTGATTATAAAAGGCAGCTGGTGACTAACTTAGATGCAAACATTTGTCCCTTGGTCAGACCCATGTATACAGAGGAAATAAAGGCTTCACAGCGTCTGGTTCCTGCTGATTTCAGTTGCAGTCACCCCTTTATCCCTTCCTTGCTTTTAAAATCTGGCATAAATGGTTAGGTTTTTAAATTTCTTTAACAAACCTTAGGAGATACATCTTAGAGGCACAAGACAATTGTGGTAAAATATAAGCGAACTAATTCATTTTTGAAGATGGGATTCATTCTTTTGAAAGATTCGTACTTTTGAAACGATAACCCAAGGCTTATTGATGATTAAATGAAAACATTTTTAGTTATTGTTTCTTGCTGCACCCCATCCAATTCCCTTGTGATTTGCCTTGCATCAGCCATTTTAATTTGTGCTTTCCTGAAAAAGCCAACTGTTTGAGAATGCAGCATTCTGAACCACAGGAGGCAATTTTTGGGTGTCTTTAATCTATAAACATAATAGCTGTTCTGTATTTGTTTACCAGCTACAGTCCAAAGACTTACTCGACTTCGTCTTCAGAATCATAATTAATGTGCATGTCGTGTGAGGCTGCAACATCGCTCGTTGACTGGAATAGCTTCAGACCGCTGCTCCCAGAAGACGTTTCTTTCCTTTTCTTTTTACCAAAAAACTTTTTGAAAGATTTGAACTTTGATTTTTTCTTTCCTAAATGAAGAAACATAAAGAAGATGCAACCAGCAGCATTTGCAAGTTTTTGGAACAATAATAACTCCCTCATACTTTCTTCATAAGGGGATTTTTTTCCTGGAAGAGGCAACACAGTCTGCTCTTGCATTAATGTATTTTAAGACTACCCTGATAGCATGAAATTACTATTATCTTGGAGAATGGATTGCAATGTTTATGACACATAAGAAATAACCTACAGTGTAGGATCTTTCCTAATAGAGTTTCTACATGCCTCTTGAGATAATTAGACTGTGAAGAAAAACTTCAGTATTAACAGCCTGGGATATAGAGAAGAAATTACAACTTGGAAACCCACTGCCTTTGTTCAGCAAGCTAAATAGTGAAGATAAGGACAATGTTGTTACCAAAACCAATTTAAATGTAGAAAAGGCTTACTTAGGTGGAATGTGCAGTGTCGGGAGGCTAATGCTTATATAATGTCAGTTTTATAATACATCCCAGAATATTCTGAATGCTAATTATGAGACTCAATGGATCATAAAGTATTAAACATGAAATCAAGCAATAATCTTGAAAAGCAATGCTAGCCTGCTCAATAAGGAAAGACCTGAATTAGGATCAGTTGCAAGCTCCATGAAGAAACTACTTGAAATGATATCAGAGTTTTGCACAAGACATCCCAACAACTTGTGCCTGTCTCATATAAGCTGGCACGATAGCAATGTGAGGCATCCCTGTCGGTGTTTCATTTATCATTGAATCTTGTTGGGTAAAAAAGTTAACTCTGTCACAAGATGCTAGAAAAATCTTATTTCAAGCCTCTGAAAATGTCAAAAATATAATAGCTCTTGGAGACAAGAGAAGAGAAAAGGAGAATGCATTCCCTAAACGGATTCATTTCTTTGATATGGCTAAGGCATTGAAGCTCAAGAAGTCACAGCACTTTTCATTCACTGGGGAAAGAAGCAATTCTACCTGAATTGTCCTCTCCATCTCCTTCAGTCTCTCGCACCTTCGGGTCCATTATCTTTGAATTCATATGACAGTCACTAAAGGAGGTAGAAAAAGTGTCAGTCGTATCAACAAAATAACAGCACTTTGGTACATATATGTATACACACAGACAGAAAAGTTACTAAAATTTAAAAATATAAAATAACACACTATATGTATGCTTTATGTATAAATATATAGACAATGTCTAATATGTCTAAATATATGTATTATATTTATATATAAATACACATAAAATATAAAAATATCCCATAAGAAGCAGCTTATTAGTCTAAGATATAATAAGTTCCATAGAATCTTTCTACTTTCATAAGACAATAGTACATTATGGTTTAGTTAACTGACTAGCCTCTCCCAACTGAAAATGGAGTTTGGTGAGATTCTCAAGTGCTTCTAAAAGCATGCATCAGAGGAGGTGGGCTTCTTGGACTATCCCTCTCTGTGCCTATTCAGGAGCACAGACAAAATGTCTTTGTGGTAATTATAGCATTTGGGTAACATACAAATAATTTCTGGAAGCAAAACATCACTTTGCTCATTAAGGTTCCTAAATTAAAATATATTTCCAAAACTGTACGTGTACCAGGCCTGAGGATAGAGTATCTGTAATTTAAAATGCATTTTCAGAGCAGTAGTCTGTTTGTGCTCTCTTTTCTTCATCTGGAAAACCATAATTTCTAGGTCAAGGCAGGATAAAGTAATGGATGTAATTGTCTGGATGGTGAGTTAAATGCTGTAGAATAACTGTAGAATAACTTCCCCCATCAGCCGGACCCACATGCCGGTTGTAAAACACCCCCTGCCACCACCTATCAGGAAACCAAAATCAGAGTTAAACACAAAGATGAGGGAGAGCAACTTTTGGTCAAGGGCATCTGCCTTATGTAGGTAGAATTAGGAAGGAACCGGCCCTAGATAAGAACAGACTTGGACGTTACCATACCTATATTTTCAAAGTAAATGCCTGATGGGAGATAATAGATAAATACGTATTGTATGCTGTGACACATCTAGTCGATTATTAAATAGGCTCAGAGTGTTGCAATAGCAATGGCAGGAGTGCAAATCAATACCTTTAAAGCCTCAGCTATTATATGCATGACCCATAGCATCTATAAGCTATATACAACCAGAAGTGGGATCCTACAGTCTCTATATATAGATGCCACAGCTCAGATCCCCAGCCGTGGCCCACTGGCACAGCTCCCCTGCATCCAGCTGCACTCAGGTGAGGGAGTATTTTTTTAATAGGCATGTTTATATGCCATACTTTGCCATTCTGAATAGGAAAGCCACTGGGGGATAAATACCCACATAATGGAAATGTTAGTTTGAAACATGCAGGCAAGCATAAACACATTCCCTCTGGCAAAATCCAAGCAGATAATATATTATATTTCTGACAATCCAGAAATGTGTTGTTGTCCCATCTCAAACCTTAGCAGCCCATTTTCTAGAGAATAAAAGAGATTTATAAAAAGGTTAGCTCCACCATAATGTCAGAGAAGATTTGTGTGACTGATGTGTGACGTCTGAGGTCACAAAGAATGTTTCCACTGGGTGTGCCAAACATTTGGGGACAGTAATACAAGACCAGGGGTGTGGCATACATGTCCTCGCTTAGGGGAAACAAAAAGACACTGAACCATGACGAGCTCTTTCCTTGCCAGCCACGCGTCTTGAAGCAAGGTCCTCACACAGCCATTCTTCAGGTCTGCCACGTTTTTGCTGTTTCCTAAGGTTATTTTAAGAATTACTGTGTCTTTCCAAAAAGTGCCCAAGATCTGGTGAAGGTAGCCTGCAAGGGTCCAGCATGGGGCACAGCGCTGGAGCCCTGGCTTGTGAGAAGGAGCCAGGTCCCTTGGCCAGGTGCTACCACTGCTGCAGGGGTCATCCCTGGATGGCTCCCCGATGTCACCTGGGGGAAGAGCTGCTTCACTGTGGCAGAGCTGCCAAAGAGATCCAGGCAGCGTGAAGGGAGCAAGGTTGTCTGGGCAAGATGACTTTGGTGTGAAGCAGAAAGCAACCTGAGGTAAGGGTCAGAGGTGCCCGGGGTGAAGGAGACGCTGGGCACAAGCACCAGTGGCCTCTGCCTCCTGCACAGGAGCCTGGAGACTGATGGCCCCAGCAGGGATGTTGTTATTTTAAACAGCAAATATGGTAAAAAAAATCCTAGAAGCTTGGGCGAGATGAGTGATATTGTTTTCACAGTGGGGGGACTGTAAGGCTTTTACAAATATTGCTGCATCTCAACGTGGCAGGCAATTACAAGGACTGGGGAACTGCGTGGGCCTTTCACTGCCCAGAGCTCACGAGTGGACACATCTCAGGTTTTCAGTTCAAAAAGCGAGCTTCCAGCCTGAACCCAGGGTTTGATGTGACTCTCCTGGGCCCATGCTGGCTGATGTGCAGGAGGAGGAGGAGGAGGAGGTGGCGGCAGCCCTCGCCACTGTCGCTATGTTGTGCAAACACAGGCTGTGACGAGGACCATGAGGCACGGGCGTCCGCCCAGCGCCAAGGCTACAGGAGGAGTTTTATGGCTGCTGTTACCAAGGGGAGGAGATTTGTTTGTGCCAAGAGACAAACAGGCACCTGCTTCCTTAACCTGAGGATGGCGGAGGGGGTCGGCAGGCGGCGGAGAGGACTGGAAGGTGCCGCAAAACACTCAGCAGGCAGCACGCTGGTGGCCGGATTTTCAGAAATACGCTCAAAAGTCAACAGACTGGTTATTAGCAAACCTTGATTTTAAGCAAATACTGAAGCTGAGACGTAGACACTTGCTTGAGCGTTTTGCTGAGTAACAGTTTCCGCCGGAGCGATATCCCAACACAGCACGAGGAGATACTGGCCCCCACTGAGCATCCCTCTGCACCGCTCTGCAAGCGGGGTGCTGCCCCACTTAGGGTCTAACCAAACCTATCTGTAAGCAATCACATTCATTCTTACCTTAAAATTTACAATTGACATGGGGGAAAGATGTTTCTCCTTTTAAACATTTCATTTGCCAAACACTGTTAGAGAAATGCTGGTTTTCACCTTCTCACCACCCGCCATGAGATAACTCTATTTTCTTTCCCAAATATATAAACTCAGAGAACTGTTCTATCTATATCTCCCTTTTTTTCCTTCACTATAATGTATTTTAACAATATCTTTAGGCAGGTTTTCAATCTCTCAAGCTTTTTCCTCAATATCTGTTATAAAAACCTCCAGTAATAATACATCCATCATGGAAAAGATTCAATTAACACATGATACTTAAGAGCAGAAGCAAAAAAAAAACAAAAACAGAGGCCAAAGTTTATAACCGTCACTTCCCTGACATAAACAGAGATTTGAGTGTTTGCTCTGGAGCTAAATTTTATCTTCCTCAAAACTTTGCTTAAAATCAATGAAAGCCTACAATTTTAATAGCTGTGGACGAAATGCTGACACAATCAGCAGCTCTGATTGTGCAGCTCATCCACCAGCACAGGCGCTATTCAGTGCCCACTTACACTTGGATCCGGAGGCTCGGCTGCGGAGCGGGGCTGCTGAGCTTTCTCGTTTCCAGTTTCCCTAAGGATCTGCTGAAGTCCATCACTCAGTTAAATCACCCTGTGATCTGAAGACTCAGCAGGATTCGCGTCCTAGAGGAGCGGTCTGCATCGCTTCTCCTCTGTTAGCAAGGGCAAGATTTACCACACCGCTGACAGCTGTACTCTTTTCCTCTTTCTTTTTCCTTTGCATTTTATGGGTGGTTCTTTTCACAGCAGAATACTAGAGATACCTGGTTTATCAATTTATTATGAGATTTTATAAGCTCAAAGTGTCTGATGATAAATTGCTAAATACTACCCGAGCTTATAACAGTATTTTTTCTATATTGGACTTTTCCCAGCAGAGACTTTTTCCACTTTCCTTCTTCCTTCCCACAGCCTTTCTAGAAGAGCGAAGATACAAGAAATACAGCTGAGACTATGTCAGAGCAGAGAATGGAGAGGGAATACAGCAACACAATGGGTATTTATTCCCCTTCCTATCCCTCCCAAATGTCAGTACGTTCAAAAGTGTGTATCCAAAAAAATCACAGCCGAACTGAATGACACCAATTTACACCTTTTATTCCGGTGTTGTATAAGAATATTCTATTTCTAGTAGACAAATGCCAGGAATTAGTGATCTGAAAAGATATGAATTTAGGGAAATTATTTCACATGAGAGGAAGACCTGTCCTTTTCTCTCTCCAATATCATGATATGCACTAAAACTCCTACTGGTATTACACAGCCTTGTGGAGTTGGAAAAGAAAATGCAGGAATTCTGGAGATATAAAGAAAACCCAAAGACTCACAAAGACTCCTCTAGCTCAGGTAGTAACCAAGCTGAAAACATCCTAAATATCAGAGGTGAAGACTGAGGCAGCTTTTCCTCATCCACACCCTCTCTGAGGGCTCAAACCTGAAATGAAGGCACCATCTATGGGCCATGCAGCCTTTCTCCTGTCGCACAGACTGCAGAAAAGGGACACCTTGAGGTTTCCAGGGCGTCCACCATGATCCCCTGCCAGCAGCAGGTGCACCAGCAGAGCTTTCACACCTCTGGAGATGCTCCAGCTCTCCCGCATGGGCATTAGTGAGAGCACCACCCAGACACAGCCCCAGGACACCACGCCTTGGCATAGTGCAGGTCCAAAAGCCTGTAGTGATCACCTGCATCCCAAGCAAAGGTTTATCCCTGTAACTAGGGGATGACTATGAAGACATTGCGCAACAGGGTGTGGTAGAAGGGAGTGTAAGGGAGCCGGGTAACCAGCTTGTGAGGAGGAGCTATTCACAAAGCCAAAGAAACACTGCTGTTAAACACGCACCTCTGCTCAGACCTTCTCCTCCTAATACAGATCCCAACATCACCCCTGCTTTTGAGCTCTCAAACCGCTTTCAGTGCTCCCAAGTGACAATACTTGAGCCTAGCCAAAACTAAATCTCCCACACTGTGCCCAATTATAAAATCCTTTCCAGAAGTCATCTATCATCTTGAGCTTTTGTTACTAAAATAAACCTCTCCTCTCCACTCCCCCTTTTGCACCAGGAGGTCTAGGAAGCACAGTGAAGCGCCCCCCGAGCTAGAATGGCACGTATGAGCCCAGGTATTAGGATTGTCCATGTGAGTGAGATGCAGGTCTCTGGGAATTCAATTAGTTTGTATAAACATATCCAAAAAGCACACATAAAGGGACAGGAGAAATTGGTAACAACTGCAACACTATTTCCAAAGCCATACATCTTCCTGCTCCAGACCTACGCCAAAGGACTAGAGATTTCACTTCTCATTCAGCCTCCAGCTTTTAAATCAAATGAACAAATGCACCTGAATTCATGCTTACATATATACAGCCATCCTAGAAGCTTTAATGGGATGCCAGCACTGTGACTGAAAGACCACCTTGCCTTTCTACCATATCAGCATCTATACAGGATCTGTACATATTCCAGCTGTGTCCCGACCCTTTTTGCATTATTGAAAATAATTTTCACAGAGAAGACATATTTTCTGAGAAAACTGCACCGTTCTCTATGAAATCTATATAAAATGTAAAAGATAAACTTCACGCCAAACCAAGAAGAAAAACACGCGGTAACTTTTTGCATACAACTTTGCTTTTTGTTTTCAAAGTTGGGCAGACGATCCTCTCCATCCATTTTGTTCAAATGTTTTGAATCAGTAAATGTATTACTTTGCAAAGTCTCTAACGTCATGTGTTTTCTCCTTGTTTTAATAATTTAGTGCGGATGCTGTTAGGACCTACTTGTTTACATTGACTGATGTCCATGGGGACATCAACTTCAAAATGTATTACTTTCACAAAAGGTTTGCTGTCTAAAACATGACAGTTCGCTATCCATCTTCATCAGTCTCACACTGAACCTGGCACACCTTCCTCATCTTTTCTTATCTGCATTATTGGTTAATAAAGGGTTTTGTTTCTTTGCTTGTGGCTGACATTTTTCTCCAGCTAGTGCTACCCTTGCAGTGTGCTCTCACGTTATTAGAAAATCTGTATATTGTACAACCACGATGGTGTGGTGAGAGCCTGTGCGCCACTCCTCACGCTCAGAGCAAGGCTGGCTGCGAGTAGCTTTGCTGCCAGCATCCTCTCCCCGGCTGCATGAGTCCTAGGCTGGCATCCAGGTGAGAGCACCCAGCCTGAACACAAAGTCAGTGCCCTCCTCTTTAAAACTCTGCCTTTTAGGGATCCTCCCACCCTCTTCCCAGGCCGCTGTCAAAATGAACAGTGCTACCTGCGAGTGATTTGCCCTTTCTCTCAGAAGCGACTGACAAAAGTTAGTTGCACCAACACATAATCTCTTCCAATGCTTCTCTTTGTGCCAGAGTTTGCTATTCCTCCACCTCCAACATCAGGGGAGGTAGAGGAATAGCAAACTCTGGCACAAGGACCAGCTACCTATAACTACTGACACGCCACTGTCTCTCTGCAGCAGCCCTCTCCTTTGCAGTACTGGCACCTCCCACTCAAATCCCCCATCGCACACTGTGTAAGCATAAGGTGGTGCCCGATGTCCCTGTGATCACTGACTGAAGAGACATCAAGGAATCTCAAGTAATGAAATACCTGCTAAAAGAAAGATGGGAGAGGGGAGGTGGGATACAGCTCACTGCACGGGCTCCCCTTCCAAGCCTTTATGCAAACAGGGTGAGACTTGCCACGGCCAGCGTGTCTGACTTCACTGGAAAAACAGAAGAGGCAGTAGGTGCATTTTCCCAAGCCTTTCAATGGCTTTTCTGGGTGTTCAGTTGTCTTTACTTGCCCCTTTCACTGCTGTTGGGCAGTATGCATTTTCCTTTGCTTAAACTCTTCCCTGGTGCATCTCTCCCTGTTATTCCAAAAACAGTGCAGATTCTCGAGTGAGATCCTCACCAGCCCTTCTGCTGTGCCCATGCCAAAAGCACATTCCTTTCTCTATTACAAGCACAAAGCATTTCTAAGGGACCAGGAGGAAAAACCCTTCTCTCTCCATTTCTTTCAAGAACTGATAGGCCTTCCTTCCCCCATTGTTTGTGAGAGAAATGAGAAACACTCCATAAAATAAACATGCCTCCCAGCAGCTTTTGAGGGGGTATTTTGGTGTTTTGTTTGTTGTTTTGTTTTTTTTTTTTTTAAAGTACATTGCAAAAGAACACAAAAACATAAGAGGTCAGAAATCACCACTGGGATTGCCCAGCCTGATGTCCTGGGTTGTGCAGGGAATAGGCTGTTCCCCAGAAGGGTTAAGGCAACTCTGCTTTCCTGACAGAGCTCAGTAACTCAGGGCTATACACATTGTCAAAGGTCATACTTTGTTCACAGGAATAGCCTTAGTTTGTATGCTTTCTTTAAACAAAAAAACGCAACAACAAAGTAAACCAAACAACTATATGAAAGAATTAAAAGGGTGGGGGAGGAGCTTACATTGGCAAAAGAATAAAGCAAACTCATGTGAAATGTCTTATTCCTATGGAGTAACACCTTCCTTCTTGCTTTCCATTCTCTAGTTTTTCTGATTTAATAGTGGAGCTAGGAGATCTATTCTACCAACACGGAAAGCATTATTATTAGAGGGCTTGTTAGAGTAATAAGGCCACATTGGCTCTCCTCCTTCTTTCTCAGCACACAAGGATAATAAAGGCATAGCTGTTTTACACAAAGACACAAGACCTCCCCTGGCTGACTCCCTACCAGAGATCTCTGCTATACGAAGGAGCACAAACAGCTTGACAAAATACCAGAGTTTAAGGCTTGTATCAGCCGTCTTTACTGATAAAACCACAATCTGTATTTGTAACTTAAATAATATCAAGTGTTCACATAGACTGCTTTGGATAAAAATGTTCTGAAGCAGTTCGTCTTTTTGTCAGGCTGATGTCACTCAGAGTCAAGGGTCAGTAAAGTATTAAAAATTCACTGTGCCTCTCCTTAAAAAGCAATAGAAAAGAAAGCAAAATGTCTTGCTTTAGATAGAACAAAATTACATTTGATTCTACATGTCACAGTTGCAATTATTCTTGAATTCAGCACTGGGAACATTCCACAAGCTATTTCACAAAAATAATTACACAAGGTCTTTTGGTATTCAGAATGAGTACAAAAATCAACTTTGTTATAAGGTCTCAATGCCTTTACATTTAAACATAACAGGCTTTCATTGATCCTTCCTTGCTTTTTGGAATCATAAATACAATAAATTGCCTATATATGTATACACACACTCATTCTTACGGTGTGGCTAAGAAAGAATAAGACTCACCTGGAATCACAGCAAGCCCTGAGGAATGGTGCACTTACATCAGCTGCCCCCTCAATCAGGATAATGTAAGGGTATTGTTGTACAGTGCAGAGGTTAATGGGAGTTCAAGATGCAGAAAGCGTTTAGCACTACCCAGTATGAGATTCTTATTTAGCTTTATCTGCTATTCAGAAGAAAACTCAGTGGGCCAAGTTAGCCAGACAATGAAGGTAATTGCTAACATCAGAGCTGAATGTGGCCCAATTTTCATCCGTTCTGAGCCCATCCATACTGCATGTGGTATTTACTCTGAGCTGCATAATGTGTGGTGTAGTCAACAGTGTCGTTTCAACAGTTTTATTAAGTTTCTTTAAAAGTTAATGACAAATCTTTTCAAATGTCAGGTTAATCTGAACACAGAATATACCTATATCCAAGGCCTACTTCCAAATATTTTGTCATTGATGAGATGAAAAATACCGTCTGGTCTGCCCAAACACAAGTAATGAGGAAAGTGCATGAAATAAAGAGATTAGGCTGAGCTTTACCAGGTTCCTCGGGAATTTCTGTGCTGGAAGGATGAAATGATTGGGATCATCTATGAACCATGCGCAGAATAGTTTTAATATTGAATATTTAAAGTAGAAAAAAAAAAAAGAAAGGAAGTAGGGAATGCAAAAAGCACAAATTAAATATTCTAAGAGAAGCCTGAGCCCTTCCAGGCAGAGATATACCAGCCTACCAGCTGAGACTAGCCAGAACACAAGCAGGTTGATTTCCAGGAGGTGCTCATGGAAGGTGCCATCAGGGGCCCTCAGTCCTGAGCAGTCCCTTGGCTTTGCCTCAGTTCAGCCCACACCAAACTGGCTGCAGTCATGCGCTAACCTGGAGTCACCTCGGATGCAGGGATAACAAGAAGCCATGTCTCCAGCCCAAGGACCGGTCCTCCTCCTGGGTCATCCTAGCACGAATGAGCGGCGAGGGTAGAGTGAGATCCAGATGGAACTGCAGGAGGGAAGTGGGAGGTGGTGGAGAAGGGGAGCATCTTCCCCTGTATTCCTTCTGCAACCCTCTGACTGCAGACTCAGCAGCCAGCTTCTTCCCCAATATCCACACAGACCATCCAAGAGGTACAGCCACTGTCAGCGCAATCTCAATCCTCTGAAATTTCCCCAGGGAACAGCGCTCACATATTTCAGCAATAACTGCTACCTTGTAAACACATTCCACATTCCTGTTGCGTTAAACCCCACAGGCCAAATGCAAACCTGAATGGCCTCTTGTCTAACTGTTGTATGAAGCTTGCTCTGAAACAGTACGTGGCAGGCTTTTAATTGGGAAGTACCTTATGTAGCTTCCGTTGACCCTTCCTAATTTAGTCCCTCTCGGCTTTCAGTTCATAATCATTTTCTGGAGCCCAGATAGGAGAGAGATGAGCCATGGGCTCCTCTCTCTTTCCTCCACTCGAGTAACACTCGGATCACTTCCAGAAAAAAGAGCACAAGATCTTTAATGCAAGGTCACAGCAACACATGACTACCGCAGGGGTTTCAGGTAGGAGGCCAGTTAAGTCGGACAGTCTTCCTAACCCAAATAATTTCTTATGTGAACAGGCTGGATGATTACTTTCTGACCATGCCACAATAAACAACATTGCTGAGTCCTTCCATCTTTGCCTGGAACCTTTTTTCTCCACGGTCTATAAGAAAAACACAGTCAGGATTTCACAAATGTAAGAGCCCTAATTTTTTGTCATTTACTCGCTCATGACATGTACTTGGAGACTTTTCATTCTTACTATCGATTCAGGACATATTTGTTATTTTCTGTTTGAAAGAGAGGCGGTATTTTCCTGTAGCTCCTCTCTCCCCATATACTTGCAGGTCTGTGCTCCAAACCACACTCTCTGCTCCAAAACAAGGATATGAGCAAATGGAAATAACTGCTGCTTGCTCAGATTCTCATTTTCCCCTTCACTCCTTCCCTGCAGCAATAACCTCAGCGAAAATAACCTCTGGCAAGTCACTCTGCACATTTCACCTCCAGTTGCCACTTCAGACTTGCAGACTTTTGGAAGTCAATACCTCTGAACACAGCTTAATAGATTTCCCTGCTGCCTTGTCAGAAATCCAGAGCCAAGTCTCTACTGTGCCCTACACCACCTGCACAAGCCCACTCGTTCCCTTGGATGGGGAAGTAAAAAGCATTTGCATGTGCCAGTTTGTCCAGGGCATGTGTGCTCATATATTCAGAAGATTATAGGCAAAATGTCACATGCAGAACAAAGTGAGGAGAGGGGACTGGAGAAAGTACAAGAAAGGACAGCACTGAAGAGCTCAAACTTTCCCTGAAAGTGCTTATAACACTAAGGGGCATAGTCAAAGGGAGGGCTCCTGCTCCTTATCTATCCAGAGCAGCAGAAGAATATGCTACCAGTCACAGTGTCATACCAGTTGTACATCCCCTCTCATCTGCAAAACAGATGGATCCAGCCCTGACAGCACTTTTATCTTAAACCGACTGCAGGAGGACAGGTGATAAACATCACCGTGCGATACTGCTACTCCTTAGGTTTAATTTCCTAAGGAAACAATATTTATGTGACTGCACTGTCTGTCCTGCTTCATTTCCCTATTACCCCACCGCTTTTGAAGCTGTTGGTCCTTTTCAGCCGAGTTCGATGGGGAGATACATCTCAAAGCTATGAAGCTCCTACCAGTTTTGTAAAAATTGGTGACTGCAGAGTCCCCACTGCAGGAAAGCAGGGGGCAAGAGGATGCTTGTTCCTCTTGACAGCCAGCTGAGCCGCCGGTACACCCACAGCCCAGGTGCAGGCCTGATGAGCCTCTACACTGGCCGTTAGAGGTTACAGACAGTCCAGGGTATGGCAGAGAGTCAGGAGGAGAAAAGAGGGACTGAAAAGTGAAGTCCTGTAGAGAGAGCATGGGGGGGGGGATGCATACTGCAACGGGGAGCATTACTGGCCTGGGGGAAGCCAGCTGCTGTTTAGGTAACAATGCTGACGTTATCATGACGCTGCCACTTCACTTGGAGGTGGAGAGAAGAAAAGAGAGTGGAAGAGGCAGCTGCCAGCTTTTGTGGCTCTCTGAAAGACCTGAGATTCAGACCTGCCCCTGACCTCAAGTCATGCAGGACTTTCTGGAGAACATCATGGCACTTTCAGAAACTGTGCTAACAAAGGTACAGTTGTTTCCATTCATACCACTACAAAGCCTACTATGATGAATTTATGCTGAACGAGTTCATACATATACAATGTTGGGATGACAGCCAGCCCACAACTTCAAAAGACTCTCGAAAGGGGGAAAAGAGTTGTTGGCACCTGAGTTTTATAGAAGGATATAACAGTATGGAGAGATTAAATGCTTTTTATTATGTCTATCAAGAAGCATCTCTCAAGAGTAGGGACCAGAGTGAGTCCGTCATGCAGAAGCAGTGCTCAGCTCCAGGCCTGTCCTTGGTCCACCTCTGCTGGAGCCGATGGCACAGACAGAGGTGCCCTCTCTGGTCCAGGGCCCAGCTCCCCACACTGTAGTAGAAAGCAGAATGCAAAGGGAACTGGATTCCACTGCCTGGATTTCCCTCGGAAGGGGTCCCATGGACTGCTGGAGGGCAATACAGTGAGAGAAATGTCCCCCTTTCCCACATCATCGCTTGCCCTTAGTCTCTTCTCACTTCTGCCACTGGGCAGAAATGCTCTCTGTTCTCCTCTGAGCACTTTCCTTGTGAAACCCCTCACTGTTATAAGATCCAAGATCCCTCTGGCAGAAAGCTCTCATGTGCACGTTTGTTCCTGGCTGTATCTCCCTCTAGGCAATAGAGAAAAGATATTCACATATTAATAGCTCTAAATCTCCTTACTCCGAGGAGACACCTCTCTGCAGAAGAGAGAAGGAAGCCAGGATTACTTAGCAGCTCATGGTTAGGTGCTTTGCATTCCCAACCCCACTGTCCTACCCCATGTGCCAAGTAAGCCCCAAAGGCTACATAGGAACATGAAAATGATGTTTAAAAGGGGCAGAAAGGAAAATACCCGTTTTGGGACTTATCCCATTTGTCCCCAGGCTCCCTTCTCTGAATACACCATGAATGTTTTACTTCAATACTCAAAGCCTGATGAGATGCAGGTTATTAATTTATGACTATGACAAGATTATTATGGTTAATTTAACATGTGCAGGCACTTAACTAACTACTGTTGGGAAATATTTGTCATTAATTCAAAAATTTTCTGCCTGCAATTTGGCAGATAGAGCGTGAGCTGCAGAAATCCAGCGTGACATAAAGAGCTCTCATCTGCCATCACCTTTACACGTGACTGTAAAATACTCAAGCTCTGCCTGATTTAAATAAGCACAACAAAATGTACTGCAGCATTCATAAATTAAAAGGCATTGGCATTCAGATGCTAGAAAAATCTAACTTAGGAGTATGACCTTTCAGAAGTAGGAAGAGGAGCAGAGAGGCACACAACCTCCCCATGAAGAGCAAAAGGAACACCGTTGGGAGAGCGGGTGGCAGAGAAGCATTCCTAATTAAAGCTCGGAAAGCAAAACTATGTGAGCAAAAGCTGGTTGTGGTAGGCTTTCCTCCCACCTCCTGTGGGTCTGCCGTGATCCCAACAAAGTCAGGTGGTGCAGCGTAAAACCACTGGAGTGGTTTCATTAAGGGGCAACCTGTCTCTCAGGCATGGCACAGCCCTCCAGGGCTATCCCACACCCTGCCCTGACCATCCCTGGCAAGGGAACTCCCCACCTCCAACTGCTGTTTTGTTTGCTTTCCCAGGGAGGCAGGTGAAAAATCTGTGTATACAGAGCTAGTTACAGCAAGAAATCCTAATTCATGTCCAAAATGGCCAGTCTCACGGCACCTTTGAAGGGTCCTAGTACTTCTTGGCTTTTTCTGATCCCTTGGGCAGGTCCAAAGTAACAGAAGAGATGCTCAGCACCCATCCAGTGTCTTACATAGTGAAAGGACTTTTGAAAACACAGAGCTAAAGAGCCTTTGTGGGCATAACTGTGTGGCACTAAACTATCAGATGCATCCCATCTATCAGCCCTTCCCAGAGCGAGGGCTCCATGCATTGCTGGGCCTTTTTCAGTTCTTTCACACAGTGCAGTCTCCTGAGGAAGGGCATGCTTTGGTGTACACCAAATCTTTGAGCTTTCATACAGGTGTTTCAAGATAAAACTTGGGACCATACTACCAGTGGGGACTTCTTGAGCATTCAGTCCCCTGTTGATGCCGGAAAACACTCCCATCTTATTTTGACAATTATTCAATTTTCAACAGCCCTTTGGCTGAAATGCTATTCCAGAACCCTGATGGTTAGAGATTCCCAGACTAAACGGCCAGTCTATACCTGTTTATTTTTGTGCCAATCTGATCCTTTCCTTGAGGCAGCTTTTCTCTCCTGCCAGGGGTATTCAGAAAAGATGGCCACGTCCCTTTCAGCCTTTATCTGCAAAGCTAAACAAGCCACAGAACCTAAATTTCCTCTGAGAGATAAGCTCTCCATTCTCCTGGCTCTTTTACTAACCTTTCTCTGTACCTGTGCCACTCCGAGCTCACTTATTCTGGCAGCCAGATGCCAAGAACCGGACACTGGATCCCAGGTGGCTTCTATAGCTAGATGACACAAAGGTCACTCTTGGATTTAAGCTCCCCAGCTCCCAGCCAGACTTGCATAGGTTGGCAGACAGGCAGAGAGGAAAGTATTTACCTTCCACCTCTAGCAGGCTCTCTACTGCGGAGTCCAAGGACACGTCTGAGGCATTTGCTATCAAGAAACAATTCTGTGTAAGGCCTGTGTTCCAATAACCTCCTCAGACTTGGCTCTTTCCTGTGTTCAGCCACCCAGATCACCGATGCTGGCTGCCAATACCAGACTACAGAACCCATTCCAGCTTCTTTTCAAACCCTGAAGCCTCGGTGTACGCTCCTTTGGCTGGACTCACAAGGGCCCAGCCATCTGTGTATCTGCAGAGTGAGTGCCTCTGGTGTAGGTGTAACGGGAAAATATTTAGCCTTTTACATGCAGTTGGCAAATGTACTAGCTCAAGCTGGAGGAAAATCTGACCCTCTTCGCTGAGGGGCCTCCTTCCTTTTAACATTTTTTTCAGACATTTTAAAAAATATTTGTGAGTCATGGCAATGGGCAGAGGAATGAGATGTCTAGCAGAGCTCCCAGTTCTAGCAGAAGAGCATTACTAAGAGGACACTACAAGGCTTTGTGAACAGAAGAAAGATCAGGGAGCGCTGGATGACTTAATCTCTCAGGTCCCACGCTACCCTCTGAGGGTGCTGCTTTACTAAAACAGCTAGATCAAAGTGACTAAAGAGGTTTCTGCTGTTAACTGTCTCCTGAAACTTGTTGACCTTGAGAACAGAACAATTAAATGAAATGTGAAGCACCTCCTCAAACAGATATTTCTCCCTCTTTGTCCTACATCACCTAAACACACAGTAGTGTGGAGTTACACGCTTGGGAAAGCCTTTTGTAATAACATCATTGTAAGAACATCCTGAACTGCACGAAGATCCTGCCCTGGTATAGATTTTTTCCTCTCTTCTTAAGTGGACACATACACTGTGGGTCCTAGGAATGGATGTATGAGCTCTCCCATATGTATGATACAGACAAAAAGCTTGGGATATCAAATTAGACATGCACACTTTGAAAAGCAGCTGCTGTATCAGGTATGCAATTTGAGACTCTTGGGAATTGTTTTTCTGAATACCAAGTGTGGAAAATATCAATTGAAACTGCACTTACTCAGTCTCTCTGAAGAAACCAGCTCCTGAATGCCTTAGAGTCAGCAGTCAAATTAAACAGCTTCATATTAGTGATAATTAAAATATACAGCTTAAAAAACAATACACTTTTATGTCCCTATTCAAATTGCACCACTATAATACTCCTGTGCAAAAAAACTACGAACATGCTGACAGTGTACCTGTTCTAGAGATGTGCAGCCAGATCTTTGGCTGATGTCACTTGGCAGGCTTCTGCTGAAGTTAATTGGAGCTGTGCCAAGATGTATCACTGAAGAGCTGGAAAATACCATTTATAGACTTTGGAAAAAGGCAGGTTAAATAGCTTGTATGCACCTGGAGACATTAATTTCCAAGTTTTTCAAAATATGAAAACTGTTTTTTCTGTGAGTAGTAGTCCTTCAGAAAACTACTATGTCAACCCTGTGCCAGCACTAGATACAAATATACTCTGGTTTAAATCCTACTATCTCTGCTATCTGTGAGTAGAGAAGAGAGGCTACAGCACAAGGAAGACAATTCGTTTTTCCTCTTCTTTTTTTTTTTTTGTTTTTTTAGAATGGCACGTTGCTTTAATTTTTACATTTGTCGAAGGGTTTCTACTTGTAATCTATCAAAGGAAAACAAAACATAGTAACAAAGCCCATTGTGTTACCAACCAGAGGCAATGATTGCTGGCCTTTGCAAACAACACATAGTTAGAGGGACTTGCTGCTTTCCATTTTGTAAATGTGCTACAAGGAGCCAGTTGCAGCGAGAGCGTGGCAACCGGTAAGTCTTGCTCACTTAATGATTTTTCATTAGGCAATTCTACAATAAATTAACTAGAGAAGTTTAAAGGTTGTTTTCAGCACTTTATAAACAGACATCACAAAGAACAAGGGAAGACAGTTCATCTTTCCACTCAACTTTTTTACTTACCATCCGACGAAACTTTAATAACTACAAAGGCAGGTCAATGCTTCCACAACTGAATGTTGTGCATCTGTGTAACCAAGAAACAGCGCTACACCTGTAGGAAAACAACCTTTAAAGCACCTCAGACATAAACTTTCTTCGGCTGCTTACCTGCGTACGCTCCTGTTTGCCAGATTCAATGTAACACAAAACGCTACCGGTGTTTCAAAAGTGATCTGTCACCTCGCCAGACATTTAAGCAGTACCAAAAAACAGCAGAGGCACTTTCAAGTTTGCACAGACGGTTCTGTACAGTCTCAATTTGGTTCGGCTCGGACAGTGCACCCTATTTCTCATCAGTTACCCAGCACCGGGCTACGCTCTGCCTTCCCGGAGCGTGAGTTATTAGCACTGCCCCGAGTCCTTCACCAAGTGATCCCCGTATCTAACGCCGAAGGAGTCCGACGGAGGAGAAAGCACCAGTATCCCCCAGTTGCTAGGAAACAAGCAGGGAGATCCTGACCTGAATTCTTAGCTGAGGCTGATGTTGCTCAGGAAGCTTAGCTGGGTCCTGCCTGGAAAGGCAGGGACAACCCAAAAAGTTACTCCCGGTTTTGCAAAGGCCACAACCCCCAGGACAGGGGGACAGCAGCTGAGCTATCTTTACGCCAAAAAGGCACCTGTTGTGAAAACGGGAAGCGCAAGTGCAAAAAAGGAGGGTGAATTTTCTATTCTTCATGCCAACGAAACTAGAAAGTTTTTTAACGTTGAAGTAAGATCTTTGTCTTTCAAATTTGGTCATTAGATAAAGCTGAAAATACCATCCACCACACACAGTCACAGCACTAACAAATGCAGTGGCAGAATATTAAACACATAGAAATCAACACATTAAGATTATACCAGATGTGTGCCACAAAGCATATTCTAAAGCCAAATTAATAACACAAAAACCTGAAAAGAAGCAAATCAGGAACATTAAAAATGACACAAGAACTCTGCATTTTCTGACCTTTTAAATATTTTAAGTTACTGCCATGCCATTGTATTAATTACCCTATTTAGTTTCAACCTCCTTGGTATGCATTTTCTAAAAGATGAAAAGAGCCGAATTAGACCTGAAGAGCTAAAGCAACTCTGGGTCCCTTGCATGGGGTACACTGGCCCTAATTATCCTACGCAGTGAAAGGAAATAATGACTTCTCAGATGCAGAATAATATAAATGTCTCACACAGACCAGATTATGTGGAAAAAATGCCTGTTTGCTCTTTACTGACTCTGAAGGAACATCTGCCCGTTTGACAACAACATCCAGAAGCGATGCTGCACACACCATGCACAGCGTGGCTCCTGCAGGCAGACGAGGGGTGTCGGTGCAGAAACAAGTCCTTTCATTGCGGCCGGACGCTTCCCATTCACATGGGGGCACGTTCTCACACGTGAGCAGCTCCCTCCTTGCTCAGGTGGTCTCTGCCAGTCCCAGACAGGAGCACCTGTGAGGACCCGTGGTCCAGCCGGGGCAGTAGCTCCAGTATCATCTCTGTAGGGCAGGCACATTCTCTGGATGAGAGATTTCAAGTGGTTATACCTACCACCCAGCCACCACATGGGTAGAAGCTCTTTGAAAGAGGGGTCTCGAGCACAGGAAGGTTGGCCTGTCGTGTCTAGAGAAGTCCATCTATGACTTTAAAAGGGAATTACTCCACAACTCACGATGGCTTTTTATCTGTTAAAAGCAAGCCAATGTTTTAACAGCAGGGAAATGTACACAAGTGTCTTCGTAGAAACGCCAGGCCATCTCAGCTGTGCCATGGCACACCTAAGGTTTGCTGCTGATGCCTATGGTGTATCCCCAAAAAGGCTCTCCATTTGTTTTTACGGACAGCCACATTCAGTGGCCCGATAAAACTGTGTTCAATACAAGCTGTGGGTCAGGCAATGGTCTCTTAGCTATGCTTCAAATCTCTCCCTCCCCCACAAACCTCCCTATTTACTCAGGGAATCAGTCTATCCCTGCAGCAATTATAACTGCCCAAAAGCCTATGAGTATTACGGTGCTTCAAGTACCTTTCTGAACAAGAGCCAAAGCCCATCATGCTGACAGGAAAATTATCATTCTTTTGGTCATTTCCCTTCTCTCATCTTTTTAGAGAAATCTGAAGACCTCAGTTTTAAGTCCTATCCCAAAAGCACTTAAATAGTTACGGATGTCATAACCCGGGGAGCAGCAAAGCTGAATTAATCCAGGTTTTAAAGAGAGTCACAATAAAAATATCTTCATAGATAACCAAGCAATATTTGGAGGAAGCAAAGAGAAAATTTAAGATGTTAAGTATATACCCACCTGCTGCTAAATAAAAGCTGATCATGTAAAAGAATACTGAGTGCAAGTCAGAAATCATAGCTCTGTGCAGTGCAAATGTATTTTAAGTAGTGCATGTATTCTGAGACAATTTTCTTTAGGAAAGGCCATCCTAAAGATACCATCACCAGAAGGCAAAATGATGCGAAGAACCTACTCATAGAAATTGTATTTTAGAATTGTATTTTAGACAGTGCTAGATTCACCTTCTACTATAGGTTCTTCTTTTGCAAACAAAATAGAGTGGATGTCACTTCAGTGCATTTTTTCCTACAAATTCTTCCAAATGGCCTTAATGTTCAGCAACAAAGCAAGATGACACTAAATAGCAGGAAACAGAAAACAGAGAAAGCTTGGCAAAAGGAAAGGTACGGCAAATGCAAAGAGAAAGCAAAGAGAAATTTAAAGACACGAGCATGAAGGTTTGAGAAGAAATGGAGAATTGCTGAGTCTGAAAAAAGAAAAAGGAAAGGGAAAGCCTTTCAGGGACAAGAATTTCAGATGTGAAAGGGGAGGAGGAAAATGAGAAAAACACTTATGGATTTTTCTGTAGACAGACTGAAGGACATTTACCAGGACTGTCATGTGAGTAGAGAGCCACAGAAGATACTTGGTGATGAAGACAGTGCTTCAGGTAGGTGCCAGAATTCAGTGATCTCCTGGCCACAGATGAGCAAATAGCTCGGTCAGTGATTTGTCACTCACATTCTTGGCAAAGTTGCCAATTATCGTACAGCCATTCATTTTTTTTTAAGGTGTTTTCAAGCATAACCAAAATGCTGTGAAGACTCATGGGAAGTTTTAAACTTCTACTGGGTAGAAGAGAGGGTGTGAGTGGTGCATGGAGCAGAGTGATAGCAGGCAATAAAACAGGGAGAACTGCAAAGCGATAAATCAGTTTTATATAAGAGTGAGCAAAAGGATGTAGACAGGAAGAAAGGTGCTGGAAGAGAAATTCAAGGGAGAGCCCAAACCAGGCACCTTTCTTCCCTCTTAACATTTCCTCTGGTCATGTCTTGAACAGCAAGAATGGGCAAGTAGTAAAATGGATCTGGGTGGGGTAGAGAAAAGCCATTCCACAGTGTTAAAAATAACCTGTCACATCCTCCTACTGTCTAAACTGGCATAACTCCACCAGCTTCATTTTATGCCAGCTCAAGATCTGGCCAAATGCACTGAGTATGAGAATAGGCGGCAGTTCCTCTAACATGCTTCACTTTGCCTGCGGGCAGGTTTCAGTGAGGCACGTGTCTATTCCAGGGGAAGATACTTCATGAAGGATTTAACCTTCCTGACGAATACGGCAGGATGCTAAAGTGCCAAACTCGCCAAACACATCTTGCAACAAAATACTTTGTTAAAAATTCGCTTTGCTCAGCTATGTATTTGTAAAACAGACAGTTTGAAATTGCTCAACTTCAACCACTGGAAGTCAAACACCGCTGTGCAAATCTCACAGCAAAGGTACAGTTTTACAGTAATTGAGATAGTCCGTAATCCGGTCACATCTCTGCATACATCAGTAATACAGTACCGAGAAGTCTCCCGGTTGTTCGGACGCAGAAGGAGCTGCGTGAAGCATTGATTCACGCTGATGAATTGTAACCAAGCAACACTGCCAGCATCCCTCCAGCCCATTGTTTCTCCGAGCTGGGGAGAACAGCAGCAGAACAGCATTGAAAACCTGCCAAACTCCAGCTTCCCCAGTTAAAGGATACCATCCCTCTAATGCTAGATACAGCAAATCCTTTAACCAAAATTTCACAGAAATAAAGTGTTACTTCCCTCTCAGTAAAAAGATAATGACGTGCCTGAAGGCAGTAAATGAATTTCCCTGTGTCCGCGACTCTCTTGCAAAGAAACCTTACAAAAGAAACAGTTCAAATTTACTTTACACAAAAAGTGCAGGGCAATGAATTATTCATTTGAGCAGAGGGACAGAAGTACTGCCTTTTTGTTAGTCTGGCTATTAGATACTGAGGGAAACTAAAGACAACTTTCTTGGATACAATAACTAATCAGCAACAACACAGATAAGACAGAAAGGAAGCAGTTACTTAAAAAATTTGTTCAGTGAGAGTTGGCAACCATTTTCCAAGTAAGTGTCTGAAACCAACAATGCACAAAATATAGCTGCTACATCATCATCGTCATGAACCTTATTATCAACAGAGGCATTAAAAATGACGTTACAATAATGAATTTTTTCCTCTTATTGCAGGTAAATCTGAGTGGTGGGATTATTTGTTCTGTTTAATGCCATAGGCCTGGACATCAAGACCAAAATTCCTCGAAAAATGATTCACTGTTGCTCTTCACGGGAATAAGAAGACAACACAGTCTGCCAACAAAACCATCAGTTACTAGAGAACCTGAATTTTCAAGATGTGCCAGTCTCACTATCTTACCAGGAAAAAAAAAAAAAGTACATGTATAAGCTAAACATAAGACACAGAACTGACTTGTTCTTATAATGCAAAAGACAGGCTAGCAGCTGTGTGTGTTTCTCAGAGTATAAAAAACCAAAGCACTGACCTGTAAAACAGAAATAGTAATAACATCTGCTAGACTTCTGGGCTCTGAAATCACATTCCCTGAGAGCAAGTTTCCAAAAGAAAGGCTGAGCACTTATGTAAGATACCATTTCCCTTTTCAATGAATTCTGCTTCTCTTTTGAAACTTTACTTAAAAGCCTGAGTGCAAAACCACATACATCTCTCTTCTCTGGGAATAAATGTAATAGGGCAAAGTAGCAAACAGCCATGGCACTGGCATAAGAACAGATTTATCAATGTCTTTCAGAATTTGGGATATATTAGATCACTGTCTTTGCTTAGTCTCTGCTCTTCCTTTTAGTTCTTTTCTACAAACCAGGTTCTTAGATGTGGTCTTCTCAATCCCATCGTGGGGGACCAAGCAGTCCTGTATTTACTACTCCACGTGGAGTATAACTGGGGTCTTAGGCAGAAATGCTGCTACTGCTTAGGCTCTCTCTGCTTGGCAATTTAGGGTCTTTCTTCTAAGTCTTCAACACCACCAAAGGTTTTGACACTCCACAGAACTTCTTAGAGGGTCAAAGTCTGCTCTCCCATGCCATGAGTTCCCAGCAACTTCCTCTTGGTTGTGAGCAGATATTTAAAGCAGAACTTGGTCTCATCTTCTTCCTTCCCCTCATATGTTTGCCAGATGGCTTTATTTAATGTCTATTCCCTGGATTGGCTCTTAGATTGATTTTTTTCCTCTACACTTGCCATCTGCTGGTCCAAACAGCAAAATGATACACTTGCTTTTCAGCCTCATAGCATTGATTCATTCTTGTGGTCTACTTGGCATCCAAAATAGTCTGGCTAAGGCCTTGCTGCACCAACAGGAATTTTCTCCTTCTTGTACCTTTGAGAGCCATTACCACAGGAGCAAAGTTGAAAGAGGGAACAAAGCACAAAGGCAGAGTGAAAGACAAGAGGAACTGAACCATGTTGTCTCGATGATGGAAAGTGGTCTGTGTCGTGGTTATCGCCTGGAAGCCGGATTTGCCGCCCCAGCAGTTGGTGTTGTGTGGCCTCATACAAAGAGAAGACAGCTTCACAACAGCTGCACAACAACAGTTGTGCAGCTGCTAATGGCAGAGAATTGCACATGCCCTTCCAAAAGATACAATTGCTTTATGAAAAAAAAAAAACTTGACTTAGGTCCTCCAAATCTTTTTCCAGGGGCTTTGGGTACCATCTTGCTCTTTTCAGTGACTGTTTATGGGGACTCCAGTGAAATAACTGATGTGAACATGGGTACCATGCCCACGCCCATGCCTGGCTTGGTACGCAGCCTGGGCAGCAGCACTCTAGGGGAGAGTGGGAGAAAAGTGACCACTGGTCAGCCCAGAGCTCTGGCAGCCAGGACAGGGGCCTGAGAAACTGCAGCAGCTGGCTGGGAAGGGTGTGAGGAAAAGGACAGAGGTGGCACAGAAGGAGGAGGAAGGGAAAGGTGCCAAAAAGTCTTGCTATGACCCCACCTAAATGCCTAACGGCAAGGTATTACTGAGCTGCCTGAATGTGCATGTTTTACCCATCTTGTTACTTTAAACTCAGAATTTTTTAGAGACAATTCCATCTCTTGAGTGTTTGCATAGTTCCAAGCACAATAGCTCCTTGTGCTGGCTGAGTCCTTTGAACGCCACGAGAATACAATTAAATAATAAGAGCAGTAAAAAGCCTGGTGCTATTCATACTTGAGAAAATCTTGCATGGCCCTGGACAAATCATAGCCACAGCAACACTCTCAACAAACACATTTGCTAATCCTCTCATTATTATTGTTACTTTCCCTTAAAGGTATTTTAAAGACAGAAAAAAACATGCCTTTCGTGAAAAAAATATTCATTTCATTTCATATCTGAATGCCACAAAAGACCAATCATTCATCCAAAGAGTTTAAGTGAACAAAAGCTTGAGAACTCCTAGTTCAATGCTTAAATTTGCATATGCACTTGCCTTTTTGTGTTTCTCTTGTGGTTTTGGTGGCTCAGCTGACATCCAAATAGCCTGCCTGCTCAGGCTTGCATCACATGGTGAAGAGGGAACAGTGTGAGGTCTGTAGCATCTAGATCTCTTAACATTTATCTAAATACTGATACAACAGACCTGGTTCTACTTCTCCAGAGCTTCCCAGCTCAGTTACAAAACTAATAAACCCATCCCAGCTGTTCAGTGTCCTTGGTCTCAGCAGCTCTCATCCAATGCCCATCGAGGCCAAAAGAAAGATTCCCCAATTAGCCAATGAGTGCCAAATCAAGCGCAACTGGACTCGATGGCAACTGAACAACAAGATGTATAAATTCTTTTGCAATGCAAATTCCTTCCCTACCGAACCGTATGGCACTGACCCACCTGCTCCAGGTCTTCGTGTAAAATGTGATCCTTCATACACCACCCAGCGCTCAAGGGAGTGGTACTGAGAAACAGATCTCTTGAAATTCCCAAGCCGCTTTATGTACTTCACGTTAGTGGTTCATAAAGAAATGACAATCGGGCTTCTGGTTGTCACCATCATGAATGGAAGGATAAAAATTCAGTGACAAGTTATGAAATGTTACATCTGCTCAAGAAGGTAGAACAACCACCCAAAAACAACATGTCACAGAATTGTGTAAAACAGCAGCAGATTTAGCCAGATCCAGCACAAGCCAGGTCTATATTTGAAAGCTCACTGGTACAGATGTTAGTAGGTGTACTGAATAAAGGACAGGAAGACTATACCACCAGTCTGCATATCCATGGTAACCAAGAGAGGATCTCCTGGGGAAAGGAATGTTGAGATGGGGAACAAAGGAGTTTTATTCTTTTCCCCTTTGCTATAGGGCTAAACAGCTTTCATGTTATATAGCAAGATTATTTAGACTGGGGCCATGTTCACCCCTGGACAACAAGAGCCATAAGGAAAAAGAACAATATGGATTCATCAGTCCTCAGAGGGCTTGTCTAGCTTGCACTGCGGTCCATGTCTCTGCATGTTCACAGCTATTGTTCCACCTAGGCTAAAGTTGATGCAAACACACTCAGTCACATTACAGCCAAACCATTATAATGTACACAATAGAGTACAGTACCCAAGACATCCACTGGTCGGTTGAGGCATGCAAGCTAAAGAAAGTAACAACGGCCTGCTACGCAGCTATTGCTGTACAGTATTTAGGTACAAAGTACCAACACAGCTCATGTCTCTTTGTGTATATGAGTATATTCTGAATACATTTACGATGATGCAATTGTATCCACTCTAGGCAAGGTTTGACAATCTTTACTGTGTTATAACTACTCATAAAAGTTCTATTACTGTCAAAGGACAATACCCAGGGAAAGGACGAGCTACTGCACATGCAATGAAATGACTGGGATCTCCATACAATGCACAGTGACACCAGCCTCCTCCCGTGTGTGCCTACTGCATTACTCTAGTGACCCAAAGGGAAACCCCTGGAGCTCCTGCTCCTCTGTGTACCCCAAATGACCTTCACAGGACCACCATCTCCCTCCGTTCCCTTCCAGTTATCATCGGGGCAAGAGGTGGTGCTGTGGCCAACACTGAGCTGAACCCATGCAGACTGGCTGCTGGGTACTTGGGTGCCAAACTGCCAGGTAGGAAGCCTCACAAAACAAATTAAACATTAAACAGCCTGCACTATTGCTCTGAAGTAGCAGGATGAAAAGTTATTACAAATACAGTTGCTGGTAATAATCCCCTTTTCTTATTTTCCTGCCCCTGCCAAATTTTCAGCATATTCCACCTGTGAGTCTGACAGCCCTCTGCACATGGTCCATTTCTCTGGCCCATTCCTGGTGCAGGTTCTCCCTTGGGCTTCACTAGAGGCAAGAAATAGTGACATCAAAAAGAAAAGGGGAAAGAAAGAAAACAGAGGCCATAAAGCTTTAACATATTCAAAAAGCCATCTGAACATCAAAACAGGAGCAGAAAAGCTCCTTCTTTTTAAATAGATCTTTTGTTTCCCCACTATACTATCTGTCTTTTTAATAGTCTGTTCTAAAATCAGTTGGGCATCTTCTTGTTACTAAGTATTGTACGATTTGATAATCTTACAGCAGAGAAAACTACTTTCGTAATCTGGAATAAATTCTTAAAGTGCCTTTAAGAAAATGGGGCTTAAGCACCTTCTATTTCTCCAATGACCTATAAACCCAGGAAAAAAGTAATTTTCTATTTTAGTTGGTTTTAAAAGTGTTGGAATTGACAGTTGTATGTAAACAATTTATACCTTCACCTTTACAGCTACATAAAATCAGCACTGACTTACGCAGCACACAATGTCTTTATATCTTGATTAACTTCCCTTCAGGCTTTCACTGTTAGCCAGCAATATATCATTAGAGCTGAGAAAACAGCGACACTTGTAATAATTTCCTTCATTATATTCAGTTGCTTGTAACTTTGGCAGGTGGTGTAACTTTTAGGCCCTTTGAGTGGGAGGGCAAAAGGATGAATAGCTTGTGACTTAAGTCCACGCCACGAGCAACGGGCAGGTTACGGCTGCACAATGAACCTTGGTTCTGACACACTCAGGTTTGTGCTTTGACTCAGGAAAGTAAATAACACTCTTTTCCAGCAGCCTGCACAAAGCTGTCAGGGCCTTTTGGTTTAACACACGGCACGCTATCAGACATTACACATCCAACACAATTAATTAAAACATTTAAAAACTGAAGTGCTTTCCCCTGGTATTTGACAATCTGCTTTTCCTAAGCAAAGTGGCTGAGAGTTTAATAAGAAATGTCAGGAGGACTCGTTCAAATTTGAAGTTCATTTTTGTTATGAATCTTTTCATGTAAGTAGACTACTTGCATATTCCTGTGCCAGCAGCTCTCTCACCTACGCTAGCAAATGGCTTTTGTTTCCTTACCCTAACCTGTTACGGCAGATACTGTCTCCAGATCACCGCTGTACAGATCCGTTGTGGAATATATTGTAAATGACACCACAGCAAACTTGTGGGCTGAGCTAATACAAGCTCTCAGCTTTAATCCAAATTTGATAGCAAAGTAAACAGTTAGGATGACACTGAATGCTATTGTAAATTCCAGCCCAATTCCATCCTGAAGAGTGGATGGAGAAAATAAAATGGGGTAATAATTTATAAATATTACACGAAAAATTGTACATTGGTCAGTTTTATTTTGCCTTACGCTTCAGAAATAGAGGCTATTAAAATAACAACCATTCAGATAAGAAAAGCTAGTAGGAAATGAGGCTTTATATTGTGGAGATACCGCTGATAAAATGTAGTGCTGTAGGAGAAGATGTGATTGGAAAGAGAAGTCGTAAATTTGTTTTGTGGAGATGGAGCCAGGAAGGCCATGCTGGAGGCTGCCACCACCATTAACCACAGTCCCCATGAGTCCAACAGGAAGGTTCATATCGAGATGTACCTATTTGCACACATGGTCCTCTGTTATAACCCAAATTACTGTTGTGATTGAGCTAAACCTTGTGGTTTTCATTCAGAATAAGACTGCAAAGCAGCTCAGCTGGTTATCAAACCAGATAGTTGAAGGAACATGAATAAAAATTACAGAATTAGACTTAAAGGTTACAGTCTAATTGCCAGTAAAGTAATTTATTTATTTTGTTTTGACTAAGAAAGTTGCTACATCAGGCTCATTGCAAGAGCTGCAGAGAAAATTTCAGCAAAGCTTCAAGAAAACTGACCAAAAACCTTTTGTGTACACATGACAAACAATTTACAGCGCTCTCTGCTCAGAGTCATTCAGCTTCACATGACCAGCTTTTACTGAAAAAATCCTCTCACCATGAGAAAGGTTGTGGAAACAGCCTCTTTACTCTAGAGCAGATAGCATTGCCTTAAAGCACTCCACAAGCAAACCCTTGTATGCTTGTGTTAATAGTGCTGAGTTACACAAGAGATGGTAACCAGCTGAAAGAGCATAATTTTGTCAAAACAGCAGGTCAGCTAGCGCTATCCTTCTGTATACTGCAGACTCACTGCAAACATCAGAGAGAGGAGCTAGACTATTTACTTGGTTCAGGTATCTCTGAAATGGACCAATCTTCAGTACCATAAAAACTGTGAACCTCCTTCAAACTGAACCTTGCCTGTTCAAGGGTTGAAGCCCACCCGGGGATCCTGGAATATCAGATATGCAATATTAAATTATTACACGCCCATGATTTCAACTTGTTTCCAGGAAAAAATGTCTCTGTCTTTCTCCTATCATCTTCCACCATTAAATTTCGGGCTAAAAAACAACAGGAAAATTAGTAACCCAGGTTATTATTGTGACCAAGTTAAGCATTACTGAAGCAATGCCTATAATTCAGAGCAAGTGTAAAACACAACAGAGCTTCTTTATCCAAGAAGATAACAAGAGCAGCTGAACCATCATCTATAGAGGCATGGCAAGTCCAAAGAAGCCAAAGGAGTGTCCCTTAAAATTGATATCTCAAACGCAGGTATTTTTATGGCAGAGATGTTAGGGAGGGAGGGGGGGAAGGAGGAAAGGGAAACTCTGTAGGAAAAACAACACAGGAAAGGCTGCAGAAAGCTTGAGAGAGAGCAAGAACAGTTGCTGGGAAAACTTCCCTGAAAAGGCCTAATGTCAGAGCACCATCTCACTGGTCGTGGAACAAAGCAGGGAGTGATGCTCACAGAAGCCTCCCTCCTCTCAGCTGAATGCTACTTTATCCATGCAATCAAGGTTTGAGTTGTTGGGGTTTTTTTTATTATCAGGATTGGATCTGGCTTCATCACCAGATTAACATTAGTTAAGACTTATTAAAAATTGCCTGCTTTTGACAGCCTGAACTCAAGTGAATCCAGGGTCACAACCCCAATTCTGACCTTGCAGCAGTTCCTTGTTCTGTCTTGCCCAAGCATGGTTTTATTTATACACGCTACTCTGTGTTCTCAAGTGCCTGTGCAAAAGTGGATGAAGCAGCAGTTTCAGTAGAGTTTTTGTTGATTTCTTTCACAGCTGTGGCAAGAATTAATAATGGTAAACCTGTCAAAAGAAGCTGGTGAGCCTGTTCTACAACACAGAGGCTACAGACAGGAGGACAGCTACACACCACACAACCAGACCCAACACTCACAGGAGCTACTAGAAGGCTGCCTCTCCAGCGCCGAACTCCATCAGTCTTTCACAGAAGCCAGTAAAGCTCCTCACTGATTCTGCTGCCCAGCTTACCAGACACATTACCTCCACACCATCAAGGCACCCACGCTCCTTGGGACACATGTACAGGGGAAGCAGGTACCTGAGAAATTCTGTCCAGTAGATAGAAGAGCAGATTTCCTGAAGACTCTGAGGCTTCTTGCCTCAGTATGTGCAATGGTTTCACAAAACTAATCAGTTGTTTCAGAGAAGCATGAAACTTCTGAGGAGAATGTGTCAATTCATTCACAATATATGCTCCTCTGCAAACATGTAACACAGATTGGAACTGACATTTAAGATGACCCACACCCTATACAAGCCTCACAAAAACTGCCTAGTTATTCACTTTTCCAGCTTGGCAAACTAAGCCTCCATACTCAGTGTCAAGCTAAAACATTTGTTAAAATAATTCTTGGCTTCCTTCCACTCCAAACAAATTCATCCGACAGATACTTCAACTCATTTTTGACTCAAGCAAGCAGAAGTAGGGAGGTACAAAAGCAGAGGTATAAAAGCCTTCATTAGCTAGAATACGATTTTTTTGTACACCTTTTTCTACCACATAAGGATAATGGAAGGTTTTGGCTATTTTTTGAGGTCACTGTCTCCAATTAAGAGTAACACATGAGCTTTAAATAAATCAGACAACCGTGGAACAATTTTAATCCCTGAATGAATAAATCCCTTGGGGGACCTGGCTGCAGAGAAATCAATGGGCAATTCTATTAAGCCTTAACAGCAAATAAGGCACAATCTGGCTTCTACAGTGAACCTCAAAGCCACAAATCCTGTCATAAGAATTTATCAGATGCGTGTGATCAGTCATCAGTGTACAGAGCCTGATTATACCCAGAATGTCTTCTGCTTACAGCAGCTGTTGGAACAGCATTGTGCAAGATCATCTTTGGGTTAGGGGCTATAATCTCATGGGGGGGGGGGATAAGACAGTAATAAGCGTTAACTGGGTGAATACTCATTTATTGCAGGGAACTCCTACCTTTATCAGCACCCTGCTGCCCACTGACCTTACCTCTAGCTCAGAAGTGTTAAGTGCCAGCTGTGACTGTGAGAAGCTCAGCATTTGCTCCCACAGCCTTTCGCAGCAACATATAAATGACCTCTCCTGCCCTACAGACTGGAAGTGCTCTCTCTGACTGTGGTATCAAGCACAAATCATTCATACTGTGCTACAAAAATTCACCACAGGCTGGCAGAGAAAACAGAATTGTGTTTTAAAAATGAATAAATAAAAAATTATCAAAACAAAAGAGGCAATTTCCTCTCCCCACCAATACAACTAAACCCACACCTACTGACATCCCTCAGGGTAAGGACAAAATCACTTTGCCTGGTATGGTTGATATAGTCTAGCCCATATGTAGGAGCTTCTATGGTATGCCCCAGGATGCATCTGCTCTTGTAAATGAAATGCTCTCTGTACTCTTCTATGGCACTGGAGCCAATGCCTTGAAATCAGACTTGCTAAACTCTCATGGTCCTTGGAAGAGGGTGACTACATCCACACTGCTCGTTGAAAAACATCACCAGCCCATATAACGACAGTGTCCAGGGCTGTTCCAACAACCTGAGAGGGTAGGTGCTCAGTGCCTGACTCAGAAATGTTCCCTGCTCTGTTCAGTAGAACAGAAGCATCTTCCCCGTCCAGTTACCCAAACTGTTCAGATATGGGGCATGTCCAACATGCATGACACCTGCTTCGGCTCACAGAACCATATTTCCTTTCCTTGAAGCCAAGCCATGTGAATGAGGTGAAAATAACATGCATACATACAGCTACTACCCAGACAGAGCAATGATACAGACATGGCACACATGGTGCTCAGAAGTATTCACTCCAAGCACCCCCTGTTTAGATAACTAGCTCTAGAGTCAGCTTTCAGAGCCATTATATGCTTAAAGATAGAGATGGGAGCCATCATCTCTTGCAATGAATATGAATCATTAACTGATAAGATGTACAGTGGGATTTCCAGGTTAAATGCTTCAATCCTATTGCAGTTGACTAGAGTTATATCCCCGAAGATGTTAAAAGCCTCTGTGTAAGAGAAGCCTCTGTTATCCCTTGGCACCCAAGTACAATGCCTCTAATCCATTTTGCTAGCTTAAGAAAGAAAGCAATACAGAGGTAATACTACGAGCATGTGTTTTCCTCCCTCTCCTGGGTAAATAAAAAATATCACCTGCATATTTCAGCTTTGAGATCTTGCTTCAAATCTATCTCTGAGCAAATAAATGGAGGTCCCGTGGAAGCTGCTGAGGCAAATTTCAACATTGCCTGGTAGCATAAAACAGGCAGAAAAAGTTAAGTAGTTTAATTCACACTGGTTTGGCATTCTGTCAAAGGGGTTTTGTGGAAGTAATTAAAAAAGGGAACCTGAAGTCATTAGAAAGAACAAATAATTTTCACAGTGACATTTTACTTTTTTACCCAGCATCCTTCCACTGATGCATGTTATCCAGAACACTGTAATCTGCACAATCAATTTAAAACACCAAAATGCAGTTACCATTTCACTTAAAAAAACCCTAAAATAGTAAAGAATCACAGCATTCTTCATCAGTTGGTTCAGCGGCAATTAGATAAGCTGGCTTTACAGTCTGCAGCATACTTTCTTCCTACTTTCATCTAATAGGAAGATGTGAAAAAGAGCTTGGGTATAAGATAAAAAAAAATCATACATACTGTCTACTGTAGCTCCCATTATTTTCAATCAAATAACCTTTGACATAAGTACATATTTGAAGTGAATAGTTGAGTATCTTCTTGTAAAGCAGGCTGGTAAGGAACACGAAACCCATGGACCAGATACAGTCTATGACTTCACTTTGATAATTTGAGGCTGAGTGATTTTGGGGGGATGTAGCTGGACAAGAAAGAAAGTGAATTTGTGCCCTGCCAAATGGGTCTGACAGTTCTCCCCAGGCTGTGGGGAAAAAAAAAAAAAAAATCATTTCTGTCATAAAGCAATTAGCACACTAGGAGAAAATGAAAGCATACACTGACACAAGATTACATGCCACATTAAATGTTCCCATAAGCTTTAAAGGTCAGTAGGAGGGACAGAATTAAAAAATGTTATCTTCCTTCAGTGTCCCAAAGCCACCTAGGAAAATTCAGAACACGTCACTGAAATACATCAACTTGTCTTTCTTCAAAAGCTCCTTTTCAAAATCCTGGGAGAATACTGCTGATGAGGGCAGCATTTTCTTTTTCATGCTTGGATTATGTGCTTGCGTAGCATAATCCAGCTACCACTGCTGGCCTGAATGAACCAAGCAAGATACTGAGAAGGAGGATCTCTGCAAGTCTGCATGTTCATTCATGCTTACAAAACTCAGAACACACAGATTTAAGAGATTGATTGACCTGTTTTAACTGTTTGCTTAAACAGTGATCAACTCCAACAAGCTTCTCATCTCTTCTTTTGTATATTTGTTCATGACACGCTGTTCAAGTAACTAAGGACTGATCCGTTTGCCTAAAGACATCAAGTAAACTCTATTTTATTATGATGCTGCCACCTATAGTCTTTCTGAACACCACGCTACCCATGCAAAGTTTTGATTGTGAAATAAATTGATTAAAATTACATTGTTTATCACTTGATAAAACCCTCCACCACCAAAAGAAACATGAAAAAAAAGGTTTGGGGGGACAGTCTTTTGTCATCTTTTCTCTGCGACTTCCAGTCCCAAAGATCTTCCCAGTTTTGCCTGCGCTGATGTTCTCGGATGCAGATTTTGCCGTGAACAGGTCTGAGAAGAACAGATGACTCTGTGGTGAATGCTTACCAAACTAGCCTGAGAAGTTACTTCCAAATAACAGAGAGCATGCCCAAGCACACTACATAGCCAGCCTACAGTGCAGAAGTCAGGGATGGAAACCAAATCTGAAGTTTCTGTGAAGCCAAATGGAGAACTCTCACTGGCTACTTCTATACATACTTCATTCATGCCCTACTTCTGTACACTAAAGACCACTAAGCAATGACATTATTTTTCTCCCTCTCCCAGAGCTTTTCTGTACAGTAATTTTTTTAAGCTAACATATCATTAAGCAAAAAACGGACCTCTGATGAGATCAGACTTGTATGCCCTTTTGTTGCAGCACACAACGTGATGCAAATTCGGAATCTCCATGGTCAGCTGATACGGCCCAACCCCTGATTGTGCCCAAATCCCTAATACCTTACAAAAAGCTTAGGGATACTGATTCTAGTATTAAGGAAATATGTCACAACTGTAAGATTTCAAGAGTTACTAATTTTGATGGCACGCAATGCCCTTTTATCTGCACATCTGAGCTGTTCTTCAAGCTCCATGTTATATATATATTGTATTTATAGCTTCTTTCTTCAGTTCTAGAATATTTTCCATTAAGAAGAAAAGAAATCTAATCAAGCGTAGAATCAAATAGACCACATAATTCTAAAATACAGGCAGCTGATAGCATTGTATTAGACAATGAGTTAGAAGATGAAGCTGTTCCTTTGTTATTCTATTTTTCTTTAAATAGCAGAGTTGCCGAAGCTGATGTGATAAAAGAAGAAAGACATGGAAAAAGAGAAACCGGGTAATCATCCCATCTCCCTTATCACTTTTTAATACAAAGGGGTAAAACTGCAACTTGCCTCCCCTGCCCAGTACATTCATGTTCTACAGATAAAAAAACCCCAAAGAATATTGAGTTTTTAGCTTTGCAGGAAGCCAATATTAAACAACGACATTCAAAATAAATTGACTTTCAAAAAAAACCCACAACTATTTTGCTATTTAAAAAAGCAGAGCTATTGTGTATTTTTATCCATAGAATAGGATAAACTGTTTATGGGGACTTTAGCGTGCTGAGGCAGTTTTTTATAACTGTTTGTGTACTCTCAAAAGTGTATCTCCCTTGTAAATTCAGACTTGCACGTCATACCTAAAACCATAAGTGTATCCATAAAAGAAAAAGCTGTACTTCAGTACAGTCAAAACATTTCCCTTGAAGGATTCTTTTTAAAGCTACTTCTGTCTTAGCTTAGCAACAGACTTCATCAGAAAGCCAGCTGGTAGAGGGCACCACCAAAAGTACGTACCACCTTGTACACACGTGGGTTTCCCATACTCCTGGGGCTGACTGACAAAGTCTGCTCTGAAGCAGCTGAGAGCACGAAGAACCGCAGGCCTAAGAATTCTGGGAAACAAAATGTTCTGGAAGAAATACCACAGAAATGTGTCCTGCTTTATCTCATGCTCTTCGATCACCGACAGACAGGCTAATAACCTGTTTGCCGAATGTAAATACTCTTGTAATTACACTTCACTAGACTCTTTCAAGGTCATAAAGAGTCAATGGTGACAAATTGCTAAAAAATCCTACCGTCTCCCTTGTACCTGTTTTGGCACATATTTCTCCAAGTCAGTGATTCGATTTTCCTCTTGAATTATTTCAAAAATTGTCAGAATTTAAGGCATCACCAATGCATAGAGTGAAACTTGCTCCCAAGGTATGTTTCAAACATGCTCTACAAAAGGTAGATACACCATCTGCTGTTTAAAGGGCTCTAAGACAGTTTTCTGTTACTTAAATTCCTCCAACTACGGGATAAGCGACGACTGCAAAGAGGAATTCTGCTGGCTCCAGAGAAGGATATACAGAATGTGGGCACCAGGAGCAGAGGGACTTGAAAGAGATACGAACACAATAAAATGTTACCCTGGAACTCAAGAGAATGATTATTTAAGTCTCAGCTTCGTTAAAAACATCACTGCTGATTGTTTTTGCAGAAACACCTAATACATTTATGCTATATTCCCAGACTGTTGTCTGTATTTTCCCAGGTGCCGACAGACCCAACTGCTTGTTTTTGAACTGCCAAGGTTTTTAGTTTCACCCTGTTATAACTCATCAAACAGATGTAGGCATTCTACACTCAGAATTCTACAACGTACGATGTTCACACTTTATAGACACCAAAATTAATGTACTCCAGAATTACTGTACTGATTGCATCATTCACTTTTATATTCAATTTTAAAGCCTTCCATTTTAAATGTATTTCAGAGCAGCCAAAGACCCCCTTGCCTCTTACATTGTTTTATGCTTGGTTTTATCCACATCTACCTGCAAAATGTTAATCTAATTTGATGCTGAATTAGCAAAATCTTTCCATTAATGTCCATTAATGACCATATAAGATCACACACATTTAATGAGTGTGTCTTAGCTTAGCCCTCTTCATGTGGGATGATGGAGTGAAAGAGGCTGCAGTACTACGCTGAGAAGGCACTGGGGAGGGATGTGTGCCAGCATTGGCCTAGTCAAAAACATATACTGAGAGGAATCAACCTTATCAAACCCAAAGGTGAAGGATGGAGAAACATAACTTTGAGAGAGTTCTGCTGACTTTAGGATGAGTAGCAATCCGCAGAAATGCTTTGGTTACAGATAAAGCCACTTTTCTTGTCCATGAATGGATATTTCACTATAGCAAAATGGGTAGCTGAATTGTCTCCTTCCCTGACCTTTTTGCATAGCCTCTTTTCTCTTTAATAATACAGAACCATAAATCTCTCAGTAAGAGAAGGCTGTATATTTAATACCTCAGATACATTTTAGTGGTTTAGGATTGAATTTCCATGTCTCCTGTGATTATTAACTCTCTTTCAAAGTATGCAAAGCTGGGAAATGAAGTAGCTTTTTCTATTTGAGTGCATTACAATCTTGGCATGTACAGCCTTCGTTCTACTGCCTTCCAACAAAGATTTCCATGTTCAAATATATGTCCTTTAGTATTCTAGACTCACACAAACCAGACACAGTTCATCGGCACCTACAGTCTCAGAAAGTCACTTCTAGGCATCTGAAAACATAAAGAGAAATGAATTGCACATCACTGGATGTACATTTAATGAGCCAAAGCCAGTGCTTGCTGTTAAGAAGCAAGACCTCAGAGGGCAAAAGAAGTGACGCACTCCAGCTGTGCAGGGCACTGGATGAGAGATCTGTGACACTAGTAAAAACAGCCTTAGGGGACACCTTTTCTTTCTGCACAGTGAATGCTCTGCAGGACCCCTACTCACAGTGTGGTTTGGTTATAGTGCCCCAGCCAGAGACCGGTTGTGCTGGCAATGCACATATGAAAGCAAGAGTGGAACGGCCAGGTGATCTACAAGGCCATTTATTACATTTTCACACAAACACAGGGAGAACTCGTCTGCATCATTAGACATCGATGATTTCACTTCAGTTTCAGTCCTGCTTAATTGGAAATGTAGCTTTGCTACTGCAATTGATATTTGCCCGAGACATTTCCATAATTTAATCATATTTTCAGTTCCTCAGTAACAGCTCAGTGCCAGTCCCTGCTATTACGGAGATCTTTCTTTCCTCCCCTTTGGTACTCCTCTGGCATGACGATAAATACTGAATGTGCCAGCCAAGTAACTTACAGCTGTAGGTGTCCTGCACAAAGGGATAGCAGAGGATGTCAGTACCACTACAAGGTCGCATGTGAGTAGAGCCCTTTTCTCCAGAAAGAGAGCTCCTTAGCAGGCAGGACGCACTCATATTCCTACACGCTACTTTAGAAGCAACAGTACTGCAGCAAGGTTTCTGCCCAGGTTACTTTTTTTTTTTTTGCCTTCAAGAGAAGAGTCAGGCTATATATATCCACAAGCATACTTCACGCTAAAGAAAACATTTTTAATTAAAACCGCAGTAGAAGTAAAGTTCATAAGGTCATTGTGAAAGCAAGGAAACAAGACCTTCTACCGTCTATAAACTCTGACGTCTGTACATAGACAAATTAATTACCCATCACTACAACCACAGAAAGTTCCAACTTCATCACCGGATCAAGCTAAATGCACCTGCTCCCTTTTCTTTAATGATAAGCCAACTCCTACCACAGAACTGCCTTCTTTCAATGATTAAAGAGCTACAAGGCAAGAGCCAGTAATAATGTTACATTTTTTCCTTCTGTAATCTAATCTTTGCCCTGTAGAAACTGCTGATGAGAGCTCGCTTCCACTTAAAATTTACATAAAAACAATCCATATCACGTTGCATGGAAAAGGACTGGTGCCCCAGTGTTTATTGGCATGGCGGTACAAAGAATGAGAAATTACTCCAATGCAAAGATGATATACAGCCTTGCATCAGTATCAAACAGGCTTTGATGCATGGTTACTATTTTTGGAAGCTAATGATATGTGAGTGATAAAGCAAATGAACTTTTTAACGATGACAAATACAGGAGGATATACAGCACTGAGTAGAGAACATGACATCCAACTGAAGAAAGATTTATGGGAGCTAATTATGGTATATTAGATTTATAATGGAAAAAGAGTAGAAGAGGAAAAACTTCTGGAAGATCTTGTGTGTGTCAACCTGGAATAACAATTTACCTTCAGACAAAGGGTGTAATGTATAGTCCACTGCACACTTCTAGCTGATATTTATATTGCTTTGGTATTTATATGCATATCAAGCCTAAGGCATGCATTATTTTATGCAAATAAATACAATTAGCTGTGGAAAAAAAAGTAGGTTTTTAACTAGCATGAAAATATGCAAATAATTAGTGCTTATATTGGTGTTAAATATAAGTGTATTTTTTTCAGTATGGCAAAACTGGCAAAATTATGCCTTCACAACTAATGCAAATTTCATTGCACTCTTAAAGCTTTTTTAATTGAAGAGACTCCCATACAGTGAGCTAAGATCTATCAGTGGCAATTAAAATTCAATACACTAAATATACTATTGACAGTGAAGTTTGTCAATAGCAGCTAATACAATAATGAGAAAAATTGACTCGTGACATTTCAAGACTCATGTCCAAAATACAATGAGGAGGGGAAGAAGTCAACATGTTCAAACATAATTTCAGGCCAAAGGATCAGTAAGCATTTTGCGAGATGCCTGAGAAATTGGAGAGGAAAAGCCACAGCCTTTGGGGGCAAGAACACATGCCCGCAAGCTGAACTCGCCCTTCTCTGGAGACATTAAAAACCCACCTGGAGGTGTTCTTGTCCAACCTGCCAAAGGTGAACATGCTTAGGCAGGGGGTTGGACTAGATCACAGAATCACATGGGGTTGAAAGGGACCTCTGGAGACCATCTAGTCCAACCCCCCCTGTCAGAGCAGGTCCACTTAGAGCAGGTTGCACAGGAATTTGTCCAGGTGGATTTTGAATGTCTCCAGAGAAGGAGACTCCACCACCTCTCTGG
>JAOXJM010000001.1:141375372-141385767 GCA_026413425.1 Tringa solitaria
ACAACCTCATTTCAGGTAGTTGTAGAGGGCAATGAGGTCCCCCCTCAGCCTCCTCCTCTCTAACCAAACATGCCCAGTTCCCTCAGCCTCTCCTCATGGGACTTGTTCTCCAGACCCCTCACCAGCTTGGTGGCTCTCCTCTTATATACAATTCTAAACCAACACCCACTGTTCAAGTCCTCTTGGGCTACAGACATCGCCAACAAGCAGGTGTTTTGTTAAACTGAAAGGTATTATTTGCAAACCAGCAAATTCAATGAATTGTTTCAATTTTTTCAGTCTTTCAGTTTGTGACTTTGAATTAGGTCAGATGTGGTGGAGTTGCCAATACAGTGACATTGCTCTCTGAATATACTCACTTCAATGAATAGCTTTTTTTAATCATCAGTAATTGCGTTGCAATTAATTGCCATGAGAAGTCACTTGAAGTCTATATCCCATCACCACTGACAAAAGTTCCTTTGGTCCCACCCATGACCTGATGATCCCTTTGACAATTTGCCTGCAGAAAAACCAGGTTCTCATTTTCCTAACATTTTCTACACACAGGCTGATCCTAATAATAAAGGCTATTACTTTATCAGAGTACCCTACACCAAGTAAGTTTACTACATCTTGATACTCATATTCCCTTAATCCTCTCTACTTAAGAATTTTAAAGTCCAATTTGCTTAAGAATCTTGCACTTTTATGATGTAGGGGAGCCCCTCCTTACCAACTTCATATGATCTTACATGGAAAAGCTATCATTATTGCAACTAAGGAATTTTATTTTAGGACATGGGCCTCTGCACAGTATATCCACTCCCAAAAAGAATTCAGTTTTATCTACTTTATGTTTATCTAATCTCTTTTTCTCATCTTTTAAATTATAGGGTATTAGTTTTATAGATTAAAATCACATTTCTCAAACTTTTTTGAGATCATCTTCCAAAAAATCAATACAATTCAAAGAACCAAATCACTTTCTCATCTTCTGGGATGATGATATGATCATCCTCTCTCCTCTGGGAAAAGTGTACTATATGCCTTTTAATAAATGCATAATGCGGAAATGGTTAATATTATTCTGTTTGATCCTACAGTCTTCATTACTTGAAAGTAGTCCCATTAACACTGGTGATTGCTGAAATGACTTCTGTGGCTGTCCCTCAAATAAACAATGAAGAATCAGGAACTACAACTTAAAATCAAGTCACCTGTACTGAAAAATACTGTTACTGTTATGGAAGGTAATCCTAGAATTTACGTTACAGGTGTATATTTCTATTTTACTTTTTTTTTTTTTTTTTTTTACATTATGCATCAAAATACCTTTTACAGTTGTTTTACCTGTTTTACCTGTTCCTAAAAATAATCGTATCTACATAGAATCATACCAAAATAGAATCATATCTACAGCTTATATCAACAGCTTTTAAAAGGCAGTTAGGAGCATTCATATGGCTTATATTGTCTTCAATCATTACTCAGATGTAAATGTTACTGTTTAGTAGTTGGGTTATTGCAAACAAAATCCATATGAAGGAACATACATGCAAGATGTATGTTTAAACCATTATAACCAACGTGCCTTTGCTTTCAAAAATAAACTGGAGACCATTTTTAAAATTCTTTTATGAAGACCGCAAGAAGGATGAATCCATGGAGAAAATGGATAATTTAATGAATTAAACAGGAATTACTTCTCTCTTTCCAAATACAGAAGTATAGATTTGCCAGATGATTTATAGAAGAGAATTTTACATTTTCTCTTGCATTTAATGTGTGCGAATATAGAACATAGACAAATGTTATGACATAAAGTGCAGAAATTCTGAGCAAGTTTAAGTGCGAATAATTATCACCAAACAGTACTCACTCATATTAAAGAATTCTAAGAAAATGTGCAGTTTTAATACAACTTTTAGAAGTTGAACACACTTCCAGTATGTATGGAAACATACAAAAAAAAAAAAAAGTATCTTCATAGATGGGTATCAAAACATTGGTATCTGCTGGCATTACTATCTTAATCACCCAAATTAATAAGTCAGTCAGATTTGAAGGGGAGAAAAACCCACCAAATTCTTTGTATCTTGAGATGGCACCGCATTATCTCAAGCATAATACACACATAGTTCAGCAAAAATACATCCAAATTTTAACACCTGAATATAGACACTTTTTTCCCCCCAGTAAAGTTTCATATTGTTCTTTCCATTTTTTTCAGTTATATCAACAACCTTTTAAAATTACGCACACTTTTAAAATAAAAGCACACTGTCAGTATAGTCAATGGAACTTGTGGGTCTTTTTTTCTGTTTACTGAGATGAGCCATCTCACACAGTAATCCAAGAGCTGGGAGAGGTAGCTGTTCTGACTGATTTCTTCCCACTGAACCATATTAAGAGTGATGAAATACCTGTGCAAGCATTTGTGAAATAGATTTAATAAAATCTAGCATTCAGCAGAGAAAAAAATCATAATTAAATGAGTGTTAAACTTTAACTCTCCAGATGGTGTGCAGAGTCTTCACAAACCATTGTGAATATAACATTTTAAGTCCTTGAAACAAGAATTCCTAGAAAGACAAGGAAATCTCATTTGTTTCATGTTCAGTGAATACAGCAATACATTCTGATGTTTCCATGTGCAAAATGTTAAGGTTTTGATTCTGAAAGCACTTTGAGGAGGCTTCCCAGTCTTTTCAACAGTCAATCCAGATTGTTTGAAGGATTAGATTTTATTGCACAAAAGTGCTATAAGGTGCTTTGAAGTGAAAGACAAGCTTTGGACTCCTAACACTTAAGAAAATCAGACAGAAAAATTATTTCCCACTGGGTCTGCAAACAAACTACCAGACACATCCTTTTCACTTTACTGAAACAATGAGTTTGGTGCAATAAAGACAGAGAGAAAGATGGAAGAGTAAGAAAAAGTTAGTGTCCAATTTACTCCTGATAGCACATTCTTAATAAAATAAAAAGGTGCCTGACTGCCTCATCTCCCACCACAATCTGTCTGCAAAAATAGCATCGAAACACTGTAGAAGAGAAAGGGTATTAATAGTGATTCCATCACTGCTATCTCTGTACTTCATGTACTGCAGGGTCAAACATTAGCTGTGGAAGAAGACTCTCCACCAGTGAGTAGTTGTTTCTACATCATCTTTTTTCAATCCCTGGTAACTTGTCTTCCAGAAATTGAAAAATGACATTTCGTCCCCTGGAAGACTATTCCTAGTAGTATTCTCCTTTAAATCCAACAGAAACTTAGACTTAGGTCATGTTTCATCAATTCCCCATATATCTATTTTAAAAGTCTTAATTCTACGATTCTGCTGATGATTACACCCAAATATTTGCATTGATATTCTTTTCTTTAACTCTCCGGCCATATTTTACATTGTTTTGCCTTTTGTTCTGGTCTAAATGATTTTTTCTGAATCTTTCTAGAGTTAACAGGGAGGGAAATGATTTCACCATTCTTAAATTTCAGACATTTCTCCTATTCCATCTTTTTCTTGATACAAACTCTAAGTTTGACATAAAATTTATGAAGAACTTTGGTATTCTGGACATTAGAGCACTTACGCAGACATAGGTGAATCAAATGTATATCACTTATACAAGGCAGAGAGATCTAGATTCAGATCTTTGCTCTATCTCAGGAAAGCCTTCTCAAACAGGCTATTTTATTCATCACTGTGTCACTATACTACACAAACCTAATGAATTCTTTCCAGTTAAGCTTTTAAAACACAGCACAGACTGCCAGAGTTTCAGTTTTTATTGCACAGGTGTTTTTTTTTTAAATGAAAACAATACCAAATCATTTAGTAAAAATAAGTAAGTAAGTAGGCCTGGAGCAACCCTAGTTCTTCGCACTTAGCCAAAAAAAATATAACAAAGACCTGGATAAGGAAAAAAGTTATGAATCATATTAGTATCTTGAACACTCAAAACCAGAAAAGAATTAAGCAGAAAAAAAAATTGAGTTCATTTGCACTCAAAAGCTACATTGATTTCATTGAGAAAGATTTAGCTTAATCCAGCTGAAGATTTTAAACAAACCAAGTATTTATACCTGGCTCACACATTTCCTTTTTAGTCCTTATTTAAACTCACTGTTCCCTAGGAATGTGCAAAAGCAGATCATGCCACATAAGGCCAGCCAGAAGAAAAAGAAACAACCAGCCAAACAAAAAACCCCTACAAAACCAAAAAGCAAACAAGAAAGGAGTGTAGTTCATAATCTAGTTTGTAGAAGATTAGTCTTGATTTGGTATTTAGCTAGAAATTTACTAATTAGAAAGGAACTCTATCGCCCTAAGAAGGGAGTAATACAAATAGAAAAAGCACCATAATCAGTGGTATCAGTGTGGTGACTACATGGATTGATCCCTTTTCTTTATACCATATCAAAAATAGAAGAAAGTGTTATGGTAATTAAAAGTCAATTAAACTGTTCCAAATGATACAATGCTTATTTCAACAAATGTCAGAGCTATGCTGCATTCAAGACTAAGGAGGAGTAGAGATGGTTCTATCAAAGGAATGAAGACTCCCTGTGCCTTGCTATCAAGGACTGGCAATAGCTACAAAATCACTGTCTTGCACAGCTGCGTCTTCCTACTAAGGGCACCAGAACCAGGAGGAAACTTGTTTCATACTCTTAGGACCTGTGTATTTAGAGGAGCCTTTGATAACAAAGATTAATCAAGTGCTGAAGGTAATAATCTCAGTTAACAAAGTCTTAACAAAGTTCATCTTGGAAGTATGCAACCACCTCAAAAGCAGAAATTACTTCCTGCAAGTCATGAATTGAAGCTTTCCCTGCCCCCAGCTGGCAATATTTTCTTTTAATGCATGCTGCCATCAAGCTGCCAAAAAAGTGTGATGCAACAAGCATGCGGCTACCAAAATACAAAGAACTGACAGGGGAGCAGCCGCGTATTGTGGAGGCTCCATTTCACCGATTGTTAAAAGGAAAGCTGGCCTTGCTCTCAGGGTTACAAGTGTTTGAAAACTTTGAGAGTGCATTGATGTTTCTTGTAAAAAATGCATATATAGAGAGTAAAAATTATCCTGAAAACTACTAGAAGAAAGGCTGGATAGTTAACAGCTTTTATGTAGGAAAGATGAAAATACTTACATCTACACCTGCAGAAAATGGTGGCAAGTCAAGATCTTCTGTAACATTATTTCTATTATGGTTTTAAGAATTTATGACTGCAGCATCCCAGTGCAAGTAGTTGCTATTAACCCCATACTTTTGATACAGCTCAATAAAACAAATCATAAGGAGGACTGTCAAAAGATTGTGATCCTGAATCTTCTTGTAACTTTTCTTGGAGCAATGTAATTCCGTGGAATTCAGTCAATAATTCAACAAGAGTTCACGCTTTTATTTTTTTACCCTCAGTGTTTGGAACTTAAATGTCGTTGAACCACTTATCCATCCAGGGGTCAGTCCAGAGACCAATCAGGAGGTCGATAATGGGAACATTCAGGTGATGATGTTCTTAATGTAGAGCTTAATTGATACGAGATTGTACGATTCTGGCATCGGCACTCCTGTACAACACGTTGCCTAAATGAACATTATTTTACAGTGAGACTAAGCACTTTTCAAAAATCATCAAAATTATCATATAGTCATTATCATCTTTTTTTTTCTTTTAAGATTGTCAGCTTTTTTATTTTATTTTATTTTATTTTAAAAGGAGATATGGTGTTCGTCATGTACTTCTCTGAAAGACAGATCAGTGACTCTTTGAATAACATCCTTACTCAAATTTAGTTCTACATATCCATTGTCTCTTTTTTCCATAAAGACAGAAGCTAGCCATGGTTGCTGCAGGTTAAACTCTAAAAATTGTTAAAATCTCCAGGGATGAAGAGCCTAATTTGAAGGTTATTCAAAAGTCTGCAACATAAAGACAATCACTAAATCACTAAAGAACCTGGGTACCGGATCAATTCATAACTCCTGCATCTGGGAGTAAGGGGAGGAAGCAGGTGGGATTGGATAATACATTGGAAAATTTTAGAGGTACATACTTATCTGGGATCCTGGTTTCAGGATGCCAATTTTTTACACGAGGAGAATCTAGTCTGTGTTGGTCCAGGAAACTACTAGGAAGGGTGGCTACAAGAACCCATGAGTTTCAACATAAAACCCCTGTAAAAATTATAAATGAATGGGTGTATTGGGAGTGTAGCACTGACCCAGGCTGGAAAAAAGGACTCCAAGTTGCCCAAAACCTTGCAAATGAAGGTATAACTGAGACTGCCCTTATGCTATTGAACTGAAACTGACTCCAGGGTGACTTAGCCATTTCTACAGACCTACTTATGGAGCATATCACCGAAACAGATCACCAAAACCTGAAGGAGAGGGATCAGATCCAGACCCATCAGCTTACAGATCTGAATCTACAGGCAGCTGGAGCCCAGTGAGACAGTAACAGTCTGCCACCTACCTACCAATATCCCACAACCTTTGTGCCTGGGGAGGTCATATGTGCTGAAAAGACTATGGAACCAGACTTATCTACATTAACTGCTAGTCTTACTAGCATTATTGCTTTTAAGGGCTTTACTATGCATGTGCTCTACTGTCTTTAATGGACACGATGGTGCTGGCAATGGTGGGAAGTCAGAGTGCAGCCACTTGCAGCTCTCACAGGTAACGTCACCCTGTGGAATACCAAGTTTGGCTATGAATGTAGCAAAACTATGACCAACGGGGAAGAGCAACCATGGGCAAGTTTTTTATTTAGGAAGAGACTGGGACAGAGAAAGGGAGGTACAAGGGCAGCAAAAAGGAGGGTCAAGAAACAGAAAGGGATAAAAAGATATGCAAGTTGTGAGTGGGGTTGTTCAGGGGTGTCTAACAGTCAGTCCCTGTGCTTGGTCACCACAGCCAGAACAGGACAATAAATCAAACCTGTTGTTTCCACATGAGTCCAAACTGCTTCCGCAGTCAGGAGGGTGGGAGAGATGGGGAGGTGCTTTTTCTGAATGGTAAAGAAAACCCAGACAGATGGATTAAGCCTCCTAGTATCCCTGTGTTAGTGCTCATTCAAGGCCTGACAATGTTGGCACTTCCACCTCCTAATTTCAGGCATTATTTCTGCGCCAAGGCAGTAAAGCTAAGTCAGTGTTAGAACAAGGATATCATCTATCCATTTGTTTAAACTGACAACAACAACAAAAAAGTCAGTAGTGACATCTGCTGCTTCCATTATACACTATCATGATACAAACTTTAACAATAGTATTTTTCCTCCCTGGCTAATCTTCTGCTTTTCACTTGCCACTACCAGAAATACAGGTTGGCTGTGAGAAGCCAACTCAGAGCTTTAATCCTTTTCCCCGCAAGCAAGAGAGATAGATACCTGCTCTTGTAAAGCATAACTTTCTGAGGAAAAACAGAAAATAAATAAAATTATTGTAACCTTTGTAGGACGTTGAAGGGACACTGTTTTGATTTAGCTGCCTTTCAAAGACAGCTAAATCTAATGTCAGCCTCAGATAAGATTTCTGCATATTGTTTTTGCAACTGACTTACAAACTGCATAATGGAACCTAGCTTTGTTCTTTCCAAAACAATTCAGGTAATTATGTTTGTAATTCTCTTGAAGAGAAATTATCTGCAAGCATGAAAACTGTCGATCTTTGCCTCAGAAAGGCTCACTCTAATATCCGTTTTGCTAACCATCTGTAAACTAAGTATTGATATTATTGCAGCTATAAACAACCATAGGAGTAACAAATTGTCCTTAACTAGGAGAAGAGATTAAGTGTGGAGGCTGATTCAACTTTCTGCCACTGAATACTTCAAGAAGAAACCAATGCAGTCCCTAACAGGGAGCACCCATACACCATGAGATGGGTGCACTCACAAAATGGGAGTAGAGAAACAACAGTCTGAAGAAGATTGAGTTTCTTTTAAAACAAAGGTACTCCCGTGTAGCTCATTCTATGCACCTGAAGAAGCACAAATGATGCCACCCTTTAAACTGACTTGCACGTCTAACCCAAAAGTTTAGCAGTTTTTGCCATGTGTTCAGGGTAAAGGAGAATCCAATTTGAAATTGAAACGTGCACTGAGTAATTTAAGAAATCCATCTTTAAAAGACCTAACATCAGGTATAGAGATACCCCCTCCGCAACCTCCATCTTTACCTATGAGAACAGAGTATCAGCAACGTAATTTACTACAATTAAACAAGACACCTGATTCTCAAATATGTGCTATAATCACATCACTCCGCTTCTTTTAGTCATCTCTTTTAGATACCCAAAATAATTCCTAACATGGTCATAATGATAATATTTTATCCTCAATACATCCATGAAATAGAGAAGTACTGTTGTTTCACAGATAACAAAATTATTTAAGACACTGAGACTACGTAGATAAACTAACTCATGAAGCAGGCCAGGGATTGTTCTCTGGTACTCTGGCCAAATCATGTGAAACAGCTTGTACATATTGTTAAATCCTCTTCCCATTAAAAAAAAAAAAATTTAAATTTACTTTGGCCATACTGCCATTTGGAAACCATCCCTAGTACCTTCTGTGCCCCAAGCAGTACCTGGGAGAAGGCAGGCTGGTACGGGCTAAAATCATTCCGGAGTGGGTACTAACAATTAAACTGTATGGACAAGTATAGAGTCGTGTGGACCTCTCAAGACAATGCTCTGACCTATTTTAGTTCACTAGTCCAAGTGTAGCCAAAAGGTGGCCCTTCATATTGCAGAATTAGTAGTCTATAAATCACTCGTGTAGGCAGCTCATCACCTAGACTCTCACTATAGATCAAGACAAGCTTCTCTATAAATTAGTGAAGACATATGAACATCTTCAGGAAAGTGATCCATCCCATCCAAAACCAGGGAATTCTAGAGAGCAGCTTATCTCAGTGTGTCATTCCATTGGCTATCAAGGGAACCTAAACAACTAATTTAGACAGCATGTATAACAGCTACACAGACTGAATTCAGTGACATGAATAGCCTCCGAATACACAGAAGGTGTACAGTGGAACAAAACCAAACTTTGCTGTTTACCCTACTGCTCAGTCTAAACCTTAGTACTCTATTGCTTGTTACCCCAGTCAGATGCAGGAAGCGCAGTTCAAAAACATATACTTGCCTTTCAAAGCGCTCAGTCCCCAGCTGTCTTTTGGTGAAATCCAGTTCCAGCTCTAGCTGAGCTGCTCTATTTCTGAGCTGAGTTAAATCTTGACTCTGCATAGCACTGTAAGGTCCATACAGTTTAATTAGATATTAACTATAATCCTCCAAGTATCTTACCAGATACAATTACCCAAAACTAAAAGGGCATCTATACCATGCAATTGAGATTAAGAATATTTTTTGGAGTGAAATATAACAGTACATAGAAAAGACTATTAGGATAGAGCTGGGGAATCAGAAGCAGATTTTTTGGTATCTTCTGCTGGTGAAGTAACCAAGGTACATTAGCCATTTGAAAATGCATCTAGATATACAATCATCTGTGTGTATATACATTTGGGAGGAATGAAAAAACCTGCAATATTCTACTGGTCATTTACTCACAGTTTCTTTTCTGCTAAAGCAAGCTGTTCCTTGAGAAACTGAATTTCAGAGTCTTTTTCTTGTTTTTCTATCTGTGACTGAAATTCTTTCTCACGATTGGATGCAAGCAAAGATTCCAGGCTTTTCATAGATGCTCTTTCATTTACCAGTTGTTTTCTCAGCAGCTCTATTTCAGAATGGGATGACACACACTTGCTCTGCAGCTAAAGAAAGATTTTTAAAGTTTTATCTACCTATTATGGTAACTTTAAAAAAAAAAAAAAAGGAGAGAAAAAGAAAAAAGGAAGTCTGGGATGTATGACCAAAATTTGCTCTCACTCCACTGATGATTTGTGTTACATTTGCCTTCAGTCAAAATCTTGTGTCAGATTTATAAATTCACCCAATGTATGTATCAGAATATAAATGTTCTTGGTAGAAATGACAAAATGCTATTAAATATATGGAACAATGGGGATATAGACTGTAGACAGAATCATTAAAAAGAGGAGAGAAGTTCTGTATTTTGTTGAAGCAAGAAACTAATGCTTAACCATTTGCATGCAGGAAATGGCAGGTAGTATAACAAACCAATATCTGGATCTCCAGCAGAGTGAGATTACAATTGTTTTACTTAAAGAAGCACCAAGAATAAATTTGGGAGGAAAGGGAAAATGAATAAAATCCAAAATGAGATTAAGCATCTATGTATCTTCGGGGAACCTAAAACCGAATAATATCCATGAAACCTGGTATGTTCCACTGAAAAAGGAACACCTTTTCACCTGTGTTCAGTTCTGGGCCCCTCACTACAGGAAGGACATTGAGCTGCTGGAGCAT
>JAOXJM010000001.1:141394903-141404984 GCA_026413425.1 Tringa solitaria
GATCTTTAAGGTCCCTTCCAACTCTAACCATTCTATGATTCTATGATTCTATGTAAAAATGAATGGGAGTAAACATTTGTAAAATTCAACACCACTTAAAAATTGCAAAGATAATAATGAAAAAAGCAATTCACGTACTACAAAATCAGATTCTAAAAGATGCCTCTCCCTATCTTCACTCAGGTAATATGGTGTTACACACTACATTTACCTTTAAATGGTCAGAGAATCAATTCTAATGTGATCTACATACACTGGATTTGCAGAGGAGAAACACAGCAACCCTTCTCACAGTGAACCTTACATCTCATAAAAACCGTGCAGGCTGCAAATTACGCTTTAAATATCAATGTAATGGTGCTTATTGAATGAGACTTATGAATCACTTCCAGGAGACAAAACATTCAAAGTAAAATGATCGGTAGCTCAGTCTTTCAGGGACATCATAGCATATATTCACTTTCCATTTTTCCACAGAATTTCTCCCTATTTCAAAACACAAGATGAAAGACACTCAAATTTCCACACCATATTTTTGGATGTACAGCTGTGGAACCTGCTAAGACAGCATTCAAACCTGGCTCTAAAGAAAATCCTGATAGAGCAACTAATCCTGGAAACCATTTCCAGGAAAATTAAGGGCAAGAAAGTCACCAGTTGTAGTCAGCATGGCTGGAAGTCACGTTTGACCAACTTGTCAAACTTCTATGATGAAATGACTTGCCTGGTAGATGAGGGGAGAGCAGGGGATGTTGTCTACCTTGAATTCAATAAGGCCTTTGACACTCCCATAAGATAGTCATAGACAAGCTGTTGACATATGGGCTGGATGAGCAGACAGTGAGGTGGACTGAAAAATGCCTGAACAGCCAGGCCCAGGGGATGGTGATCAGTGGCACAAAGCCTAGTTGGAGGCCAGTAACTAGTGGTATGCCCCTGGGATTAATACTGTGTCCAGTCCTGTTTTACATTTTCATTGATGATGTGGATAATGGGGCAGAGCATACTATCAGGAATTTTGCTGATGATGCAAAACTGGGAGGAGTGGCTGATATACCAGAGGGTCGTGCTGCCATCCAGAGGGACCTTGACAGACTGGAAATAGGGGATAACAGGAATAATGAAGTTCAAGAAAGAGAAGTGCAAAGTCCTGCACCTGGGGATGAACAATCCCAGGGCACAATTTCCACCACCACCCAACTGGAAAGCAGGTTGGCAGGAAAGCTGGGAGTCCTGGTGGACACCAAGTTGAACATGATGCACCCATGTGCCCTTGCTGTAAAGAAGCCTAACAGTAACCCGGGCTGCAGTAGGGAAGGTATTGCCAGTTGATTGAGGGAGGTGATCCTTCCCTTCTACTCAGCTCTGACGAGATACATCTGGAGTGCTAGGTCCAGTTGTCATCTCCCCAGTACAAGAGAGACATGGACATGCGGGAGGGAGTCCAACGGAAGGCCATGAAAATGACTGAGGGCCTCTCTCCTATGAGAAAAAGCTGAGAGCTGGGACTGTATAGCCTGGAGAAGAGAAGGCTCGGGGGGAGGACTTATAAGTGTATATAAATACCTAAAGGGAGGGTGCAAAGAGGACAGAGCCAGGCTCTTTTCAGTAGTTCCCAGTGTCAGGACCAGAGGCAATGGGCATAACATGTAACACAGGAGGTTCCCTCTGTAGCTCAGGAAACGTGTTTGTTTTTTTTACCGAGAGTGACTGAGGACTGAACAGGTTGCCCAGGAAGCCTATGAAGTCTCCTTCCTTGGAGATATTCAAAAGCCATCTAGACATGGTCCTGGGCAACTGGCTTTAGGTGTCCCTGCTTGAGAAGAGAGGTTAGACAAGATGACCTTCAGAAGTGCTTTCCAACCTCAGTCCTTCTGTGATTCTAAGCAAGGGTGTGTTATCACCATTTTACAGAGAAGGAATGGAGGCACAAAGATCAATTGAAAACACTACCTGATTATTTTGGATGCCCAAACTGTGACCTAAGAGATACTCTGCCAAGTTTACATTATTTTGCAGACAAGAGAAGTAACACAAAACTTTGAAATCTCAAGTTCCATTCCAGACTCCAAAAGGTTCTCTAATGGGCACACACACTTTATTTCCATCTTTTCCAATTCTACCTCTCCAAGAAGATATCATTAGCTACTCATCCTTTCTCTTCACTTTGGTCAGCCCCAAGTCTTAAGGTTTCTCATCCTAGGCTCCTTCTCTAAACCCACATTTTCTATCTCAAATCTCCTTTTACTTCCAATCTTTCTCCTGCTTTCAGCTTTATTGTCCAAGCCCTAGATATTCTGCGTGTATAGCAGCTCACAGTTTCTAGTCATGGTGCGTGTCCAATAGCTCCAAGTTCTACCCACAATTTCTAAACTAGTCATCCAATTTTAAGATCTTTCCAGTCTGTATAACCACTTTATACTAGCTCTCCTCACTGGATGTCTCTGATCTTTCTTTACTCCCTCCTCTCACTCCATTAATTTTCAGTCTCTGATTTCTTGCATTGCCCCAGCTTTCCCTGGTGTCACATCCACACTCTGTTTCTCAGTTCAATGACTCGCAATCTTGCTGTTTCCTACTTCCAGTCTCCCTTGATAATCAACCTGCCTTGTTGCAAATTCTTGTCCAGCTAATATCCTTATTCTTCAATTGCCTTCTGGCTCTGTGTTAACTTTACTTCTCCTGCCTATTGATCTTGCAGTTAAAACCTCTCAACTTTCTTCTCTCAGCACTTTCTCTCCCCACACCTACACTGTAGTTCCCCTCCTTCAGCATATTCTGCTGTTACCGCTGTGGTGACAGGATAATAGCACAATACAGACAGTCTCCATTAATTTCAGGATTCTTTGCCTGGACTTGCCTCACAGTAATGAAAAATCCTAATGAATCTAGATTGGAACATGCTTCAATCAGATGATATGACACCTCAGATGCCAAATTCTGAAAAGTTGCTATTCAGTTGTAATGAACTGATTTTTTTTTTTTAGGGTTAAAATAAACTTAATTTGAACACATTTCCTAGGAACAATCAAAAGCATACAACAACAAATAGACTGACATGCCTATCAGACATTAAGTCCCTACTTTACAGTACCAGGGGTATTGGACTTTTAAAACAAATTATGTGGATTTTAATGTGGAAAAAACATCATTTTCTCTAGCCTTCTCAGGAGTGGCTTAAACACCCCAGCAGGTGAAGCATTAAGAAAAAGCATGAAGAAAAATTAAGTTCACTTTGAATGAAATGGTTATTCATTCGAATGAAATGTTCATCTTGAGTGAAATGTTTAAACCCAAATAATCAGAGTTTGAAATTTGGAAGTAACAAAACCCAAGATATTTTAACAGCATAAGGCATATTTAACATTAAATGTCATTACTTATAGGTTAGCTTTATTTTCCCTTCAAAAATTTGGTACTGCATTTGAGAACAGATTATGTCAACTGCATCTATAGAAAATAATAAAAGACTTCTAACACAATACAGTTGTAGTTCTGGAAGTCAGAACATATTCCTTGGCATTCCTGTATCCACCTCGTTTACTCCCATAATATATAAAAGCTGCAACATACAATTTGGGATATGTACTGCAAAGGATGTTGATGATAATTACATCATCATCATCTTACAATGCTGAGAGGTGCTAATACTGCCTTAAAGGATCATAAATATAATTGACATGCTCAGACAACTGCACACTGGTACCAACACACATTGTTCAGCTGATGGTATGTACTGTCACCAAAACTTACTTGCAGGGGCTTTATTACATAATTTTAAGATGCAAAAACCTTTCAATTAATGAAAGAAAACAGATGTTTGGCACTTGAAATTTTTAAACTGTCAAAATTATATTTATTTGCATTCAACACTTTTTCTTTCAACTCATAAGAAAAAAAAAGAAAAAAGCATTAATAGAACAATTAGCCTATTTCATTTTATTACAAAAACTGTATCTGTCACTCACCAATTTTTTCATCCAAAAGCATAATTTTCTTCTGGGTAAGCTGCATTTCATATATTTTCTTAGCAAGGCTTCGCTGTGTCTCTGAAAGAGTCTGTTCTGCTTTTTCATTCAATAAACTGGAAAAGGGAGCATTAAACAGAAGAATTCAGAAGTTCATAAATTCCTTTTTTCCCTTTTGAAATGTCACTAAAATTGCAAAAGTTAAGAAAAAGCATGATTCATCTGTATATTTTAAACTGTTTGGGATATTTTATTAATGTTAACTTTAATCTCTGGATATTAAAGTCTGATATCAAAGCTCCTGTAAAGAATCACAGAAAAGTACGAAGAATTCTTTACAACAGGTGGATGTAAAAACTTCTCAAAAATTGTTAAAATAAAAATTAGCACTTGGGCTATACACTGGAATGCATGATCTGTTTCAATTTATACCTAAGTCATACATTCAAATCATGTAGTAATATTAATGATTCTCAAACTGTGGAAGAAACTGAAGAGAACTATCAGCTTGGTTTGAAGGAGAAAGGAAAAGATACTATGACAGCAACAACTGATCTTCAACAATTCTATTTTTACAGTATTCCTAAATCTGATAACAAAGCAGCAATAACTCAGGACTGACTTTGCAAAGGAGTTCATGTTATTTTAGAAATCACAGTATCCTTAGAAAGGTATTGTGGGCCAGCATAATATTGCATGCTAGCACCCAGTATTCTCACCAATCAAAACCCAAAAAAAAAGCTACAATATCCATGTGTCGACTACACCAGTCACTAGTAAGGACACATAGGTTTAGGAGAGTGTTTGCCTAACTGAATTATATTTAAGAAAATACAAGAGGACAAAGTCCCATTATCTTCTCTTGCACTCTCTTCACCCTGTAGCCTAGTTCAGTCTGTGATCTAGTCCTCCTTATCTCTCTTGATGCTTGATCTTTCCCTCCAGTCAGTAAATTATCCTTTTTTATCATGCACTCACTGACCTATGCTTCCTTCCCTAAAGGCTTTGATTGAGTCTAGTCTCACTTACAAGCTTCTGAACATGGTTAGGAACCCCAGTTGAGCAGCAGACCATAAACCCTATGCAAAGCTTCAGTTTTTATTTCCTCTCATGAAAAAGCTCCAAGCTTATGAAAAGGATGTCTGAAACTAACTACACACACTCATTAATTTATGTGTGTTTGCTTGCCTCTATAAAACTTATAAAAAATGAAAATAGATAAATTCATTCATACACATTTTACCAAAAAATATCAATCCCTACATCTTCTTATAGAAAACTCCTCAGAGTGAATACTTTTTCACTGAACATGGTTTTCAGCCTATCATAACATCAACAAGCCAAGAACATTTACATATAAATAAGCAATGAGAAAAAAAATTTCATTCCGAAAAGAAGGATCGCTCACAAGAAGAGCTATTATAAATTCCTTTCCCTTTGAGCTGTATAACAGTTATGATTGATAACCAACGAACATAGGCTGATGTTAAACTAATGCAATTATAATCCCCTACTTACCTAAGTGAAGCATATGCAGCTTCTTGTTGTCTTAGCTCAGTTTCAGAGTCCAGTGCTCTTCTTGCCAATCTTTTCATCTCAGTTTCCACAGAATCAATGGCGTCTTTCATTAGTGCCACTTTGGACATCTGTTCTAACCGTTCACTATCTAACTATAAATATAATTAAACATTAAAAGATGAAAAAAAAGCTGATTTATACATAGAATTTCTCCTATTAATTCAAATTCTACTCTGCTTTTAGCACAAATCTTTTACTGAAGGAGAAATGCCCAAGTATCTCATTTGCTCAGGGCCTGACTCCAGGTCTATTGAAGGTATATGGCAAAGAGTTGAAATGTGATTTTCACTTCCTTTAAAGTACAATCAATTTCCTGTGTTTCAGATCTCTGGGAATATTTTCATTTGTTAATGTAAATTTTAGGCTGGTAATTATGCCCAAGGGCAAAAAATGTTCGGCATTGATCAACATTAAAAGTTTTCAGTGCAAAATAACGTAACAAAAACCATTATTATGAGTGTATGAAGGGAGAAATCCCAGTTCAGGATACAACACTACCAATGATGCCTTTAGGCCGCTACAAAGTTATATAGCTATGCCGGTAACTGGATAGAGAAATCACTGTAAAACACTTGCATTAAGCACTGTATGACCAAGTTACAGCCATGAGGGGCCTTTAGGTCTGTACCTAGAACAAAGGACAGATCCAAAACCTCTTGCATAGACTCCAGTAAAGCTAGTTTGAAATCTCCAATTTAAAGAAAGATCTGTTTCTTTATTACAAATGCTTACACTTAACATTCAAAGAACTGTCCTTTCTAAATTATTGGAAACAGCTCTTTTAAGGTAAAAAATTCTCACCTCATCCCTCTCCTCATTTACTGATTCTTTCAGAACTAATTTCTGTGTAACTATAATCAAAGATCAGGCCTCTAAAGATCAAGTCAGTAAGCCTCTGGTACACAGTAACTTTTTCAATATTAGTGCCATAAATTTCATATTGATATATTGCCTTCAAAGGGTACCAAATGAACTGAAATAAGATGATCTACATCCTTCCCACAATAGGACTATTCCCAATATTCACTACACATCATATATCAAGCATGTGATTAAAGCTAATTTACTACTTGGAGTACTCAGAGCTATTTAAGCCTACATGTTTTCTTCATCACAGGTGCCCTCAGTTTAATATTATAATCCTTGGAACTATACTGATAAGCTTGGTAGGATTTAAAAGGCTGAAGAAGAAAATGAACCAGAATTTACAGCCATAAGGTCTAGAAGAAAGATACACTACAGAAATCAGTGTAACTATATTTAAAAATCAAGTTCTACTGAAACTGTAAATTGATTTAAGATTTATATTCATTTTGTTAATGTTTTAATTTTCTGTTTTAGCACCACATGTTAGCAAACAATTGCAGACACACGTAACTTAAGCCATATTAAATAAGACTTGCAAGAACTAAACGATTACATTTGGTTTTGGAGCATGAGGTCTTAATAACATACAATCATAAGATAATTCATATTGGAATGGACTCCAGCAGGTCTCTAGTCTAAATTCCTGCGCAAAGCAGGCCCAGCTCTGAGGTCAGGTCGATCAAGGCTTTGTCCAGTCCAGCCTTGAAAAAACTCCATGGTTGGAGACTGCTCGACTGTCCTCATGGGAAATAAGTATTTCTTTGTATTCAGCCTGAACCCTTGTTTCAGCTGATGCCCATTGCTGCTCATCCTTCCACCACGCACTGCTGTGAAAAGCCTGTTTCTGACTTCTTGATGAGTACTGGCAGGTAGGACTCAGGTCCCTCTTAAGCCACCTCTGCTCCAGGTGGAACAAGCCCAGTTCCACCAGCCTCCTCTCATAGAGAAAGTGTTCCAGACCCACGTATCACGGGAGCCCTCCATTAAACTCACTCCAGTTTGGCAATGTCTTTCTTGTACCACGGTGGCAAAACTGAATGCAGATTCCAGATGTGGTCTAATGAGTGTTCAGTAAAGCAGGACAATCACTTCCCTTGAGCTACTGGCTGTGTCCCGTTCACACAGCCCTAGTCCATTCTTGGCCGCCCTTGCCACTGTGGCACACCATTGGCTTATGTACAGCTTGCTGTACACCAGGGTCTACAGGGCCTTTTCAGAAGAGCTGCTCCCAAACCCACTGGTCCACAACTTGCATTGATGCCAGTGGCTCTTCTTTCCAAATTTAGAACTTGGCATTCATCCTTGTTGGACTTTATAAGGTTTCTGTTGTCCATTCTTCCTACCTGTCTTGGTCCCTGTGGATGACAGCTGTGCTCTTGAGTAGATCAACAGTTTTCCCTAATTTGATGTCATCTGCAAACTTTTTGAGCATACGTTCTGTGACCTCCTTCAGGGAACTGGTAAAGATGTTAAAGAGGACAAGCCTCGGAACAAACACCTGTGGTGCTCCATGTTAACACTCTCCAGGATGAGCAGTATTAACTGTTACCTGACAAGACTGACCATCCAATCAAATTTTCCCCCATAGAGCTACCCACTCATCCAGACCATAACATCCAAACCTGCACACTGTGGGTGACAGCGTCAAAAGCCTTGCTACAGTCTTGGTAAATAACATCTACTACTCTCAGACTGTTGTTTCCTGATGGAAAGCAGTCAGGTTAGTCCTGAAGGATCAAACATGAACATGACCTGTATTACATTTACAATTCCATAAATACTTATTTCCCCTTACATTTTGAATAGTAGTTTGTAGCTCTTCAATTCTCTGTTCCAAACGAGCCTTTTCACTAAATGCAGTCTCTTGGGAAATCTGTACCAAACAACAATAGCAAAACCACATTTAGAACAAGTCTGAACTCACCACATACGTGTAATGCAATTAAGTCTCAGGATTAGAACAGAAATTTTTAGCAACTTTTAATTTACTCTACTAAGTAGTTTTCGTGTTAAAATAACCTGGGAGGGTGTGTGGAATCAAACCTTTAACTGTTCCCTGAGGCTATCACGTTCTGTAGTCATCCTTCGGAAATCTGACAGTGCTGTCTCCCTTTCTATCTCCACACGTCTTAACACAGCTTGAGCCGTCACAGTACTTTTAGGATTCCTGGGGCGTTTGATAACTTCCTGACGAAGTCGGGAAATCTCTTCCTGTGCCTGTTTTAAAAAATAAAAGCAGCATAATAGAAATATGGAATAGATAATGTAATATATTACTTAGGCATATGGCTAAGCAAAGCATCCTAGAAACTCAGCAATATCAAAGATGAAGTAAAGATTTGGGCATATATCCTTTGATTCAGGAAAGCATTCTTAATTCAGGATAGCACTTACAAACTTGTATTTAACTGGCAGATTCAAATCATAGAATTTCCATAACTTTTTTTCTATTTTTTTAAACAAACGCTTTGCACGTTTTTCTTTTTTTATACAAAACCAGGATTTTTTCTTGCACATCACCTGAAGTTATTTTAATTAATCATATAAACAGAAATAAAATTACCCGTTCATAAAGAATGACAACTTTGTCTCTCTCAGCTGTTAAAACTTTGAAGTTACCCTGAATTTCTGCCACACGTCGCTCAAATTTTTTCAGTGTTGACTTAAGTTCTTCACGTTCTCTCAATACTTTCAAAACTTCTGGGTCACAACTCACTCCCTTAAAGAATAAGGTGATACCAGGTTAAAGTATACTTTCATATACTTTCTTATTACATATGGTTTGGAAATGTCTAGAAAAGATTTAATAAGTCTCCAACCTAGTAACCTCTGGACAGTCAAGACTGTAGATATATGTATTTCTTAGTATCAGAGACCAGCTATACATGCCATTTTCTAAAATACAGATTTATTTGAGTAGTAAATGTCTCTCATAAATAGTACTGACAATCATATTAATAACTACTTATTACTTAAATTACTTAAATTTAAAATGATATACATGCATGCAGTGTAAAGCAGCAGTTAAGCTCACGTTAATTTCCCATTCCCACCTTATGCATCCCTCTGTTTATAATCAATTAGTTTTTCTTCCTGGTAATTATGGCTTTGGGAATTCAGCATATGATAAACCAGTATTTGTAAAAATGCATTCTCCTTTCCAAAGTGTTTTCCAAGCTCACCTGGATGGATGAAATTTTTTTGGACATGCTGCCACAAGTAGAGGTTCACTTAGGACTTGAAAATGCGTTTCTAAATACCTTCAGCAAATTCTCAGCCACACTTTTATAGTATTCTCTGTCCTCTTCCAATGTCTTAATAAAGGTATCAAGCCTTGAAGGTGACTTCCCTTGCTTTATTTCAGCTTCTGTTTGTAAAATAACCTACATGCACAAAAATGACAGAATTCATTCACTGAAACAGAACTTTTGTAATGAATGATACTTCAGTGTAAAATAGATAAACATACTCTTCAAAATGAAGATGAAGCAGATATCTAATTAAAATTAAAATCCATTTCATACTTCAAAGTAACTTCTGAATGTCTGTATTTTCTCATTTTTGTTTTATTGCAGAATTATGTCTGAATGTCCATCTAAAAAGGATCTAACAGGACAGAAAAGGACATAAAAGCTAAATGTTAATTAACTTGGAATACATCTGTTCAA
>JAOXJM010000001.1:141412778-141428199 GCA_026413425.1 Tringa solitaria
TCCCTGCCCATGGCAGGGGGCTTGGAACTCGATGGTCTTTAAGGTCCCTTCCAACCTAATCTGTTCTATGACTCGATGAAATATTTGTGAGCACTGCCTTCATAGAAATTCTAATTATTTCTCTATAATTATTTCATCTTGGGAGGCTTCTGAATAACTCTTATATATGAAAATTAAACTTCCAGATACTAGGTTTATCCTAACATAGTTCCTCCATAAACATTACTAAAGGCAAGAAAAGATGTTCATATCTCTTTTTGGGTTTAAGTATGAATGAATATTGAATGACCGGTTGCTGCTGTATCTTTTTGAATGGCTTTTTTGTTGGGGAGGGGAGCTAAGCCAAGCCTCTCCTCAAGTGACAATGTTCTCTCCAGACCTCAACAGATAAAAGGATGACTTCCTCAAATCATAGTTTAATTCTTCATAGTTATTTGGGGGTGGAAACAGGGAAGTGGAGGAATGCCACAGCAGATTGGCATACTCTGATACATGCAATAATACTTTCCATTGTTCGTTTGAGTGGAATTGGTTTTAACTACCTTTAATTCAAACCTCCCTGGGCCCATCTGCATATATGCAGCAGATGCCTCATCCTTGATTAATCCAAAAGCCTCAGAGAAAGACAGGGAAAGGCAGCAGGAGCAATGCTTACAGGTCAGAAGATTTCAGAGACAAAGCCAAGCAGCCGTGCCTTGTTAGTCCAGCCCCAGGAGAAAAGATGGGTATTCTAAAACTGCCACAGCTGATCAGCTGGGACAGACAGTGAGCTCAGGGAGCTCCACTGAACACCTCTACTCTAATTAAGCTCATGTCTTTCAGAAACTAATATCCAAGGAGACGCTTTTACAGATGAAAACTCCAACAAATGCCATACAATCTCTCTGGCTTGACAGGAATAAAGTAAGTGTTAGATAAGAAAGACTTAATCTTGTGAAAATAGCCTTCCTTTAATTAAACCTTATCCTCTATCCAAAATCCACCTAATTTACACATGTATTTGTAAGATATATGTGCCAGTTTTATTGCCCAGAATAAATACTACCTTTAACATTACACTTGTTTCTCAACAGTGTCAAGCATTCGCTTCGCACATACGATAAACCCCAGTCTGAACTCATTCCTGTTTTTCAGTGCTAGGACTAAGATATTAACTGGTTTATGAACATTGTACAGTTAAATCATCAAGGTATCGCAAGGCTAATTATGCTTTTTTATTATTATCATTCTGCTAGCAAAACCATATGAAAGAAATGACTTCTTATGTTTTCTTATACCCCAAGATGGGTTTTTTTATTTACAGCACCTCTGGCTGCTCATCTCTTCTTGGAATAGCACAGGCAGGGATGAGAAGACTGGCGCCTTTGAAGAAAGCGATGTGAAAAGGGTAAGGAGGCATGTGAGTCGTATGACTCCTATTGCCTGCTCTTGTCTGGCATGGATATCAACAGGCTTTGAAAGAGGCTGCTCTAGGTAGTCCCAAAGTCAAGCTGAGAAACCCAATAAAATTCACTCTCTTCCCTGTTAGGCATTAGCACAGATTTTATATTGTGGAGACAGTGCTGGGTTAATGACAGGGGTTTTTTTGGAAAGTTGACACTATTAAGCACTCATGGATAGAGCTCACCTTTTTGGACATTAGGAGTGAGTAATAACTGAAATATGATCATCATCCAAAGACAGAGAAGAAGTTAGAAGATTTTAGCATCCAAGTCTTTTTCTTTTCTTGTAAAGAAGACTTACTTCTTGTAAGTCTTACTTTCTGATTTTGGTATGGTGGAAATCATCAGAAAAGACTGCGCTATTATGTGTATCTCCAAAAGAGATGTGAAAAGATAGCATTTCAGGTTTTCATAACTTTACCAAAATTAATCTTCATTAAAAAATAATTTTAGGAGTGAAATTATATATTTTTAATTGGTTTTGTTCTGGTATGTCTATGGTTTTCTCTAAGTGACATGAGTTCTCTCTTATATGTTAATGCTGCTTAATGTTGAGGGGAGCAGTTGCTTTTCTTTCTGTGTACCAAACAAAGCTTTGTTGATCAAAGAAAGAGTGAAACTCATAGGCAGGATCGTTTTCAAAAGTGAAAATAATCGTTGCTGTATTTTGCAGATATACAGCAGTAGTTGAGACGAAGAAATTTTAAAAGTCAAATCTGGAAAGATTATTATTTAGGTCCACGGAGAAGATGGTGTTCATATAGCTTTGCACAACCTCTCTTACATTAACCTTACTCTCCAAAACTTGCAGTTTCCTACATAATGCAGTCCTTACTAGACTGAGTGAAGAGAGAAACAGATCATGGTGTGTAGACTTCATCCATTGGGGAAGTATCAGATACCACACCTGGAAATTTGGGAAAGATTGGAAGATGATATGGACATGGAAACAGTATAGATCGTTCCAAATTAGATCTATTGTTGGGACGAGGGCAGGCATCAAGGATGCGTTCCTGTCACAGAGTGCATGGCCTATTTAAGGGGTCAGAAGGACGCTAGTCCTGTTAGCCAACACTACGTGGCAGAGATGTTTTCTGGTTTATGATGTTAATTTGATAGACTTGCCCCTTTCCTGTGTTTCCAGCAGAGAAAAACAAATTACTATTTTAACCTCATTATTAGAGGTAGTCTGTGAGTGAGCAGGATTGTTGGAAGAAGCAGAGACCAGAAGAAGAAATAGAAGCAGCAGGAATGCTGGCAGGGGAAGGCCCCTGAGCGAGTCCAGAGGACCCAAAAACAGCGCCTGGCGGCTCGACTGACTGAGGGGAATTCTGCCCGCCTGGCAGTGGGGGGTTGCAGGGGCATGTTGGCTGGGAAAGAAGATACAGTAGTACTGTATAAGCTGCCTGTTTGTTGTAATAAAGGATTCTGGTTGCATCACCGACCGGGGTCCGTGGCCTTCATACGCTGCAGTAGTCACTGAGCTGCCTGATGGGAAATTCAAGCAGTTTGCACTGGCAGCAATGTGAATGCAGTAAAACATGAATGAAAAATAGTTTATCAGGTAGCTGGGCTGTGAGACTTGAAACCACAGCAACGTCCCAAGTCTGGCTTATTTACTGACCCATGAAAAATATAGACCTCCAGTCATTACCGGGGGGGGTGTCTTTGTTCTAAGGACTGACAGAAAATGGGGAAAATCTCTCTAAAATGAGTTGGGAGAATGTTACGTTTCTAAAGACTTTTAAAAGGCCAAGATTTATGATGAGAACAGCAGAGCTGAGGTGACCAGAGTACCTCTTCCTGCAGAATTCTGTTTGGCAAGCTGGATATTTAAAGTTAAGTCTAGAAAGGTGTTAGTTGGGTCCCCAGGGAAGATGATGTTATGGCTTTGTTCAACCTCTCTTCTGCTAACATAAGCCGCCTTCTCCCCTCTAGAGCTGCAGCCACATTTTCATGCATAAATCAGCTCCTGCTAGAGCAAATTAAGAAACTAATAAATCCTCTTTAGGATGCTGCCCGGGGCCCTGTGAAAATTAAGATTAGCTATGCAGATGGACATTTGCCGCAGACTTCCATCACAGGAGAGTAGCCCAATGGCTTTGGGGTTCCTGCACACAGAGGCTGAACCCAGAGTTGCGTTCCTGAGAGAAATACTGGACTAAGTGTCGCTGAGGCACTCCAGTTTGTGCTGGATCCTACCAAGGGCTGACTCTATATTCTGAGTGTCTCTGTCAGGATCTTCTGTTGGCTTATAACGTAACATAATCCTGTTTAAAAATTCATACTTTTGCCTTACTGTCAGAATATTTCTAATTATCTTGCTGGGTTTGTCGTCAACAATAGCAGCTTTACAAGAGATATTTACTGTTGCATGTCTATTTTATCATTCAGCACATCAGAAACAGACCCATGACATTTTTACCTGTCCACCTAGTATTCTGCAGACTTTACATTTTTAGGAAGTTCTGGTGCTATTTAAAGGAACAGAATTGCCTTGGTTAGGCCCACAGTTTTCTACTTGAAAAACAGAGTGTTAACAGCTCACAGTATTTTCTTAGTGACACCCCGTGGCAAAACGACATATTGCAAATTTCCAAGAGTTACATGCCAAAAGGGAAACAAATAGTCCAGCATTTTTGTTTTTTAATAACATCAGGAGTTCCACAAGATGCGTTTCACTTCCCCTGACCAGCATCCCCAGGTTCACTTTTGCATTCTGCCAGCTTCCTCAAAAGTTGATTTTCCAATATTAGGAACACTAGATTAACACATTTTTATGGACAAATACAGCATGCGTTTTATCCTATGGATTACAGAATAGTTCACCCCAGTGAACAGTTATCAGCAGTCTAATTTAGCAACATGTTATGCCCTTGTCAAACTGCTTAAAATAATTAGCAACTATTTTTTTTTCAGTGTGACAATACAACGTGCCAAGCGCTGGGACACACATCACATCAGGCTTCTTTTAGAGTCTGTTTCTCCCACTAATGGCCACCAGCACACATCTGGTGATGGTTTGTTACTTTTTGCTTGCCCTACTAGACCCACATATTTCTTTTAAGGATTTGGTAAAGAACTTTCTTGCTCTTAAAGATCCAGTTCTTCAGTAGGAAACAACCCCAAGCTCACATTGTTAATCTCTGAAGACTTTCACCCTTTATCCACTTCTTTTCTCCTTCATCTTTCAAGGAATATAGCTATTCTAGTATGGTTTCTGCAATCAGAAGGTAAAGGGAATTCAGGACCCATCATATTTACTGTGAGGGTGGTGAGACACTGGAACAGCTTGCCCAAAGAAGTTGTCTTATCCCTGGAGGTGTTCAAGGCCAGGCTGGATGGGGCTTTGAGCAACCTGCTCTAGTGAGAGGTGTCCCTGCTCATGGCAGGGGGGTTGGAACTCGATGATCTTTAAAGTCCCTTCCAACTCTAACCATTCTATGATACATAGTTTTATTTGTAAAGCAAATATATGAACACCTCATCTCCAAAGCCAAATTGCTTCTTCAAATAATTTCACTGTTTCACCGGAATAAGGATATTGATTTGGTGTTTCTTCCTAAGCCACATATTCCTAGAACCAGAAAGAAGAAACAGCTCTTGAAGAAGAGTTATAGCTAAGGTCTGGTGGACTTCAAGAATGGCTTAAATCAATGCAAACCTGAAGAAAATCTGCTGCATGCAATACGTCTTTAATTATCTAGTCTTTGTCCATTTCTGGCTTGTTAATGAATTACGCTATCAACATTTAGCTTCTGTATCTTCGTGAACGCCACGGATAGTTTCTATGTATTTGACAACCCTCTGTGCATTTGTGTTAACTTGTGCAGTCTCCCTTTGAACTCACAAGAACTTCTATCATCCGGAACATCCTGTGGTGAGGAACTGCACAGCTGGGTCCTGCATGAAGAATCAGCCGTTTTATCCATCGTGCATCTGCCCCTTGCTGGCATGATCCGATACTTCACAATTACTGTGTTGGGAGAGGCAGTAAAGATCAACACCGACCTACTTTTTTTAATACCACTTAGCAATTTACAATCTCTTACCAGAGGTTTGTTTTGTGGGTTGGGTGATTTGGGGTGGTTGTTTTTTTTTTTTTTTATCAGGTTTAAGAGCCTTAACTTACTCAACTGCACGTTGCACAGCAGCTGATCATTCTTGCTCCTTCTCAGCCTCCCCCAGCTGCACCACCATTGTTTTAGACAACTTTTAATTTGAAAAAGCCATGGATCGGTAACCCAAGAAAATATTACTGCGTTTAATACTACTACTACTACTACTACTAATAATAATAATAATAATAATTGGGGAGCTTAGAAGTTATCTTGTACTGCCAAAGAAACTTTGTAACTGAACTTAGCCATTCTCTGATGATTTTTAAGTATTTTCAAAACATCCTCAAGGTTTATAAGCCTCCTTCAAGAATTAAGTTTTAGAAGTCTTTTTTGAAGCTAAAAAAAAAGTCTTTAAGTAGCACAGATAACTGTTTGAAGGTGTCTGAAACAAAATTTCAACTCCTGCTAAAGCCAAAAGAAACCCAAAGGAAGCCTCAAACAGTTAACCAAGTGGAAGAATGAATTTGACCTCAAAAGAAGAGAGAAGCACTTCTTACCATATAGACAAGCTGAGAAGAAACCACAGCACCATTACATTTGTAGTAGATTGCCTGTACAGAAGCTCCAATTTCTAAAAATGTAGCTGACAGTGCTGAGATAATGCAAATACCAATATCTCATTGTAAACAGATCAAACCTCTAAGAACAGAGGATTTTTATTTTCATCAGCCATCTTCCAGTGACAGAAGGAATTATAACAAACCTTCTAACAGAATGACTTAATTGGTATTAAGGTAGAACTTAGCAGATGCAAATATCTTGATGGCGGATAACTTTAAACTACAGAGCTATTTAAATTATTGTCTTGGACTTCTTTATCTGCTTAAAATATTTCTATCTTGATGATTTAAATTTTTTCCCCTTTTTTTAAGCAAGGGAGAATCCAATTGTTTGAATAGGGATGAGAAAAAGTTTTCACAGCAAGACTAGCAGTGAGTAGCTGTTGCTATGTGTTTTGTGTATCTAATACACAAAGCATTTTCAGGTGAAGGCAATTTCCAGGTTTCTGAGCCATAATTTATTTCTCTTTTGAGACCCCTGGTTGCAGTCTTGGCAGCAGTACCTTCATGTGTGTCTCCTCACCGTGCTGCCACCAGCTCCCCTTGATGAAGGCAAAGCAGGTAAGATGCTACTAAGGAAGAAAAGACCTAGGGCAATCAAAGAAAACAAGTGTGTTGTATCAGCCCCTAGATAGCAAAAAAAGACACAAGGAACCTAATTAGGGAAAACTGAGGCATTCTGCTAAACCTGCAACGTTGCTGGTTGTTACAAAGGGTTGAAAATAAGAAAAGTGTTTGTCCTTTAGGTGAAATTAGCTTATAAAAATGTGAAAACTACACCTCCATATCTTAAGCTGTAAAGCCTCCCTAGATGAGACCCCCTCCTCACTGAGTGTGTGTAGTCATTTACGAATGTATTATACCTTTAACTAGAAGCGAGAATACAAGTAGCCAACAGGAGCTTATTGAGAAACTGTGAGATGAGTACAATAGGCAAATTAGTGGATTTTTGTAAAATATAATAGCTTACAATGTACAAAGCCAAGGTGCGCTAGCTTTGCGGACGAACCACCGAGCGCCCACCTCTGCAGAGAAATGCGATAAATCTCTCGCCTCGGTGCTCCGGGCTGAAGAACCCAGATTTGGGACAACACCCTCAGCTCCCACCCGAGCACCAAAACCCGCTTACAGGCCCTCCCCGCCACCGTAAGCGGGACGATCCGCCTCGTCTCTCCTCTCCTCTCCCCGCCGGACGCTCGCACTGGGGCCGCCCCCGGCACCTCTGACCGCGGGAAGCGGAAGGCGCCGCCGCCGCCGCCTCCTCGCCTCTCCCCGCCGTGAGTACCGGCGGCTGCGGGGCAGGGGACGCCTCGCTTCGGTGCGGGGAGACAGGGCTGCTGTACTGGGGGGGGGGGTGGGGGGGTGGAAGTCACCGTGGAAGGAACGCCTGCCCCCGGAGTGAAACGGCGCCCGGGGACGGTGGTGGCGGCTCCGGTGAATCCGCGGGGCTTGGGTGGCCTTTCGGTAGGGCGCTGCGGGGGGCACCTGGCTGGCTCCCCACTGACCCGGCAAGCTCGGGAGCTTGTTGGTTTTGATTATCGATGTACAAAAGATGTAAAGAGCTGGGGCTCTTTAGCCTGGAGAAGAGAAAGCTGAGGGGAGACCTTATCAGTGTTTACAAGTTCCTAAAGGGAGGGTTGAAGGATGATGGAGCCAGACTTTTCAGTGGTTTCCAGCGATAGGACAAGGGGCAACAGGCACAAGCAGGAACATAGGAAGTTCCACTCAAATATGAGGAAGAACTTCTTTCTAGTGAGGGTGACAGAGCCCTGGAACAGGCTGCCCAGGGAGGTTGTGGAGTGCTCTTTTCTGGAGATCTTCATGACCCACCGGGATGCAGTCCTGAGTGGTGTACTCTAGGCAGTCCTGCTTTGGCAGGGGAGTTGGACTAGATGATCTCTAGAGGTCCCTTCCAACTGACAATTCCGTGATTCCATTAAAAAATCTAGTAAAATTGGACTGTTAAACCTAAGTTTAGTGAAATGCACACATTTTTATTAGCAAGACTGTATTGAGTGAGGAGAAACCACGCAGTTTAATTCCATTTCTTCTTTTGTCTTTTTTAGGCACCAAGGACTGCGAGGAGAAGCTGCTCTGACAACCCCCCCTTTTACGTTAAGCGCGCCTCAGGGTTTGAACGGCGTCGCTAGCTTCAGGAGGAGAAACGTGCCTTGTCACATCAGCTGAGGAGCGTTGCTGCTTTGGGAAGAGCATGATTGCACCATGAGTGCCACTAGCAATTTTCATTGCTGTCACAACAGCAGGTCGTTCATTTGCCACATTCAGCTTTACCAGATCGAGTGTTCCTTCCGTCTACTGTCCAGTCATTAAAAACATGGTACTCCAGTCATCATTAAAGAACTGCCTTCAGCTATCCTGCATCTTCAGGACTCCAAAAGTTGGCTTCAGAAGCACAACTAGTGGAAGCCTCATTATCCAGTCTACTTCTAATGATGTTTACCAAAATCTAGCTGTGGAAGACTGGATCCACGATCACATGAATTTAGAGAACCGACAGGTCCTTTTCCTCTGGAGAAATTCCCCTGCTGTGGTAATAGGGAGACATCAGAATCCCTGGCAGGAATGCAACCTCAGGCTACTGCGGCAAAAAAATATAAAACTGGCCAGGAGGAGAAGTGGAGGAGGGACAGTTTACCATGACTTAGGCAATATCAATTTGACTTTCTTTACATCCAGAAAAAAATACGAACGAATGGAAAACCTAAAACTAGTTGTGAAGGCACTGAAAGCCTTGCGCCCCCAGTTAGATGTGCATGTCACTGACAGATATGACATCTTGCTAGATGGACATTACAAAATCTCAGGTACTGCTGCAAAGCTGGGACGGACAAGTGCTTATCACCACTGTACCTTACTCTGTAACGCAGATAAGTTTGTTTTATCTTCTGTGCTAAAAAGTCCTTACCAAGGACTAAAAAGCAATGCCACTCCTAGCGTGCCTGCCTCAGTGAAAAATCTCTTTGAAGAGGATCCTAGTTTAACTTCTGAGATGCTCGTGGACGCCATTGCTGAGGAATATGCTACACAACACCAAATAGATCATCACATCACCTTAATAAATCCAGCTGATGAGACTGTGCTTCCTGGAATTTATAATAAAACTAAAGAACTACAAACCTGGGAATGGGTGTATGGAAAGACACCAAAGTTCAGCATTAGCACCTGTTTTAACATGGTCTATAAAGATTCTGTTCTTAATGTTAAAGTAGATATGGATGTAAAGCATGGAAGGATTGAAGCCTGTAACATTGATCTGCCAGAGCAGTGGCTGCCACCAGCGCTGTCCAGTGAACTGGTGAAGAGCCTTACTGGCAGTAAGTTTTGCCCAAATGAAATCACTACGCTCGTGACATTACTAAGAGTGTGTCCACAAGATGAGGAGTTGCAGAGCAGGTGGAACCTGCTATGTGAGAATATGATAATGTTAATGTGACTTGCATTTTGAAAATGTAAGTTAAACTTCTGCTGAACTTTAATTTATTGAAAACAGAATTAAAACATTAATTGCCACGAGCTGAATTTTTCTCTTATTAGTCATGTAAGGGTGTAAGCCACTGCAGTAGGTTGCAGCCCTGTATCACTCCATACTGACAGACATCATCACTGCTTACGCCAGGGAAAATGGCGGAGACCCCCCCAAACTGGCTCTGTAGCAGGGAAGGTACAAATGGCTGATGCATGGGATGGGGCAGATGGAAACCTGCCACTGTGCTGCTGCACTGCGTCCCCTGGCCTGCACCCCTCCCCTTGCAGGTAGTAACTCAAAGGCCATGTCTCAGCCCCAGAGCTGTGTGGTAAGGGATGTCCCCTGGTTTGTGGTTGAAAGTCCTTTCTTGCAGACTGCTGGTGACCCTCTACCTCCACTTCACAAGCATAGTAGTAACCTAAGCTCACCACTGTGTAGTGAATCAGTCCAGCAGTTCCACCCTGGATAAGGGCTTTTTTTCTGTGGAAATGCAAAAGCTGAGCAAGGATTAGGAAGTTCAGTGTTGGGGGCTTATGTGATGAGGGCAGGAGAGGCTAACTGGGATGGAAGCCATAAGTGCCTCCTTTGTACCTGCACTGCCTGGCACAAAGCTGGGAGTTGCTGCTGCCATAGGTACTAATACCTAAGCTAAAAGTGGGAATACTTCTAAGTTAGGAAATACAGATGTGGGAAAAAGGGTTCCTTATGTTACCACCTAGTAGAAAATTTGCTAATGAAAGGCAATAGTGAACTGAAAATGACAGTTTTCATGTTAAATAAAAATAATAGCTCAATATAAAGTAACATTATGAAAGAGAGGCTGAAGATTTCACTGTTGTTGCCCAATAAGCAGAATGCAATTTTGATCAGGTCAGAACAGAAGCAGTTCATTGCAATAAGAGAGAACCCAGTGCAGCAGTGACAAACTCCACTGATGTGAACTTTGCACAAATGAAGCAGTTAGAGAATTTATATACCTTTATGTTATACAACTCTTCACCCACCTGCCCTTGAGCAGTAGAGTTAGTTAAATTTGAAGTGGGAGGTTCATCAAGCAAAAAAGCCATAAATTCACGCTGTCGAGGCGTGAGCACATCAAGGTAAATTCCACTGAGGGCACAATAAGAGTCTTTTCCCAGAAGGTTAACTGGGGTGGTAGGACTTCAAAGGAAAGCATAATATGCAGAAATGAGGCGGATAGTTACAGACAAAGGGCTTGTTACTAGATGATATATGGGTTGTCCTGAAATACCAACAGTGTTTACTACTTCTGAAGATAAGGGAACTGCAGGAAAACCAGAGGGATATAAAGTAGATCAAGAAATGCCGGTATCAATTAGGGAAGCAGCAATCTTGCTGTTAATAGGGGAAGATAAATAAGGACCAGTCTGGCCTAGAGAAAGTAAGGGAGCAATGATGTCTGTCCTTAGGGCTGTCCTAATCATATTTCTGAGGCTGTGGCATGAAGGAAGAGTTAAGTGGAAAGTTAGGGTGACTGAATCCTTCTGGACTTAAAAGACTTACGATTAGGTCTGTAAGGACATTCTGACTTCCAATGTCCTTGTCCATACAGACAACCCTCAGCTGAAGCTCCAGTAGGGATTTCAAAAGGTCGCTTACCTTTCTGAGCAACACCAAGGGGGTTTCAGCAGGGGTCAGTCTGTGGAAAAGCAGGACACGTGAATCCAAGCCATGGTACCAAATTCTGTCACAGAATAACTGGAATGCAATTTTGATCAGGTGAAAACAGCAGCGGTTTACTGCTATAGGAGAGCACACAGAGCAGCTGAGAAACAGCCTTTGGTTATAGGAACTCTGCCCAAGTGAGGCAGTTAAAAAGTCTAGATTCTATTAGGTCTTCACCAAACTCTCAGATAAGCAGCAACTGAAATTCTTCAAATCAGGAGGCATTAGGAAGTGCCTAAAGTCAGATTAGGAAGCCCTGAGCAGTGTATCCTTTTATGAATACTTCAGTCCTTTGCTAATTAAATCATGCAGACAAGACCATTAGCTGCAAATATTTCTTACCATGTGAGGCCTGCAAAGGCTCATGGGGTGTTACTATGTTATTTGCACACTGTCCTCTTCAAAAGATGGGACTTAGTAGGCGGAAGTGACGCGGCAGAAGCCACCTACCTTTAGCTAAGGAGAACCATCGATGTGGGTGAATCCAGCCCTGGGCTAGGGCGAGCGGTCACACTGCAGGGCTGAAAACACTCAGCTGGCTCCAGCGGGGAAGGTGGCTTAAGCTTATCTCCGCAGGTGACACCAGTAGGGACCATCCTGGCTGCACAATCCAGGTAATGGTCTCACTACGTAACTGTGAGTGGCAGCACAGAAGAACATGGCCTGGAGTCAGTAAAATGATTGTGGAACTGTATTCTTGGATTTCTCTGATTATTATTTTTTTTTCCATTCATTGATGCCCATTCCTCTTCATACATGGTGCTCCTACTGACAGAGAAAGGAACTATTCAGAGATAAAGAGCTTAGACGTAAAAATTGCAGGGCAGCGCCAACTGGTATGTCACTAAAGGCTTACTTATACATATACGTACAGTTACTGCATATCCACAGGATCCACAAGGAAATCTGTAGCCTTAGCTAGTGAATTATATTCTAATTAGAAAACAGAGAAGAAGTTGTAGTGATGTACAGGCAAAAGAAGGAAGACCATGCTTGCCTCTTGTGGTGTTTGTAGAAGACTGCATCACAGGGGGCTACTGCTAGGACAGAGAGGCACATTGTATTACAGGATGCAGAAAGCGTAAAGATTTCTACTTACTTTCCAATTAAGTACTAAAATTTAAAGTTGATCTAAAAAATATTTAAGGTGGCATTTTATTTTGCCCCTTTATGTTTGAAAGTGCTGGACTAGGGTAAAAGATACATTGTATTTACGCTGAAACTTTTCCCAAACATGGCTGATCTATAAGGCATTACCCAGCTTCTTTGAATTACCCCACGTAGTGCAGAGAAGAATCCAAACAGATGACTAAAACTACAAATAATAAAAAATTACATTTATTTCCATTAAAAATAGGCATATATTATACACAACTGAATAAAATTGACAACAGTGACTAGAAACCTAGTATCAGAGCAGCAAGCCAGGGAGCTTCCGTGGAACATTTGTGGGGACCAACTGGTAGCGTATAGCTTCCGTGGCACATATGTTACTCTTTTTGCTGACATAACACCGAAGAGCTGAAACATTATAATGCAGAAAGTAAAGAAGGCAGACCACTGGCAAACCGTGGCCCAGACAACAAGGCAAAGACCAGCTCTGTTTCTTCTTGACAGCCGTGGAATGGTTTTGTTGCATTAGAGGCGAGAGTAATAGAATAGCAGCATTAGATGACAGAAGGTGAAAAAAGAATAAAGCAAATTAAAAAAAAAATAAAATAATGGAATACACCACCTATAAGGAAAAAGAAACATAGGAGAGGAAGTTCTAGCAATGACCATGCTACTAGAATATGGAGGCATATTGTATTAGAAGATGCAGAAAGCATAAGGCACCTATCAGTCCTGAGGCTGAAAAAAATTTTATGGTACCTGCAAAAAAGTCCCCTGTCTGTTCTTTATACCAGAATATACGATTTCACTGGATTCTTGCTGATGATCAAGAATTTTTGTACAAGAAGAAAAAGCAGCAGCAGGTCAGGTGATAATTTCCAGTTTCCAAAGGAAGAAAGAAAGAGAGTAAGAGACTTTGTCTTTTTTCCAATTAGCATATTCCTTATAATCACTATCAACAAGAAAGTTTCAGGGTATCCTACTTCTGGAAGAATTTAAAAATCAATTATTATTTTTTTAGGGCACTATCTTAGTAGCAGGGAAATAGCTTACTGCAATTAAGACTGGCATGACTAGCTGGAAGGACATTAAACTTTCAAGTCAGGGAAGAAGACTGGGAGAGGATCATACAACATTTCCACACCTAATGCAAAGGGTGGAAATCTGGTATGTGACCATACATCGTGGAATAAAGGAATATTTAGGTGTGACAGGGAAAATAATACAGCTGTTTGCTGCCCAAAATCCATCATGCAGAGACACATAAGATGATCCTGAAATGTCTGAGTACTGAACACTACAATGTTTATACACAAGGAACTTGGAAAATGGAATGTTAGTTTTGGGGTTACTATTAAAGTCTGTGAAATCAGGTATTACGGGATTGACCAAAACACAGCAGAATAGTAGTCATGATTAGAATACAGGAATTAAAGGAAATAAATAAGGTTGCTTATAAAAGAGGGCATGTGGCAGCCCAGTCTCAAATGTTTGTGAGGTGGTCAGTTAAAGATATAAACCCAAAAATTTGCTCAGGACAAAATTAATAGTAAAAATAGAAATTACAATAAAGAGGCCTTTGAGAGACAGTATTGAGGGTCTGTTATGAAATCAAGATCAAATTTAGACATTGATGGTACCAATTAAGATTCTGGGAGAAGTAAAATGGAGGAATTCTACAGCTGTGTTTTCTCAGACTGAAAAGCCTCAAATATTTTTAAACCTATAAATAATAAAAAGCTGTGCTGAACTAAGTACTTAGAAGAGTTACTTCTGAGGGTGGACAGTTGGACTCAAGCAACATCTTCCAGTCTTACATTTTCATGCTTATAAAAACACTCATTAAAAGCAGTCATCTCTGATCACATTTTCTTTGTATGTTTAGTATGAAAGACATCCACTGTTGTCTCATGACAAGGTCGCAAGTCAAAGTCACAGTATCCAATGCTGAAACGACCCTGCAGAAATTAACAGAATTGACATGGTGAAAACAGAATGAGCTCTTCTGCAGTGTAAGGTAATTAAAGAGGTCAAAGCATTCTTACCTGTGGTTTCTTAAAATAATCAAGACCTCTTCCAATTTTAATCATCCATCCATTGTTGAATCTGTTTTAAAAAAATCACAAATTTGAATACTATGAGTACATTGAATAAAAAGAGTAGATCCACATGATGCACAAGCTTCTTGTTTCAATTACAATTATTTCCTAGTGTAGCTTATACCTGTATGAACCATGGAAGACACTGTTCTGTATAAACAGACATCTACTATTTATGTTTAGTCAGAACACATGGAACTATGGAGGGCTGATTTTATCCGGTGAGGGGCCTCTGTCTTGCACTTTGTTAAACACAGAGGTAATTAGAAATTGTCTCAAAAGTTAGGGTTAAGTAGTTAGACTTCAAATAACTGGCATTCACTGATATTTTATATTACCCACCTAATTTCTCGATCATGTATTGAAGATGAAAATGCAATATCCAGTGTTACTCCATAATTCCTCAATGATTGTTGTATTTCTTCCAAGCCATTTATCTGCTGATTCCTCCCACTACCCTGTTAAAAGTAAAAATAACATGGGGGGATAGGGAGATTTAACCATATATTCTACTTCTGGTCAACTCTTCCTAAACTTGCCATCAAAACCTTTTTAGTAATAACTTAAATCAACAGAAAGTAACTTGGATAAAGGCGGACTCACAGTTTCAAAGACAGGATAAAAAGCAGATTACAGGTACACTTGCTAAGGGATATGGAGAAGGAGCCCGCTCTCGGCCCTATTGAAACTACATATGAATTGCTATTTGAGCCAAAATAAATGCAGTGATAGTTTCAGAGGGTTTAGCTCATCAAAGCCTCTAAAATGACAACTATATACAGCCATTGGAAGAGAAAAAAAATCTGTATCTCAATAGAGAATCATAGAATCATACAATCATAGAATGGTTAGAGTTGAAAGGGACCTTAAAGATCATCTAGTTCCAGCCCCCCTGCCATGGGCAGGGACACCT
>JAOXJM010000001.1:141435285-141454209 GCA_026413425.1 Tringa solitaria
TGGACTAGATGATCTCTATGGTCCCTTCCAACTCTAAAAAATTCAGTGAAAATTCCCTCCCATCTTCCTTCCCGCATCTGCACACCATCTTGCACTGTGGTGGATTGTAACTGTGTTGACCACGTTCCCTCAGGGAGGTACTTAGCAAAGCTGAAATTTCAGCCCTTTTGAAGGATGTGCGGTGTATCCAAAGTACAGGGCGTGCCTAAAAGAGAAGGCACAAGTAGTAGTAGGACCCAGCAAATTCTGCAAAGGGGTCTGGTTGCTGAGGGATAGCAAATGTGAGCCTTGTACTGGGATTGGTGGCTCTGAGCTCCAAAGCCAGGATAGTTCAGCTTTACCAGGGATGTTTGGGATTTGTGTCCACGGTGCTGCAGCCTGGTGAATCTCCAACAGAGGGAGCGCTGCCAGTCCTGTCGTACGCAGTATGTGTATGAATATGAATCTTCTGTTCATTACGCTATACGGATGCTGCAACCTTCAAAAGTACTGCGGTGTAAGCCGGAAAGAACGTGTTAATGAACAAGCTTGTTTGGTGTTGGGCACAACTTAAAAAAATACGTGATAAACTACCTAAGTTAGAGCAGAGCTCATAACTGTTTCTCCAAGTACAGAGGAGGGAGAATGCTTTGGATATACCTGTTATTTCTGGGCAAGATTTAGCTGCAAGAGATGTTTACAGCTGCCTTTAATTGGCAAGCTGGCAGTTTTAATGAAAAAATAAAATTGCATTTTCTTAAAATTTTTTAATATATGTATCGGCTTGGGTGTTTATGAAAAGGTATTTCCTCTAAGGTCTCAGCGGTCCTACAGTCAACCTGCTATCCCAAACCTTCTCTGTGTAAGTATGCGTTCTCTAAAGATTTATTCTCAGGTGTAGAACCCAAACCAACAGGGTGCACAAACAGCGTGTGTTCACATCCCTTCATTAATGGAGCATTGTAAATACTTCATATAACTCTTTGTGAAGCACAGGTGAGAGATGCTACCTTTTTGTGCAGGGAGCAAACAGGCTGACGTAAGATGATAGCAAAATTCTGGTTGGGAGGTGCCTGCGGGTCTCCAGTCCAGTCTCCTCCTCAATGCAGGGCCAGCACTGAGGTCATCAGGCCAGGTTGCTCAGGACTGTGTTCGGTCGGGTCTTGAAAACCTCTGAGAACAGGGACAGCTCGGCCATTCTGGGCAGCTTCCTCTGCTGCCTAGCGGTCCTCGTGGAGAAAAGGTTATATAAGGAATACAGTCTTGTAAACAGTCTGAACCTCTTTGTTTTTTCCAGCTTATACCTCTTGTAACTTCCCACCTTGCACTACTGTGAGGAGCCATTCCTGGCTCCATCTCCTCAGTTATCCCTCACAGGTAGGTAGGTGCTGTGGGGCTGCTGTTAGGTCCACCTGAAGCTGCAAATGCTCCAGTCCCAACCACCTGGGTGGCTTGCCACTGACTTCTCTCTGCTAAATTGGGGTGCCCAAAACTGGACACTGCTCTAGAAGTGGCCTAACAAGTGTGTGTAATCCCTTCTCTTGGTCAACCTGTGCTTCTGTTTGTACAACCCAGGGTACCCTTAGCTGCCTTTGTTGCTTGGGCACGCAGCTGAGTCATGTTGAGCTTGCTTCTTGAGTAGGAGCCTTTTGCCATGTCTACCTGCTGTAGCATTTAAAGTCTGTTCATACAAGTCTTTGCTGCAATATGCAGTAGCAATGTGGAAATGTACTGTTTTAAGAATAAATTTCTAGTTCTGCCCTGTTGCTCTGTTGCAGGTTCACTTACTGTTTCGGATTTGGTAATTAACACTGTAGTGTGAGTAGATCAATACAATTCTAATAATAGCATCAGGATATTTTTAATCACAGGTACAAAATACTGGCTATTAAAAATGCACCATGGTTAAAACAAACAAAGAAATAAACAACCCCCCCTGCTCCATGCTCTGTTATTTCTTCTTTAGCCCCTAGTGATAACACTTGAGGGTTTTTTTAAACCACTCCAAAACACTTTTCCCCCTTGCATCTTGAAATGGCTGGATGAACACAACAATTCTGAAGCCAAGGCTCCTCAAAAAGCTTTATTATATGATCAATTAAAGGGGTCTGCTTATTGTGCATGAACTTGCATCAGATTTTATAAAGTGCGTTCCATTTTAAAAACTTGATCTAAGAGCGTATTCTTACTCCAGACCCTGGACTGAAACTAATATGGAGCTTCAATAGAAGTATTAATTACAGCAGCTTGAGTTTTACAGGTAGTTCACAACTCTAAAGGCTAAAATGAAGTAGTATCACGGGCAAAAAAAGTGAAGGATAGCTTAATATTTTCCCTCCTGTCACAAGAAACAGCCACTTTGGGGTCACATCACCAAAGTTAAGAGCAATTATTCTGAAGGAATATCACACTGTGATACACTCTTCTGGTAGATTAAACACATACACATATTTATTGCAAATATTCAGTGCCAAAATTACAAGTTGTTAACAACCAATTTTGTATTGCTGATAGAGACATGTATTGACAGATAATATCTAAGGCAGATAAATTCTTATTAAGCAGTGATGTAACTTTCTTGCAGCATCAGTCTGCTGCTTGAGGAACTGCAAGCACAGGTGGAAACTCTGCTTGAATCTTCTCATGAAGTGAGATAAATAAATGGCAAAAGATAGGTTACAGTTTGGATTATTAGCAGTGTTGTTGTTTAAAGTGACTTTTTTAGCCTAGGTGAAAGAAAAAAGTCATTGAAAGCTTGCACTTGTTTCTGGCTTAATTGCCCTCCCCCATTCTTACTGTTTCTGGGGGAGAAATCCAGGATTTTTTTAATTAGAAGCAAAGCATGCAATCAGTGACAGAAATGTAAAAATTACTGGAAAGTTTCAGTATCCGTTTCTCTTATAAAACTTGGCTCTTGCAACCACATCATTGGCGTAGTCATTGTGTGTTGTGCCAATATCCATTCTGTCATAGGTCTGGACATTCTTAGGGCCTGCGTTATAGGCTGAGATCCCACCTGAAATAAGAGTGAAAGAAACACATAAACAGAGACAGCACTTTGTCAGTAAAGAAGAAAACAAACAAAAATCACAACTTAAATGCATTGCTTTAGTTTGTAGCTCTCTTTTCACCAGTATTGTTGGCCATAGTATTACCATTTCCAGCTTTTTTTGTCTCTGAGGTGCTCCTTTTTGTGTTTTAACTTTGTGAAGAAATCATAACTTCCTCCTTTACATCCAGATTTGCTGTATTTTACTAATGTTAACATCTTCAGTTGTATGACTGTTTCCTTTTGTGCATATTCTTTCATGCCTGCCTTCATTAATAACCTCAGACATACTTGTATTGCAGTTGGAATAAGGGAACCCAGACATAAGGACTGCTTCTGCTGTAATCAGTGCTCAAGAATATAACCATGTTTCCTCCAGAGAGGACCATACATTTTCGGAATTAATGTGTTCTTTCTTCAGAGTTCCCCGCTTTTTGTAGGTGGGTATAGAAACCAAAACAAATGAAATGGGGAGAGCAGGGGGAAAAAAACACCCTTCCTCCTTGCAACTGAAAAATGTCATGATATTTGCCAAGTTTTCCACAAGGCTGCTTCCACACCTCAATTAAATGAACAGGGGAACTGGGATGTGTTTAGTTTTCTGAAGGGCTTGGTTTTACAGCGTTATTGCACTTGACTTTTATGCATGTCAAGTGTTTTAAAGCCAACGAAACTCTACCTTTGAGCTGCTGTTCCTTTGTCCAAGTTGGGAATTTCTTCTGGATTGCCTTTATCATGTCACATAAAATACCTGTGCCTTGTGCTAAGTGCTCTTCGCTGTCCCATGAACCGACAATCTTATGGTACCGTTTGTCAACCTGAAAGCGAGACAGCAATATCAGCACACCAGAAACACCACTATTTATCCAGAGCTCTTCATTTCGTGCAGGCTGCTTGCATTCATTTTGATCTTTAATCTCGTGATTTACCTCTTTTGTGATTGTATAGAGAGGAAGCAAGCTCAGCTCAAGGCGCAGGCAGCGCCAGCAGATGCGTGAACAGCAGAATGTGGAGGCACTGAAGGGGAATGCCTGCCCCACCTCCTTGTCTGCTGGAGCCTTAAGCTGCTGTAAAGGTGACAGGGTGCAGGAAGCAGGCTCACTGCTGCTTTAGTTTTTCCAGCTGCAAAGTGACTGTTCCTCTCCTTCCTGGCTGCATCAAGGGTGGGAAACCCCGTTTCCTCTATGGATCTCCCCTGTTTCTCTGCCCACTTCTTCTTTCTTCACCTCTTAACCACGGGGTACTAAAGCCCTGGTTTCCTCTATGGATCTCCCCTGTTTCTCAGCCCCAATTCCCCTTCTCCTTCTTCATTCTCCTTCTCCTTTCTCCACCTCTTAACCATGGGGTAGTAAAGCACAAGTCTGAGGGGGCTGGAGCAGTTACAAAAGCGGATCCCAGCGCGTGCAGGAAATGTTTAGGGATTGTACAGACAAGCATACAACTTGGCAAACAAATGAGGCGTGAATGTAGGCATGAATAATGAAGCAAGATTCCCCAGTAGCCAGGCCCCTGTGCTACATGTAGGGTAATTACCCTGACTATGTAGCTGCAGCCTACAGGCTTCCATGCTTAGTTAAAAGAAAAAAAAAAAGCTTTTTTAAAACAAGATTTATGATCTGAAGTATGAAATAGGAATAATTAACATCTCAATTCCCAAGAGGGTGCTGGGAAGCAAGCAGCAGTTTCACAGTGCAAAGCAGCCTGCTCGTGCCCTGACACCAGGGTCCTTCCCCAGTGCCAGGAGCTGACAGCCGGGTCAGCCTCAGCTTTGTTCTGGCCAAAGACTTTGTGGAAAAGTTTTAAGGGATTGCCTTTCAATGGGTCCCCTGCTGCTCTTCTGACTTCCTGCTTCAAAAGAAGGGTGAGGTTTGTGTTTTCAAGATGGTTGACCATACCTGCATTAATCCGAATCCATTTCCGTGGTCACCCCAGCCTCCCTGCAACGCTGCCCCAGCGTGTGACTCTCGAGAGATGATACCAGCAATCACTGCTGGATCAACACACTTGGCGTTGCCAACTTTTTTAATCTTGGCTTTGTATTTCTCCATGTTCTTCAAATCTCTTTCTGCTATCTTCTCGGAGGCAGGAACTCCTACAACAAAACATGCATGACTTTTCCTTTCATTTTTAAAATCAGAAACAAGTTGTTCTAATAATCCTTGTGACTGAGCTGACATTTTGAATCCTTCATAATCTATTTTGGGAGAAGAAATGTTAGAATTGACCAATTTTGATGAAGGGTAAGTGCCCTAGAAATCAATATACAAATGATATAAAAGACTTTTTTTTTTTTTTTTCCCCCAAATACTGAGGGCATTTCTCTAGTGTGCAGACTAGAAGGCAGGTCTTATTTTAAATCTAAGCCTTTGGGTGGAATAGATTTAGTTTCTTTTAATGTAGGATTATAATGGGGAAATGTTCAGAAGCTTAGGTCATGAGGGAAACCCTCTTAAGGGAGAGATAACAGCAGGCTCAATGGCAGCAGATGGATGGACCCAGGTAGACCTTGCATTTTCTCTGTGACAGTCTTAAATATTCCTTACAGCATCTCAAAGGCAACTCCATTCTTAACATAAATTTACATACCCAAGTAGGATCTTTGTTGGTTGTAGAAAAATCTGCTTGCTTGGCAATGACTGACAGCCAGAGACTGGGATCCCTAACAGGATGAGTTTGTGCATGGATGTAAGGGGAGATGAACAACTGAATTGGTGCCTACCTGCATAGCTTAGCTTTTCCGGTGTCGCGGTTGCTTCCGAAGCTCCAGTTGTATCAACATTCATTATATTCCCGTAACAGCCTAAAGAGCAATATTTACAATGAAGTGTGTGTGACACGATGATAAAGTGTTTTTGTATCCATGACTGAAACTCATGGCATCATTTTGATGCTGGTGCAGGCATTCGTGCCAGCAGGTGTCGTCATGGTATCGGACGCTCTGGAAGGGATCACCTCTCAGTCATGGTAGCATAAGGCCACAGTGCAGCTTCTGAGCTTTGTGCACAATTCACTCCCCCTTCTGGAATTTTAGCTTGCCTAAAAGTTAGCTCTCTAGTTTAAGCTTGTGACTTGGGCTGCCCGCATAGCTAACGGAGAAAGGCACCTCCAAAAAGTGGGTTTTCTATTTAAAAAAAAATAAACCTATGACAGTCAAAATAAATCCTACATTACTTGCTGGCTCCAGCTTGCTTTTCCGAAGCTACCATCAACAGGAAAAATCGAAGAGAAACATCCTTTGTTTACATCCATTACAATTTATCAGACTTACAGTTTTTGTCTAGTATTTTTTTGTGCTGCCTAAACACACGGTTGCAGAAGGGAAAACACACAAACAGCAACCCAGAGGAGCAACGGTAACCCAAGCCCAGCAGTTAATGGAAAACAGATTTTGGTACAGTGAACTGTTTAGAGGAATATTAGACAAACATCACAGACCTGACATGTTTGCTGCAGGATGTCTCCCCGCCTTCTCGCTGTGCTTCCTAAAGAGGCAAACGGGCTTTTTATCTGCTGGCAGCCTTTGGGAGCGGCTGCCTCGATGCCCTTCCTACACGGGGCTGGTATTACGGTAAACGGGAACGCCTGACAGCTCCTTGTGAGTCCACCCAAACACAACAGGGTTTCCGCTCAACTGCACGAACCCAAGTATGATTTTTTTTAAAATCAAATACCTATTAATTTAATTTAAACCCCTGTTGCTAACAGTCTAGCACTAGGAGGAGCCTCGTCTAAAAATGACCACCCCCCTCCCCCGTCAGTTGCTGGGAACAATAACGTTGCTGGCGATGGGGAAACGTGACGTTGCACTTTCGGTTGTAATAAAGTTTTTGTGGACAAAGACCCAGCAACAATAACACAACACAGAGCTGCAGCTAGTGAGAATTTGGTTATGCAGAGAATATGCCAGGTCCCTGTTGCTCTCCCCCCTTGTGCAGTGACAACAAGCGTGAAGGCACAAGCCCAAATTAGCAGGCAGCGTGGATCAAAGCCACTGTAGCTGCTCAGCTGTAAGGAAAAAAGCCACTGGATGGCAGACCTCCCCATTACTGCTAATCCATCCAGACGTGTCTCTCCCACGAGAAATATTATGAGGGTGAGATGCTGTTTCGCTATTTCATCACCTCTTTCGCATTTTAAGCTGGGGAAATCCTGCTGTGTCGTAAGTGTTGAAAGATTCAGTTCTGTAAATTTTTCCTGCGCTGTTGACGCCTCGCATCAAGAACCAGCTGCAAAAAGTCACAGCAGCCTGTGCATGGGGCTTTTCATGTTCACAATTATGAGCGAGTTCAAAGAAGGTTGGGAAGTACCTCTGTCGGGAAGGAAATTAAAAGAGATATGGCTCATACAGGAGTGACATAAGAATATTTGAATATTCAAAACACCACTGATGATAATTCACAAACCTGTAATCATCAAATGGTCTGTGCCTCCTTGTTGCCGGTAGAGAATCATAAAGGATGCATTAGTTTGCTTCTCCTACACCACAGGGGTTAAGGTATGTGGGTGGATCTCCTGTGTTTTCTGACGCCCTATCTAGAAATTGTTATTTAATCATATATGCATGCAGGGAGTCTCACAAGTCCTGGGAAGTGTTTTCCTCAACAAACCTGTATTCAGCCTACTGCGACAGAATGGCATGTCCACATGATGGTTCATAACAACAGTCCTGTCTGTCATCTGTGTGAAGTTGAGCAGGCTACAGCTTGCAGGTTACAGTGAGAACTCAGGAGCTGCTGCAGGCTCAGGTCTCTGCTTACTGCTTTTGCCAGTGCTCTTCGCAGCATCTCTTGTTTGTCCCATCACTCACTTGGCACTGAGGAGGCAGTAGGTAAGCTGCACTGCGTTGCGAGCTCTCCTGCTATGTCAGGGGTACAGGTGCCGGTTTTGGGCAGCCTCAAAAGTGCCCCAAATTGTGGCTTATGTCCTGGATTCCCCTTGTGCTTACTGCTAGTTGAGGCATTCAGCAACCTCCAATTCAGGTCCAGTTCATCCTAGTTTTTATTCATCTTTCAGAGATGCTACAAAACGCTTGTCAGTGTGGTTCTGCCATGAAACTTGGTCTCTTCTGTTGACCTCTCCACGGAGTGCCGTGGGCTTTGGATCTCCCTACCACACCGCCGTGCCAGGGGTCAGTGCTTCTTCCTTCCCCAGAAATTGCTGCTGAATTAAGTCCATTTTGTCTGTGCAACTGCACTGAAGGCAGGAGCATAGTCTGAAGGTAATGGGGATATAAACATGACTAAAGGAATAATTTAACTTGTGGATCACCTGTCAGGAGGGAAAAGGCCTGAAAGAAAGAGTAGAATCATAGAATTATGGAGTCTTTTTGGTTGGAAGGGAACCTCAAGATCATCAAGTTCTATTATTAACTTAACACTGCCAAAACCACCACTAAACCATGTCCCTCAGCACCACATCTACACGTCTTTTAAATACCTCCAGGCATGGTGACTCTACCACTTCCCTGGGCAGCCTATTCCAATGCGTGACAACCCTTTTGGTGAAGCCATTTTTCCTAACATCCAATCTAAACCTTCCCTGGAGCAACTTAGGGCGATTTCCTTTTGTCCTATCGTTTGTTACTTGGGAGAAGACACCCGAGTCTACCTCCTTTCAGGTAGTTGTACAGAGTGATAAGGTCTCCCCTCAGCCTCCTTTTCTCCAGGCTAAACAACCCCACCTCCCTCAGCTCCTGCTCATAAGACTTGTTCTCCAAAACCCTCACCAGCTTCATTGCCCTTCTCTGGACCCGTTCCAGCACCTCAATGTCTTTCTTGTAGTGAGGGGCCTAGAACTGAACACAGTACTCAAGGTGCAGCCTCACCAGTGCTGAGTGCAGGGGGACAATCACTTCCAAAGTCTTGCTGGCCACACTAGTCACGCTATTTCTGATACAAGCCAGGCTGCTTGGCCACCTGGGCACACAGCAGACTCATATTCACATAGCAGTTGGCCAACACCCCCAGGTCCTTTTCCATCAGACGGCTTTCCAGCCTCTCTTCCCCAAGCCTGAAGCATCGCATGAGGTTGTTGTGACCCAAGTGCAGGACACGGCTCTTGGCCTTGTGTGTAAGGGATGGTCAGAGTGGGACACAATGGAAAATTACTAGTTAAACCAAGCGCAGTATATGTGCCAACAAAAAAAAGGGGAAACTCAGTGCTGTTGTTGCAAAACTATGCATGTGCCCATGAAAACCTGACCCCCAAAGAAGGAAAACAACAAGAAGAGGGTGCAACAATGTGGTTGTGTTGACACTGGCGGCTGCTGTTAGCCAAGCCGGATCACGAGCCTGGTGAGGCTCGCTGCATGTGCTGGCCAGGCGTGCAGCCACCCTAGCTAGAACTTTCCCACTCACTCTGGTGCAGGATGTAAGGGGGCTGTCTCAGGGCAGAGAGAGAGAGATAACATGAGCACACTTTGAAGCTACAGGGGACACCCAGAAGGTGCTGTGCCTACCCCCCCACGCTGTACTGATGTGGCTCCTCACCATCCTGCTGCTCGGTGGTGCTGCTACGGTCTCTGGGGTGGTAAGAGTCTCCTAAGTAACATTTGGGACATTTGGGAACCGCTTAGCAAGGCTTCACAATAAAGCTGAGTTAACTGTCTGTTTCCGCGTGAGCTCTTGTTTGTACGTTGGAATCTCTCTAAAAGGACCCATAACACCTTGTTGAACCTCATACCACTGGCCTCAGCCCATCGATCCAGCCCGTCCACATCTCACTGCAGAGCCTTCCTACCCTCAAGTACGTCAACATTCATGTCCAACTTGGTGTCACTGAGGGTGCATTTGATACCTTCATCCAGATTGCTGACAAAGATTTTAAACAGAACTAGCCCCAGTACTGAGCCCCGGGGAACACCACTTGTGACTGGCCACCGACTGGATTTAACTCCAACCACTACAACTCTTTTGGCCTGGCCATCCAGCTAGTTTTTTACTCAGTAAAGACTATACCTATCCAAGCTATGAGCAGCCAGTTTCTCCAGGAGAATGCTGTGGGAAATGGTGTCAAAGCTTTACTAAAGTGCAGGTAGGCAACATCCACAGTCTTTCCCTCATCCACTAAGCGGGTCACCTTGTCACAGAAGGAGATCGGGTTAGTCAAGCAGGACCTGCCTTTCATAAACCCATGCTGACTGGGCCTGATCACCTGATTGTCCTTTATGTGCTGTACTCAAGATGATCCATTCCATAACCTTCCCTGGCACCAAGGTCAGAATAACAGGCCTGTAATTCCCAGATACTCGTTCTGGCTCTTCTTGTAGATGGGTGTAATATTTATTAACTTCCAGTCAACTGGGACCTCCCCGGTTAGTCAAGGCTGCTGAGAAATGATGGAAGGTGACTTGGTGAGCACTTCCGCCAGCTCCCTCAGTACCCTTGGGTGGATCCCATCTGGCCCCGTAGACTTGTGTATGTCTAAGTGATGTAGCCGGTTGCTAGCCATTTCCTCTTGAATTATGAGGGGTTAGTTGTGCTCCTCATCCCTGACCTCCAGCTCAGGGGGCTGGGTACCCAGAGAACAACCGGTTTTACTAATAAAGACTCACCAAAGAAGGCATTAAGTGTCTCAGCCTTTTCCTCATTCTTGGTCACTGTTTCCCCCACATCTAATAAAGGATTGAGATTCTCCTTAGCCCTGCTTCTGTTGCTAATGTATTTTTAGAAACTTTTTTTTTTTTGTCTTTCACAGCAGTAGCCAGATTAAGTTCTAGTTGGGCTTTGGCCCTTCTAATTTAGATAAATTCTTAAGTATTTTGGAAGTCTGATTCCTGACCTCACTTAAGTACAGCAAAGGCTATTCTTGGTATAAGATAATTACTAAAGAACAATGCTTAAATGCTTTGTATTCATTGCTGATTAAAAATGAAAGCCAAATATGGGAAACTATTTGTATTTTTGCATTTATGTATGTGTACCTGCTCTGCTCTGTCCGCATGGACGTGGCAAACCTGTTTACTTCTTTCTCTTTCCTGGCTGTCTGATGCATAGTTCTAGACACAATACCTGTCTTGAGCGTGTTTCTTCTTGTCTAAGCCGTCCCAGTCCTGCAGTTTCTTCAGGTCACATTTTCTTCACTTCTGGTCATTGTTGTTGCTGCAGCTTTGAGGTTCTCCAGTTGTTCTCCATCTTTACTGGGCTATGGCTACCCAAATTGAACAGAGCCCTTAGCTGAGGCTTTTCTGGTGCTGATTGGCTTGAAGACTTCATGTGTCTTGCCGAGGGTACACTATGTTGTGCATCCTAGTGTGGCGGTTGCCTTTGCACCACAGCAGCACACTTCTGTCTTCCCTGCTCCCATCTCCCACCCCGTTGCCTTGCTCTATCCCTGGACTAGGGATGCTGGCAGTGTCAGTCCCTGGGCCACAGAGCAGGAGACGGTGGATGTTGGAAACTAAATTTCCTCTGTAGCCGTGGGAGGCAAATCTTGACATGTGGAACACAGCCCACCTTGGTGGAATGGACGGGCAGGAGGTGAAGTTGCCACCCATCCACATGGAGGGATATCTGCAGTGAACATCTGCTGTGAAGTTTGCAGCCATCTCCATGTGTTCATAAAGAGGACCTCGTGAAGATACATATTAAACCAATTGGATCTTTGCTAAGGCAAATTACAAAGCTTTGGAGGCTTTCTTTCTGAATAAGAAACAAAAAGGCAGATCATTTTTACATGTATTTATTGTATGACTACCTGAAAACTCTGCCACATAACTGCCAGGAGGTAGAAAATACCAAGGTGCTCATGTTTAACTGTATTTAAATGCACAATGGCCCTTACCTCACCTGACATGGGGTGTATGGGCTCAGTGGGAGTCAGTATGGAGATTGCCAGTGCTAGGATCTTGACTTCAGATGTACTACTGAGCAATTTGGTACAAGGTAGGACAAGAGAAAGTAGCTTTAAACCATGTATGTTGAACACAAGTAATTTCATAGCAGCTCTAGCAGAAGTGTCAGCAAGGTGCTTTCCAGATAACGGAGCCTGTGGGTTGGTGAGCCCTGGGAGCAGGGTCTTGGCTCTGTGCTGGTCCTGGGAACTAGTAGCATGAGGCATCTGCAGAAGTGATTTATCAGAGTCAATCTGCAGGACTAATGGGGTCAATCTGAAAGCTGAATAGTGATCGGCATTTGTCACCTTTGGGTGGTTTGTGTAGCCAGTGTTTAAAAAACATCAAGTGAATCACCTGGTTTTCCAGGCGTATGCTGCCAGGCAGCCACTTCTCCAGGGTGGTGACAAGGCAGACATCTCCCAGCAGTTTCCCGTGCAAACTGCTCACAGCAACATGCGGGCTGTGGTGATGGCAAGCAAGATCTTTTCAAGTCGAAGTGACCTGCTAGGACAAGTCCATAGTTACAAGACAGGTTCAAGCTCAAGCCGGGAAGGAAAAGTCAGCAAGGCCAAATCAGGATCAGTAGGTTACAAAGCCAGGCGCGGGGTGACTTCCAGTGCAGCTGAGGTGAGGGCCCAGGGCAAGGTTGTGAGCTTAAATCCAGCTCCTGAGCCAGCAGGTAGAAGGTGCATGGGAGTGGAGAACAGGTGAGGCTCATCATAGTGCAGTATCAGATCTGAACCTTCAATGCATGAAGCATTGAAAGCCTCTCTCCGCCTTGGGAGAGAGGGGGAAGAGGCTGCAGAAACTGTCAGCACAGTCAGAGTCCAGACAGCGTGGTCACCCCAAAGGTGACTCTTCTCCAGGGTAAGGGGACCCAGCTCCCTCAGCCTCTCCTTGTGTGTCCTGTGCTCCAGCCCTTGAATAGCTTGGTGACTTTACTGGACTCACCCCAGCATGTCAGTGTCCCTCGTGTATCAGGGAGCCCCAAACTGGATACAGTGCTCCAGGTGTGGTTTCACAAACACGAAAGAGAGGGAAATAATTGCTCCCCTCCCTGCTGCTGGCTAGAATCTTGCTAACGCAGCTCAGGGTGCTATTAGTCTACATCTCCGTGAGGGCCCATGGTGTCCACCAGGTCCACCAGGTCCCCTTTTTGCACATCTTACTTTCTAGACAGTTGCCTTCCAGCCCATACTAGTGCAGGAGGTTTTTCTGTCCCAGGTATAGGGCTTTGTCTTTGTCTTAATTGGTCATTCTAGTGTTACCATCAGCCCATTTCTTCATCCTCTCCAGGACCCACCATTTGGTATCACCTGTGAACTTTCTGGGAGCGCTCTCTGTTCCTAGTACTGAATTGCTGCTGAAGACATGAAGCAGTACTGGCTGCAGGATCCATCCCTGGGGGATGCCACTAGCAACTGGCCACCAGCTGGACCCTGTGACACTGACCACCATGCTTTGAGCCTGGCAACTTTCTAGCCAATCCAGCCCATGTCCTACCAGTCTGACTATGAGGATACTATGGCAGGCTGGGGCAAAGACCTTGCTAGATCAAGGTATACCGTATTTACTCCTCTCCCCTTCTCTATAAAGCTGGTCATCTCATCACAGGAGGCAAACAGGTTGGCCTGGGCACTGTTTACCCTGTTTAAAGCCATGCTGGCTGTTTTCAGCATGATCTCCGATTGCTCCTGGGAGGACATGTATCATAACTCTGTGCGCTGTTAATGGCTTTGCATTGCATTTTCCTATCCATTTAAGGTGCTTGTAGCCAGTGTTTTTCCTAATTATTTTGACATACAGTTATTCCCAGTCCCAGAAGGTGTGCTTATCATGGAAGAATAACAGAAGTCCCCTCAGCATGCAAGCAGATGTTGGTGGGACAGGCATGTCTTGCACTGCTTGCTGCCAGACAAAAACTAGCTCTTCCTGTTTCTCTGGGGAATGAGTGTCACTCGGTTCTGCAGGCATCAACCCCTCTCCTTTCCTTGCCTTTCCACTCTCCCACCCCCAAAATAGTTCAGTGCTAGGTCTAGAAGGAATAGGAGCACCAAAATATGCCAAACTCAGACACTGCTGTTTTCCCCGGGTGTCACTCATCTACAAGCAGCAGGGAGGGAAAAGAATTTTATGAAGCGCAAACATATGTTTCATTCTGTTTCCTCCTCAGTTTCTCTATCTGCCTAAAATTAACATTGTACTTATCCATACTTTGCTAACACACATAACGATGTGAATACATTGGAGACATGCTTCATTTGCTAATAACATTTTTATTCAATTTCTCTTTGTTTATTTCTATGTGACTGAAAGCATCCATCTCTATTTTATGCATTTATGTGAGAAGTTAACATTTGGATAAAAAAATTGCTATTCCATAGCATAATGTAAATATCCAGCAGCTTTGAAAAAAAGTCATGATGCTAATACCCAAGGAAGAATTTTGCCTTTTGATTTCTTAAGAGAATTTTGGCAGAAATGTGTTTTAAGATCTGTAAGGCAGCAAATTATCAATAGCAAAACAAGACAGTCCTAGTAACTCAGAGAAATATGTAGATAGGAGAAAAAAATATTAAGAATTTGGCAATATTCCCTTTGTAAAATCCAAACCATATTGCTTGTAAAGAAACGGCATGACCTCTGTCTTACTGAATATTGTTTAAAAAATGTGGGGCTTTAGCCTGTTATTCATGTAAATCATTCCTGTACATTTGTATCTGTGTGGGTTTGCAGGGTACAGCTGCTTTGTGTCTTGGCTCCCTCAGAGGAGGGAGGTGATGGTAAGGAAGTTACTCAGTAGAGATTCCTGAGTCTAGTATCCATGTTTCTTGAAATACTGGGCTCGTGCCACCACATCGTTGGAGTAGTCGTTATGGGTGGTGCCGATGTCCATTCTGTCATAGCTTTGGACATTCCTAGGACCAGCGTTGTAGGCAGAAATCCCACCTGAAATAAAACACCAAAAGAAGGCATACAGACTTAAAAAAAAAAAATAGGGAAAATTCCAGGCTTATGTGTTCTGCTTTTACTGGCTTTGAAAGCTTTCATTCATGGGAACTTTGGAAGGGGAGTAGGCAGCATTGCTGGAGCTTCTCTGACTGAAGTGGGGCTCTGCAAGCAACTTACAGTTATTCTTGAATCCACCAAAACATTGGCAAGATACCTCAAGTTTTGTGTTCACAGATATTTGCAGCTTGATGGACCTGTACCCTTTACCTGGCCCAGAACCCGGCCTTCATTTACACTCATGAAATACAATAGAATAGACAAGAATAATATCATATTGTACACCTCAACTAGTGTATGATATCATAGCAAACACCTCAACTCCTTTGTGAAAAGATACGGAGTGAACTGCTGGCCCCATTCAAGTACACCATGGAGCTGTTTGTTAGCCTGTATGGCTGTAGGAGGTTCCTCATGGTCAGATAAGGAAAGCTCAGCTCTTATATAGAATAGATTTCAGGTGTATAAATATTTGCCACATGGTGGTGGAAATTCAGCGAGGCTGCCATACTGAGGAAAGGCAGAAACAGCACAGAATTGACAAAGGTTGTCTTTTGCTGGTGAAATAAAAGAGGGGTGAAAAGCTAAGTGACAGCCTGTTAGAAACATGTTTTTTGAGGAACATGGGAACTAATTCAGTATGTTCTCATCCTAAAGTTTTCCTTCTCTTCTGGACAAAACCTGTGGCCTGTACCTTACCTTTCAGCTGTTGGTCCTTTGTCCAGCGTGGGAACTTCCGCTGTATGGTCTTTATCATCGAGACAAGTATCTCTGTGCCCTGCATAATATGAGCTTCGCTGTTCCATTTTCCCACAAGTTTGTGGAATCTTTTGTCAACCTAGGAATACCAAAACAACAAAAAGAAGTAATTTCTCTGCTGTAATGGATTATATGTTTAGGGGGCTTACTTTTATTTATATGCTATTTGTTTATCAGGTTTTAGTGGAGTGTCAGCAAATACCTGCATTAAACCAAATCCGTTCCCATTGTCGCCCCAGCCGTTCTTCAATACTACGCCGGCATGAGATTCCCGGGAGATGATGCCAGCAATCACGGCTGGTTCAACACACAATTTTTCGCCAACTCTCTTAATGAGTGTTTTGTACCGATCCATAGCTTTTAGGTCCTTTTCAGCAATCTTTTGTGAAGCCTTAACTCCTGTAATTAAAATCAGAAGTAAAGATATTTGCTTAATAACTTTTAAAACTTGGAATTGTCTCTTACCTCCCTCCTTCTAATACAGACAGAATTACATCAGCATTTTGTTTGCCTCGCCTCTGGGAGGAGGTAGAGGATCGCCTTTAAGGATATTATGCCGGCTCAGCAGCTCACGTGTCCAGCATTTCGGAAATGCGAAAGATTTGGGATTACTGTGCCATGGAAAAACAGATCCGACTGGCAGAAGCGCGATACTCACCACAGTAGGATAAACGCTCTGGCCTGGCAGTTTCGCATGAAGCCCCAGGGGTTTTAATCCTGTTTACGCTGCCGTAGCAACTCGTGCGGCCCTGGGAGGCACCTGCAGAGGCGAAACAGAAAGGCTCAAGCTGTGAAAACCCTTTTTGTGACTGTCAAGGAAAACCCAAGGGGAGGCAGCACTCCAGAGAGGATGGGCTGCAGGGCACGGGAGCTGCGTGAGGCTGCCTCTGTCACTCCTTCTGATGGAGAGGAGGTGAGGTCCTGCCCTGCGCCACATCCCCTGAGCCCACCTGTCCCTCAGAGGCCACCCCTCCTTCTGCAAGATTCGAAAGGGGACCTGAACGCTCCCTCCTCCAATAGAATCTAGTGGAAACCGAGATTTTTTTGGGGGGGTGAGGTGGGGTTGAGGAGGTGCATCAAGGTCTCCTGCTTCCCCCTGCTTGGGGCGAGGAAGCAAGGGACGCTGGACTTACCCAGGAGGGCAGCGAGGCCCAGCAGCACCAGCATCGGGTACATGAGGTGGTTCTTCCTGAGCACACGGAACAGCCTGAAAAAGCAACCAGTCAGCATTGGCACACGTGAAGACAGGAACATATCTCACTGCTTAACAAATAAGCACAAAGAAACACTTCCTGTGCTGGTGGGGTATTTCGCCTGGTTGGGTAAGCAAAGCAGCACACAAACGGAGTCGCATCTGTTTTTTATAAGAGACGCCAATGGCAGCTCTCCTCCTCTGGCACAAATCAGGCTGCAGGTATTCACAAGAGATTTGTAAACCTCTCATTTCTGCTGATGTTTGAAACCCACATCTTCTATGACATCTTGGTAACATCCTCCAAATCTCAAACCCCAAAATTTAAATCAGAAAAAAACAAAATTAGTAATGTTCAGTGCCCTGTGCTGCTGCCCTCCCACCATGAAAGCTTTTATTCCCTGTCCATATTCTGTATACAAACTGCCTTCACCACCCCTGGACAGCTTTGCCTGAATCTCCCGAGACTTTATACTCATAAATTGGCATTTCAAGATGCAAGCTGTCTAAATCACTGTGGCCATCTACTTCAGGGCGAGTTGTGCTCTGGAAGCACCCAATTTTCATCACTGGCTGTGAGGGGAGCTTAGGGAGATAGGCTCACATATGGATGAGAGCCATCTAAACTTTAGTGACCTAAATCCAAAACTACAGGGCAAATCTTGGTATCCTTATTCAAGCAAAAATCTCACGCAGGAAAAAGCTGCAGCCCCTGGGCTGCCAAGGAGATGGTATTGCTGAAGGGAATGAGAAGAGCTCCCACCCTGAGCGGTGGTATCTTACCTACTTGTCTGCAGCTCAGCTTCTGGCATAGGTCTGAGGTCTTGGGAAGCTTAATATATAGGGAAACTACCTTCTGTTGGATGGTAATCTGACACTGGGATGAATGTATTGGGCTGTCGTGTTGGGAGATTTAACAGCACTTTTTTTATCATGTAAACAGAACCTGTTGTACTATAGACATTGGTGTGGTGGCAAGTATATTTTCGGGAGTGGCATTTCCCAGATTTCCAAGCGGAAGAAAAAGCACCCTATTTTTCTCTGGGCGTCTCTCCACCTACAATTGATACTTCACACCTTATTCCTGAAGGGAGACATTGTGAGGGCTGAGCTAAAGGCCCACCATCCAGCTGCTCTGAAGGTATTTGCCCCAGTCCCATCCTGACATCCTGGGCTATGTCCCTGCTGCTCAAGAAAAGAGGGCAGGGACTGGCCATCAGGTATGTGGCATGGAGGAGCTTGCAGCCCTACTGCCTGGGCTAGCACTCTTCTGAGTGTCCAGGATGGTGGCCCATCTCCCCTGCCTGGGGAAATGCTCCCATGATAACATGTTCTTCTGACATTGCTTGTCAGCAGAAAAAAAGTAACGATGCCTTGTCGGTTCAGCTTTTTTTTTCTTTTTTTCATAATAGGTTTGAACAAGCCCAATGCATCTCTGAAATGATTCACACAACCCTTTGTCTCAACATTTCTCTCTGCTGTGAAGGGGAGAGGTTTCTGGCATACGCCTGCTTGTGAGTAGAGAGACTGTAACCAGCCAGGTGTTTTCCAATCACCGAAAATGTGTTTTCCACCTGGGGACAGATATCAGTGCTAAGGATACCAGTGGCACGTTAGCAAGGGGTTGTTTGCCTGCAGTTGCCCAAGTCAGAGGGTCTTGGAGCCCCTTGCATCCTTCCACTAAGCTGCTGCCTTCCTTCGAGAGACCTCTCCCTCCCTTCACTTACCAGCCACGTTTCTGCACACTCACAACCCTTTCCCTGCCACCCCACATGCCAAAAATACCACAGGGGAAGGTAGTATCACCCGCTGCGGGTGGGGGAGTCTGGTTCATGTCTTTGAAGGCTGAGGTCAGTCTCCAAAGGGTGCATAGGGGGCAGAATCACAGAATCACAGAATCTCCGTGGTTGGAAGGGACCTCTGAGATCATTGAGTTGAACCACATTAAAAAAAAAAAAATTCCACAAAAAAAACAAGACCAAAAAAAAACAGGCAAAAAAAGCACCCACCAGCCAAACCCCATACCAACAACACCACACACAACACCACACCACAAACCAATAATCTTGGGCACTAGAGCATGCCCTGAAGAGCCATGTCTAC
>JAOXJM010000001.1:141454309-141472432 GCA_026413425.1 Tringa solitaria
TCCTGTAGTGAGGGGCCCAAAACTGAACACAGTACTCGAGGTGAGGCCTCACCAGGGACGAGTACAGAGGCACGATGACTTCCGTACTCCTGCTGGCTAAAAACAAAGCACAGGAGGGCTTGTTGGGCACAGCTTTATTAGTGGTGGGACTGACTTGTTGTGCCAATACTCTTCCTTGCAAGCCTGTTTCCTTCGATGCTGTGTATGCACGGGGTCTTGTCCCACCTCTTACAGTGTCTTCACAAGATGGATTCGCTGCATAAGGCTGGCTGTGAAGAAAGGAGCGGCATGCTGCTCCTCCAGGTTTACCTTTGTTATTTAACACCTGTTATTTAATAGCCGAGTGCCTCATAGACCTGGCATATTTGTTTGAGAAGATTGATATTTTAACATTATCTCTTGGAAATCTCACGGAAGGAGAAGCTGATAATAAACAGTGAGCGGGGATTTCCACCCACTTTTAGTTGGAGCAAGGCAAATAACACTGAACCAGTTATTAACCAATTGCTGTGGTCACCAGACTAACTGAACTTGTCTCTGTGCCCTTTCTCTGTCTCCTCCAGGAGCCCCCTGGTACCCCACAGTTTCACCTCTCCCATGGAGCCCATGTTCCCATGGTGGGACCACAGTGCTGGCTTTCCCAGCCACTTTGCTCTCCTCTGACCCTGTAGTTTATTCTCTCCGGTAGTCTGTGGTCGGAAGAATGAGGTGACCCAAAACAACCTTCTTAAAACGTTGCTTTATCTCTAAAAGCAAAGCCCAGCTTTGCGGGAAGGAGGGCTGCAGATGCCAAAGTGCCACTTAATATGCTAGGCGAGCTGTTTCAGTCCAGGCCCATTTTACTTAGGGTGTTGGTATCATTGTTTTGCTGATTCTCCTTTGCCCAGCCCTTGAATGACTGAATCCTAAACTATGTTGGGGCTCCCAGAGCCAATGCAAAAAGCTCCTCTGTGCAGCAACCTGTGCTGCATCCATGCAAGCAGCTGCTTCATGTCGTGGATGGAGTGATGCACTTCACTTGTAAAGAGAAGCAGTGATATATTTATTGATATAAAACAGGGGTTTAGCAATGTTTGATAGTATATGTGACATTGTTTTAACAAGATTCGATGGCAAGGCACACTTGGTTATTTATGGCATAGAGAACAGGGTCAGACGGAGCTGTCAGGGAGACCCTCCTGTTGAGTCAAAGTTCAGAAAGAACCTCCTTGCTTTCTAAACTCCTTCTCAAAGAGGAGTCTAGGTGCAGCTAGATCCAAGCCTAGTCTCAGACTTGGTTAATGTTTTATGTCTAAAGGATTCTTTATGCACAATAAATCCTTTATGTTACTTAGCTAAGATTTCAAAGTTTAGCATGCTATTAGTCACTTACCGAGGATCAGTCGTGGCAAGGAATCTCTGAGTCTTGAGAAGTAACCTGAAGAGGAGTCCCTGCTCAAGGGGAGATCCTGGTGTACAGCCCATTGCCGTGCAGGACAGCTCAAAAGGCTCTTGGGCTGTTCACTATTTATGGGGGTAAGATGATTGACATTTAGCCAATTTGCATCTTGACCACAGTACCAGTATTGTGGTTAGGTGGGTGCACTGCTCAAGTTAGACCTTGACTATTGTGGTGTTATCTGTCTCCCCAAAACCACACTGAGCTGAGTGCAGCCATCACAACTAGACACATCCATTATGACTCCCACCGGTGGTTATCACTTGGACAGGGTTATGGGAGATAAAGGTCAGGTTGGTTGTGGAGCACATGGTCACACTCTGCTCTGTGACTATAGTTGATTCATCTTATTCTCACAGAGTGGTGGTACAGTCACCTCTTGCCTCTGTGCCATGAATAGTGTATTGGTAACTTACATGTTTACAGGTCCACGGTAAGTAGACAGTGAAGTATTACTATTTGCTATGTATTAGCTTGTATGTTTTGGATGGTTGGAGTTGGGTTATTAGTTTTATCATGTACCAAACCTGTATATACAATATGATCAAAAGCAATAGACACCTTAATCACAACTGGTGAAGCATGAGATTAAAAACTCCGTTGCCTTCAGTGACCATCTGTTGTGGTTTGGGCCGGGCTGGCCACTGAGACAAATGACAGATGCTCTCCCCCACCTCGCTCTCCAAGGAGAGGAGAAATAAAGAGATTTATGAGTTCAGGAAAAAACTAACTACTTTAATGAAAATATTAATAAGTTAATAAAAAAGAAAATAATGAAATATATACAATATATACAACACCATGATGATCACATCAACAGCAGGCACAGGGAAAGTCCCAAACTGGACTCAATGATGGATGGGAGCTGGATTCCACATCTGGATTGCTCAGATCACAGAGTCCTCCTTGGACACTGGCCATTGAAGAAAGAGGCTGACCCTTTGGTCCCTTAGCTTTTCTACTGAGCGCCATGCAGATAGGATGGAATACCCTGTTAGTCAATTTTGGGTCACCTGTCCTGTCTGCTTCTCCCCACAGGTGTGACCCCTCTATACTTTTCCACTTCTGACCCTCCAACAGAGCAAATAACAAAGTTAGCTGACCTTAGCTGTTATAGCAGTAAGTATAGGCAAGAGCTCTCTGCACACCATTCCTTGGCATAATCAGGTCTTATCACTCCGAGAGCAAACAGTTTCTGCACAATAGTCTCTTAATTTCAGAGAGTTTAGTCAGTTAGAAGAAGCTTAGCTAAAAAGTAAAATTACTGATCAGAAAATTGGTTCTGTTTAACCCCAAACCAGGACACCATCCAAGAAGAGTTTCCTACCAATGGTGTTCTCCATCTTTCGTCACTCTTTCCAAGGCACAGTGTATCTCTTTTGTATCATGCTGAATGGTGAATAAAGTTTCATGTCCATTGTTTCAGACTCATTCTAGCAACTGACAGAAGTCATTGTGTTGTGGTAGTTTCTTCACCAATATAATATTCATTCTGATGGTGGTAGGCAATAAATCTTGACTCAATGCATAATTAGATTGTAACAATTAATTAAGGTGTTATAATTGAATTCACATCCCATATTTGAATAATTGAATAATAGAAGTCACATCCCATAACTTTATTAAAGTTGCAAACACAAATATTTGAGTGATTGCTTGTATCTACACCTCTGAGAATGGAGATTCTGTAGCCTCCCTGTGCAACCTGGTACAGTGTTTAACCACGTGCCATTTTTTGTGAAAAACTCTTTTTCTTTTATCAAGTCCAAATTTGCTTTGTTGCAACATGTGACTGTTGCTTCTGACCCTCTTGCTATGCACCTCTGAGAAAAGTATGGCTCCATCTTCTCTGTAAGCTCCACAGAGGTATCTGGAAATGTCGCAAAAGCCTTGCCTTCTCCAGGCTGAGCAGATCTAGTTCCCTCAGCCTCTGCTTGTATAAATTGTTCTCCAGTTTGGTGGCCTGCACTCGCCTACAGCATGTCAGGGTCCCTTCCATACTGGGGAGCCCAAAACTCAGCACAAGTCCCAAGAAGATGGGAAGGATCACTTCACTGGACCTGCTGGTCATGCTTTTCCTAATGCAGCCCAGGAGGCTGTTAGCATTACCCACTTGTCACCTTGGTCAACCTGTTGTCCACCAGGACCCTCCAGGCTTTCTCTGCAGAGCTGCTTTCAAACTGGCTGGTCTCCAGCATGTACTGGTGCCTGAGGCTTTTCTGTCCCAGGTGAGGGACTTGGCAGCACCTGTAGTTGAATTTAATGAGATTCCTGTCCAGCCTGTCCACATTCCTTTGACCGGCAGTCCTGTCCCACCAAGCACCTGTGAACTTGCAAGCAGTGCTCTCTGTCCCTCATTGGTACTGAGGACACTAAACAGTACTAGCTGCACAATCAGTCCCCAGGTACCCTTGCAGCTGGCCACCGGCGAGAGTTTGAAGTGTTGGGCACCGGCCTTTGGCCCCAGCAGCCCAGCTAGCTCTTCAGCCTCCGTATAGAGTAACCTGACAGTCCTGCTGCTGAAATAGCTTTGGTGTGTGGTAGGTGCATGACACCTACCTATAGAACATATAGCAAGTGCCACGATGATCCAATCAATAAACAGTATTCAGACTGCAGGGCACTGGATGAAATCAGAACCAGCTACTCTTTACTCTTCTCTCTTGTATCTGGCCGGAGGGAAGGTCAGCCTCTGGCAATTAAACACTGCAGGGAAGACATCTGTGGGATAACATGGTCCACTCTACGGCCCTTGTGGCCCAAGATGCAGCCATGTCTTGTTAGAGATTGTCTCTGTTCCTAAGGAAAAGGTACAACAAAATATGCTGCCAGGATTTTTATTATTATGACAGGAATTTATATTCCTGATTTCTGTAACCATAAATATATTCAAGCCCCTCGTTGAACTTTTGTCAGTTCCTTGATCTGAATCAACTGAGGTGTGACTGAATAGGGGGGGATTCATAAAATAAAACCTGATTTAAAGGACATAAACGGGAGTAATTTTCTCCATGCCTGCCTTCCAGCAAAAAACATTTCCAGTTCTTGGAAATGAAGTTTTTGGAAGCCTGAGAGCAGCTCACGGGGTGAAGGCACAAGAGAGTCTTGAGTCAGCTGTGTCCTCACTATGTGGGTTTTTTCATGCTCTTGGATGTTTCTTCTCTATTGCTAATCAGCTTAATAAGGATAGGCTAAGAAATAAGTGATCCTAGTTACGCCTTCAGGGGAGAAACTAGGCTAATATGTAAGCTTCCCAAAACAATTTAGCCCATTTAAGCTGTGGGAGGTTACCCAGCCAGTGGCAGGGAAGTGGGATGCTCTGAATGCTGGGAGTTCCTGTGCTGAGGGCAGGTTCCTTCTCCAGAGGCTGCACCATGGGGAAATGGACAGGCTCGTAGATGGCTGAGGCATGTGAGGAACTGGCAAAACTTCATGGACAAGAGGAACAGCCCTAGAAGGGGTAGGATGCACCTGAGCTGTAACACAGCTGGGCTGTGGCACTGGAAATTAAAGAGCTTGTAGAGGTTCTTTTCCACTAGAAGCAAAGGAAGGCTGAAAGATGCAGAGGACTACCTGATCTGAACTGATGTGATCTACATGGTGGACATGGCTGACATTCAGTTTACCTCTGAAAAAATCAGGAGGGAAATAAACAGCACAGTCACAATAAATGGAAAGACAAAATAGATGGAATACAGTGACAAGAGTTTGGCACATGCAATATTAAGCACCAAAGTGAGGGCAAATTTAAAAATGCTTCTGCATAGTTGATAGAGGCTTCAAAAACAAACCTGAAGAACCCAAATGCCTGCCTGCTGCCAAATGACAACCCAAGGAAACAAGCACCTTAAAGACTTGGTGGAGGCTAGGAAACCAATGAGATACAGCACTGCCAGCCTTATAGGAACGACAGAGTAGCGTGTTAGGTGGAGGAGTGATGCTGTATGCAAAAGATAAAAGGGTAACAGCATAAAAATATTACAGGAAAAGAGAAGCACCCTAAAAGCCTGTGGGTGGAAATCTCAGTTGCTATTGATAAAAATGCCGAAGTAGAACTGTACAGCTGATCCTTCACGAGGACAGTGATAGCAGTCAGTGATATCAGAGAAGAAGCAAACACAGAACAGTGGTATAAGTGGGAGCCTGCCTATAGGGTGGGTCAGCACCTCAGCAGGATGAGATGCAGAAGCAGAACTTTTGGTGGCAATAAATCAATGCTTCCAGGAAGAGCTGGTCTGGGAACCCGCAAAACCAAGTACTAGGGATCAGTACAAGGGCTTCATCTGAGGAGTTTTAGTGGGACACTGCTCTGAGGTTGCAATTCCAGGACATGATCCTTTTTAACACTGAAACAGGGAAAAGCATTCCATGTTCATCTGATATGGGAGTGTCTGGTTTCAAGAAAGACAAGTTTTCAGCAGAAAGGAGCAGCCCCAAACCTAAGAAGCCTGCAAACATCCTGGAGACTCTTCAAGAATGCTATGTTAGAAGCCCACATTAAAGGATGCCACAATGTTGCAGTAAAATTGATATTAACCAGAAAAAGGAAATGGACTTGTAATTGAAGCAACCAAGGGAAGCTGCCACTGCTGCTAAAAGTCCTCTATACGGCCCCAACCCTATTTCATCATTTACAGAGAAATAGTAACTAGACATGATCTATCTAGGATTTAATTAAGGAACTAACTACTAGACAATGTAGCTTTGTTAATAAGCATGATATTTCTGTCAAGAGAATGATAAACTGTAGGCCTGGTCAGCAAACCAAGAAAACCACCTGGAACTGCCAAGATTAGAGGACAAGTAGGTAAAAGGCAATTTTGGCAGGGGAAGATTGCGACCACCCATTCATTGACCACCTACCCAAATGATACCACCTACTCAAAAGAGAACAATGGAAGAAGACAGAGTCTGCACACTAATTTACATAAGAGGCGAAGAAATCTCTACCAATCATGAAAGAGAATAGCAATGAATATGTATTAATTGTTAGAATATGTAATAATCACTGTACAAAAAGGGACATTTTTGAAACTAAGATGTGCTCCCTTGGGACAAGCACCCCTTATCTGTGCATTAATGGAATAAACTTGGAAATACCTCTGCTCTGTGTGTTATTGGCTTGTGCACCGGATAAAGAACTCAGATTTGGGACAACAATAATGCAAGAAAAAAACTAAATGTTGCCCCGTCAAAGGAAGAGTTAGGTGACTGCCAAAAGGATAGAACTGCTGGGCAGGAAATGGAAAACTTGTCCATATGATGATCAATGTAAATTGATATAAAACACAGGAGGTCACATGTAAACAAGAAAAAGGACTGAAAAAACATTTTGGAGAGTGTCCTGCACGAGACACTCAAGCTGTTAGCAAAAGTCTTCAAATATGTCAAAAGCAGCTAGGAAAAGGTTAGGGCTTCTTGGTGAAAAAGGTATGAAAGGGAGATTCAGGGGTGACAAAGCCTTAGTAGTCCTTTGTAGCCTTTGTGTTAGTCTTACTGGGGAGGCTGCGGGGAGGTTCCCACCCTGGGACAGTTGGTAGGATTAATTCAGTATAAATAGTATGTTAAGTACTGGAGCAAACAGAAAGCCTCCCTGACAGTGAGCCTGCCCCAGATGGGACAGCTGGGGGCATTGAGCTCTGCCACAGCAAAGCAGGTAACCTGGGCAAGCAGAGCTGGGTGACATTGGTGCCAATGTGCTGGGAGGTGGCCAATGTCATCCCTGACTACGGTACTGAGTCTGGAAGGGTCATTGAGACCACAGGCTGGTGCCTGTCCTGCGCAATATAGGAGAGTGTACGTTAAAGATAAGGTCACTGAGGTGACGGATGAACCTTGTCAGCTGAGAGACGGTCAGCCCAGCCCCCGTAAGGGGCCATTCCACCTTGTTTTGAGTGGATAAAGGCCAGTGGGTGAAGTATAGCTGGGTCTCCAAATGGAATTTTATAAGGATTCAAACCAGCATTGTCAGGGAACCTATGGCCATGGCTTTGATGCTGTGGAGGCACCAGCACATTCCCAAAGCGATGGATTCATGGACAGCAATGTCATACAAAGGGTGGATGTGTCTCCTGCCACTCCTGTTAAATAGCTGAGGGTGCTGGGGGCATAGGAGGAAAACGGACTGCAGAAAGCAGGCAAGCTCATGTGTCCTCCCCAGGCACCATTTCCTCCTGCTGCTGCTGGAGACAGACTTCAGGGGTGATCGACCACCAGTATTACCCACACGGCGTTTCTCATATTCATCTGACACCTCCAGATTAAAGGGAAGCCAGTGTTGCCCTTTCTGGCCTGGATGAAACAGGAGGTGAGGTTGTTTTTATCACGGAGAAAACCCCATAAGGTGATCCTACTATTTTGGGGTGTGGTGCTGAGTGTGCCCGAGGCAACCACCAGAGAAGCACTGTTCTGGGAACAGGTCGCTGGCTAGGAAATCCCAGCCCACTTTTTCCATGAGTAACGAAGCAGAACAAACGCGGTTATTCAGCATTCTATTGCTGTGGTGGCATTTCCCTTTGTTTTCTACACGTCTCGGAGAGAGAGACATGGACGTGTGGCTCAGACCGACCCAACTCCAGTGTTCAGAGTCAGTCATCAGAACAATCCGTTCACCCACGTGGCTTACAGCTCTGGCCCATGGGAACTTGTTTTTGGCAGTGGTTTTCCTACTGCTTCAGTTACTGCTAAAGCAGGTTGTTTAATCGCTCCCTCTGCCTGGTGTCTATGAAAGCAGATCCCTGCCTGAGCCATCAAGGGATCGGCAGTTTCACAAGTCGATGAGAGGGAAAGCCTGCCACCTCACATTTGCTGTGTATTGTAAGAAGCGGATTTAAATACATTTCCCAATACTGACATGGGTTGTAAAACCAAAGCATAGGACCCCAATAAGAGAATATTTTTCTTCCCTGTCTGTAATTTCTTGTCTTTCCTATTTGCTGATTCTGATGCAGTGATGTTATCCTGGAAAGGTCCTTAAAAAACACCTATTGAATTACCCCTCTCTACAGTAGCATGACATACGGCTACTTTAACATGTTGGTCTTGTTTGTTCTTTAAAATGCCCAGTGAATGTTGCATTGCTACATTACCCTGAACATTTTTTGAAGTCTCCAACACAAACCTGCTGTCAAACTCAATACTACTTGCCTTCCCCTCAAGGGGAAGGGAAGGATGTGGGCATTGTCCTCATTTCTTTTGCATATTGGCAAATCATAAATGTGTCCTCTTTCTCTTTTCTGGAAAAAAAAAAATATCTAATTTCATGCTTCCTGTAGGTTGTACCTTCCTTTAGAGTTCAATCTTTCTGAGCATGTTTTTGTTGATGTGACAGACTGTGGCCGAGCCTCATTCATACGGACAGCTGGACGGCTGAGAGGAGAATTACACCAGGTGCTTCACACACAGTGCTATAATAAAGATAAATCCCTAAATGGGATTTTCCCTCCTCTGTTTTTCTCTTCCTCCCCCCTGCCCTGGCATTGACCTTTTCAGGTCCCACTTCTTACCCCCCCAGCCCATTCTGCAGAGTGGTCGTCCACCTGCTCCTCTCCTGTTTATGTTCCTGCTTTAGCTCCTAGAGTGTTTGTACCCGCCTTTATTTTATTTCAATACTTTTATTCCTAACAGGTATTTGTAGTCTCTGACTATGAATAGAAGTGCTCGTGTTTCCTCTCAGCACAGTCATCACCCACGGTTTGATAGTTCTTGATAGTTCACCATACATTTTCTGACCAGAAGTTTGAGAGGGACTAGTGTAGGACAGACTTGTGAGGCTCTACTTGAAATGTCTCACCAGTTTGACCACAAGCTGCTGATAACCATTGCTTTTTGTACTTTTCTTAAGGCCCTTCACATACAAGGGCACTTTCGATTGCTGCCTTATCGAGCTCATGGTATGGCACAACAACAGATTCTCTTTTGACCACTTAGCCAGTGAGATAAGGCCTTTGGTTGGTCTGAGGTGGTTTTTCCCTGCCAAACCATGCTGTTAGAAACCTCCTCATTGTTTCTTGCAGCTTTCTAGTCCCCAAGGTGCTTGCAGATCAATCATTTAATCTTTTACTCTAGCATCTTCCTTGGTGTTGCAGCTATGTGCCCTGGTCTGTGATTCCCCAGACCTTTTTTTCCACTCCAATTTGGCTTTTCACTTTCCTTACCTGTTGTGGTGAGTTGACCTTGGGTGGACTCCGGGAACCCGCCAAGATGGTCTGTCACTCCCCTCCTCAGCAGGGAAAGGGAGGGAGAAAATAAGACAGAAAAAATCCTCGTGGGTTAAGATAAAGGCAGTTTAATAAAGCAAAAGCAAAGACTGTGCTTGGGAGCAAAGGAAAACCAAAGATTTATTGTCTACTTCCCATCAGCAGACAATATCCAGCCAATTCCTGGGAAATAGGGCTTCTGGACGCATAGCAGTTGCTTTGGAAGACAAATGTTGTAATAATGAATGCTCCTCCCTCTCCTCCTGTTTCTTAGCTTTTATTGCTATGCAGATGTCATAAGGTATGGAATATCCCTTTGGTCAGTCTGGGTCAGCTGTCCTGACTATGTTGCCTCCCAAGATTTTGCCCACCCCCAGAATACTGGTGAGGTGGGAACGTCAGAGAGACAGCTTTCATTCTGTGCCAGCATTGCTCAGTGGTTGCCAAACCACTGGTGTGTTATCTCCGCCTTTCTAGTTACCGATACAAAGCACAGCACTATGAGGGCTGCTTCTGGGGAAAAAATAACTCAGTCTCAGCCAGACCCAATACACTGTGCTTATGCTTTTTCTGATATGTTACTTCATAGAATTGTAGACTTGTCTAGGTTGGAGGGGACCTTTCAGATCATCGCATCCAACTACCAAAACCTCCACTAACCCATGTCCCTTAGCACCACATCTACAAGTCTTTTAAATACCTCCAGGGATGGCAATTCCACCACTTCCCTGGGCAGCCTGTTCCAATCTTTGATAATAGCTTCATTGAAGAAATTTTTCCTAATATCCAATCTAAACCTCTCCTGGCATAACCTGAGGCCATTTCCTCTCATCCTATTTCTTGTTACTTGGGAGAAGAGACCAACACCCACCTCGCTACAACCTCCTTTCAGGTAGTTGTAGAGGGTGATAAGGTCTCCCCTCAACCTCCCTTTCTCCAGACTAAAGAACCCCTTGGTGTTAGATCATTTGCTTTGCAAGCTGCCTATTCTTTTTAATAGGCTACTTATCAAAGGTGCAACCAGAGCAAATAGAGCCAGACAAGTAACTTCCAGTAACATGGACATGGGTGACCAGAAAAAGATTGGAAGGGAAAAGCTATCTGAACTCACTGTTTGTCAGGAAAGCTTTTGCTCAAATCTTAAGGCAGTGTGCCAGCGTTAAACTTTCCTTAATTATTTACTCCTTCCTGCCAATTTATCAGGCAATTATATTTCAACTCATTTTCTGCAGAGATTTTCCTTACCCGCTACAAAGTGCTGATACTCTAAAACAGTATTTGCAACAAAATATGGAATTCCCATAATTGGGAATTTTAAATTGACTTAAAAAATAAATAATTGTTTGTGGTGCTGCTATGCAAGCCAGCAGGTGGGTCTACAGGCCCTTGAGTGTTGCTATCATGTGAAGTAGCAGCTTCATAGGTAATGCATGGAGAAATTGGACTCCTGAGGAGCTCACAGATCCACAGGGATGGCAACACCAGTAGTGGTGACAGGGAAGCTGCTGGCAGCAATTAAGAGCGACATGAAGGGAATGAAAGCAAGCTCTGCTCTTGTTCACCCTCCAAACTCAAAACCCAATGTTATTCATGTAGGCAGCAGTGAGTTTCCCTGCCCCATTTGAAGTTTATACCGTTCTGCCAAAAATGCATTTATAAGTTTTACATAAGAGGTTTGTATAACATAGAGGTTTATATAACATAATGCACCAAAGACTTTAACCTATGAATTTTACATAAGCTGTTTCAAGTAGAGGGGATCAAACCACAGGATGTGTTTCACAAGCTTGTATTTTAAAGTAAGGATTTTACTAAAATTATCTCATTATAGTGCAGAATTCACTGAAGACTAAATAGTATATAGTTTAATACCTCCGGTTGTTCTACACTGGACTGTTTTCTGTAGTCTTAAAAAAAATAATAAATAAAATCAGTAACATTAGAGATGTCCTAGAGCTCCCTCTGGTCTCCAGAGATGATAAAATGAGTTTGCTTGCAAATATGTTAATCACGCACAGTCCTTGCCGCAACACTGAGCAGATGAGTGACTGGGAAGACGAGGAGCACAGCATTAGAATTGCTCCACTTGCCAAAGCCGTCTCCAAATAAGCTCTTACGCTGCCTGCGTTGACCCTGCCCAGCAACCCCAGCACACCGCAGTGCAGCCCCGTGCTGCTGGGCAGGGACCACCAGGCACTTCGCTTCGGCATCAGCAATGGTGACAGATGGCAGAAAGGTGGCCTGATGCCTCCCAAATAGTTATTCAAAAGGCTAAACGTGAACATCCTTCTTACCCTGCTCACAGGTAGGGTATGAGAGACTGGGCTTGGTCTCCCTCATGCCCTGCCTCCCAGCCCAGATCTCCTCACCCACCCTGGTCTGCAGCACCATTTTCCTCTCTGTGTTCTCAAATTGGGTTTTAGACCCATTCCAGGAGTACTGAATTGGGCAATTTACTCAAGTTGCAGGTTGCTGCCCACTGGGCCCCATGAAAAAAAAAAAAAGACTGGGATTCAACAGTTATCTTTATTTTCTCTCTTATTCTCAGTAAACCTAAATTTGCACCCACACCTATCCGCATTGAAGAACACTTTCAAACAGAGCTTATAAACCCAGAGCTAATTCACTCCTAATTAGAAATTGGGATTCCTGGCAGAGGGACAGATGCTGAAATGCTTTTAAACTTGGAGGAAACCCAGCATAAAGGTGCCAAAGCTAAAGCAGGAAAGGTCATTTTGTTTGTTTTTTTTAACCAACGCTATTGTTATGATACAACTCCTGGGGTGAGTACACACGGGGCTGGCTCCTGCAGGGAGGGCTGCTCTCTAGTGGAAACGTGTTTCTCCTGCTGGCTGTGGCACTTGCAGTACTTCTCATGTAGATGGTTTCCCCTCTGTGAGGACACTTTTCACCCTGAAGAGGTCCCCAGCCCCACCAGGGCTTGGGAGACTAGCAGAAGCGTGTTTAGTGTTGCCCCCCACAGGGACACACAGTTGGTGAGGAAACATACAGAGAGCAGAGGCTTGTCAAGAAGCCTCTTCATTGCCCACTAGCTAGCACACTCAAGGGGGAGGATGATTTCAATTTGGGGGCCTCTGGCTCCTTGTTGGCCAGGGAGAGGCAAGGAGGTGGAAGGAAGAGATGGGAAGAGCACAGCCAGTGGCCACGGAGAGCTGCTTGCATGCCCGCACCTGGGGGACACACAAACAGCCCCGTGTTCTGCTCTGAGTGAGAGGAGGCACCTTCCTCACCCAGCATTTAAACATCACTGGTCTGTCCCTGCCTGCCTTTCAAAGGCTCATGGTTTCTCGTCCCTGCAGGTCCCCTGGAAGGCAGTGCTGACCTTGCACATCGGTGAGTGTGGAGCTGGGGTTTGCCGGAGTCAGCAAGGTGCCTTTGCCGTTGCCACCAGCATCGGTCCTGCCAGGAAATGAGAGGAAACTGCTCTGGGTACTACAATCACTACTGGGCTAGTCTAAGTAGAGGAGAGGCTCGGTGGCGGGGTGGGCTTGTGACCTAGAACCCATGTGTCTTAAAGTACTGGGCTCGCCTAATCACGTTGTTGACGTAGTAGTTGTCTCTGTCGCACGGGTTGTCCTCGTAGACCTGGAAGTTGCCCATTTTTGCACGGTAGGTGCAGATTCCCCCTGGAAAGAGTTAAGAGGAGTTGTTAGAGGCTTATAAGTAAGAAATAGACATGTAAAAGCAAAAATTCCTAGCCAGAAGGGCCACGCATCTCACCAAACCCACGCAACTGCTTGGGAAATTGCTAATTGTGCTTTATTATCAACAAGTGACTGATTTTGCAAGAGCCTTATTTCTACAGTGAAGGAACCCATGACTCTCCAAATGCAGTTGGGAATGGCATGCTGGTCCCAGAAAAGAGTGTAATCTAAAAAAGCAAGGATGGGAGAAGGAGAAATAACATAGGGTGAACAAACCAGCAGGCAGGTAACAGGGACTACAAGCAAACCTGGATCCCACGCTTCCTTGGCACAATCAACAGCCTGCCATGATAAGCCTGTTGTGTTGCGGTGCCTCACTTGCTGCCTTCTCCAGTGTCTTTTTTTTGGTTGGTTTCTACCTTATTTATCCACCTGATAGCCATTTCACTTGTAGGATGAACAGAAAAGAGGGTGACTTGAGGCTTGTTCACTTTCACTGAGCACAATGCCTTTGCAAGGGATTTAAGGTGGTCATGGAACCAGCCATTCACGAGTGGTGGCCCAGCTGCTCGAGGTAGTGGCCCTCTGTGGGCATTTGTCACTGAAGTCAAGGGGCAACCTGCCGAAGCTGTGCCAGATAACCTTCACCCAAAGCTACATGAGGTGCCTTCATGCTGCTGTGGCAGCTCCCAGGCTGGGCTGGTTTCCCACTGCTTCCTACTGCAGAAAAGCTGCCAAGGAACCTGGTGTCCCACCACAGCCTCTGTTCTGCAGGCAGAAACACGGGGAGGCTGTGTTTTGAGCTGGAGACATAACTTCTGTATTCAGACTTCTTGCTGGTCCGCAGTTTTGGGTTCCCCCTATTAGCTAGAAAATTCTGATGGGTTTGGTTTTGTTTGGTTGGTTGTTTTTTTTTTTTTTGGTAAGAGATGCTGTAAAATCTGCCAGACTGATGCTCTTTTTCCATTAAAAGTGACACCAATGGAAGCACAGCACTCCCATCACTCAGGACACTCTGCCTTATTGTAATACAAACAACAAATCAGCACCTGGTATTAATTAAATGTTGTTAGAAACCTTCATGTGGTATTTAAATGCCAATAAAAAAGCTGCAGTAACAGACCAGTGTGCAGGATACCCCACTGAACCCACACCGATAGAAAGTCCTTCAATGTGCGCACTGAGATGCAAATTGCAAACCAAAGTGCTAACAGAGAGCAAAAAGCAAAAGAGGGCTGTTAATTTTTTTCTGGTTTAAGAATCTTAGCTATTCATGCCTTGCCAGGTGCATGTAATGCAGCTTTCCCTCTTTGCTTCTAGATGTAACCTCGAGCATGTCCCTTTCTGGTACATAGCCCATCACGTACCTCTCAGCTGCTGGTCCCAGGTCCAGCTAGGATGTCTTGCCCGTACTTCATTAATTGCAAGAACCAGGATAGTTGAGCACTGGTTTATGTGTTCTTCGCTATCCCACATTCCAAAAGGTTGGTATTGCTGCCTGCCAATCTAGAAAAGTCAAGCAAGAAAACGGCATTCCCTCTGAGCACAACCACCACTGTAACTTCCCCCTCTTCTTTGTACTTCCGGGATGTGACTCCTGGAAAAGACCTATTCAGGATAACACTTAAGCACAATGTTTGATGTAGTAGGAATGCATTTAAGTGCTGTCTCAAACACAGAACAGACACTGTCTAAGGTGAAGCCCTGGGATATTCACTACATGACTGTTCTGTTACTCATACTTATTGTCCTGATGTACCTGCATCAAGCCGTACTTCTGCTGGCCCTGGTCCCAGCCATTCTCCAGGAGCAGGCCAGCGCGGCTCTCCTGTGAGATGATAGCAGCGATGAGCGCCGGGTCCAAGCAGAGGTTTCTGGCTACTCTCTTAATTGGCACCTCATATTTCCTCAGGCGTACGATGTCTGCCTCAGCAGTCCTCCGTATCATGGCAAGCCCTGAGGTGTAGGAAAAAGTAGACTTACACACCCTCCCATCCAAAACCCTCACTTTCCTCTTGAGCGGATGTCTCAAAGGAGTAACTCCAGTTTTGAAGAAAAAGCAACTACACCCAGTCAGGCAGTGGTGCTTGAGGAGCAAGCACAGCCTTGTTGGCTCTGACTGTGGCCAGGGAGCTGCTGTACCAGTACCCAAGGATAATGAGGGGAAGAGGGTGGCTTCTCAGGAGGTGAGACCACATGTTTGTGGTCCTCTTCTGCTGCCGCTCCACCAGAAATGCGGCTCTGGAGTCAGAAAAGCGGAATTTCAAAATGCATTTGGAAAAAGCAAGAGATGCATCCCTACTGACCAGCCAAACTGCAGTTAAGAGCTGCATTGTTAGTCTGTGGATAGAAAGGTGGGGTTTTTTGAAGTAATTTTGGGACAGCTTGAAAACAAGCAAGTGAATTCAGATCCACGCTTGGACACACCTCCTGGGGGTCTGGGAGGTCTGACAGAGGTGCAGTGACATGGGGCAATAACACAAGGCAAGAAAGAGGGAAATGGGAAGGAGTTACCAAAACCAGGTTACCCAGAGGTAGGATGGCTACACACCTGGGACCCTCCCCCTGCAAAATGTGTCTCTGGCAGGTCCTTGCTGGCCAGCTCAGCCAACACACTCAGGAGCTAGCTCTGTGCATCTTCCCCCTTGAGTAGACAGGCCCCAGGGCTCTGTGAGGATGCTGATGCTAAAGGCCTGGTGGATGAAGAAGCCGTTTCAATAGAAAAGGGGTTGGGCTATTTCCCTTTGCTTAGAGGCTGAGGATCCTGACTGTGGGACGTGACGTCTGTCTGCCTGCTTCCCGACAGATCTGGAGGTTTCACAGCACCTGCCATTTGGGGAGGGGAAGTGTTGGTTTTCCCCTTTTGGCTAATTGAATAGTTTCACCACATTTAATGGAAGGCAAAGCATCTCTCTGTCAGGTACAAACAGTTTGACAAATCAAGCAATGAACGATACCTACCACAGTCTGGGGCTCTTACAGATGTACAGGAGATCGTGGGGGCCTGAAGAGCCCTTACATCGCCATAGCAACTGTAACTCATGGAGGGAGCTGAAAAATTAAACGGAGGTGTTTGAACATGCAAGATCTCAGAGCAATATTGTACAGCATGCTGCAAGTGACTACAAGTCAAGCATGAGGGATTCATCCAGACCCATAATCCACCTCACCTTGTGTTGGCCATGCTTGTGTCTTTCTCCATCAGCAATGTTATCAATGAAAGCTAGAGAAATTTGTTCTTTTCTAATTGAATAAGTTGAAACAAATGAAGCTAATGACAATTGATGAATAGGAGTCTGCCCCGTTAGGTCTAAAGGCCAGTGTGGGAGAGGGCAACCACAGCCTCTGCACTTATTTCAGAGGGTTTTTTTCCATTCAATGCCCTCCAATGTCCCTCAGATGCTAGCTGGCAGTACCTGAGCATCCTGGCTGGAATCATCTCCTGTATCGCTCTGTAACTTGGTGAGGAATTAATTCAGGAGAGTGCTTGCCTCAGCCTGGGCCAATTACCCTGCTTCCTCAATAACCAAGGAATAGCCTCCATCAAACAGCCTGCAGCATTTGTGACACCATTTCCAAGTAGGCAGAGAGATCAGATAAGGTTAGCTGGGAAAATGAAGAGGAGGTATGTCTGTGACTCCCTTTTGGTGTCAGTCCCATGCTCCAGATGTGTTTATTTAAAGGACGCAGGTGGGTGGCAAGCGGCCTCATATGGCAGCCGAGGAGCTTCAGCCACACAGGGCCTTAGAGCACCCTGCAGAAAGGGGACCTTGGGCCTGACCACACGCCTCCTCTCTGCAGTCCTTCTGCAAATAGTTCCCGGGGGCCTTTCAACAGCAAACCAAACCCAAACCTCAGCTCACCAACAAGGCCCATAAGGCCCAGTAAGAGAAGCGCAGGGATCATGGTGATGGCTCTCCTCAGCTGTCCCAGAAGACCTGGAAATACAGCAGTTTGCAAAACATGAAGAAATCAGTGCTGATTTTCAACAGCCCTGAAGCAAAACTTGCGTGCCAAAAGCTTCCACCCCGAGGCACCAGATGGGGATGGCATTAGCTGAAGATGGGTTGGGGAGCAGAGTCACCCTCTCCCCCTCACCCCTAGCACTGGATGCAGCCGCCAGCTTCACAGAGTGGTGGTGGGAGAAGAAGCAAGTGATGGGAGCTCCATCTGCTCTTTATTTCCTCCTTGTTTGGGAGATACGGGCTTCTTCTGAAGCTGAGTGTCTCCTCCATCTCGTGTGCCACTACACCGTCACACTGAGAGGGAAGGATCAAGCCTGGAGAGCTTGGGAGCAGGGAGGTCCCCTTCAGCAGCCTGGGACCTTTCTCAGCCCCTGTCACTTTATATTGCTTGATCACAAGACCCCTCCCGAGCACTCTTATCGTGTCTTTACAATGAGAAGGCACTGTACGTTTGCTTTAAATATATATGTGTTTGAAGTCTAATGTGCATTCATTCCTTTGCCTCTCTGTTCAAAAGGCAATGGGATTTTTGCTTGGCTTTTGGAAAAATGAGTTTTCAAAAATCAAGCAATATGACCTTTAATCCTCTGCTACAAGCGTGCAGGGCAAAGATTTTGCTGGTAAAATAATATTTCTGCATTAATTCCTGTGTGTGGTAATGGCAGATAATCACTTTTGTAATAAATGCATCTGTTGTGCTTATTAATAAAATCCCAAGATGTCATCAGATAGTACCTATCAACTAGAAAAAACATTGACTGTACTTGCCTTGCTGGTGAATGCATTTAAACTTAGCAGTTTTTATTGTTTACAAATTTTTTTGTAAGCTTCCCCCCCCCCCCCCCCAAGAGGGTTTC
>JAOXJM010000001.1:141472532-141482650 GCA_026413425.1 Tringa solitaria
GAGGGTTTCAAATACAAAACACACCCCAAGTCTTGTAGGCAATCATCATACAATGCTATTAACACTTGAAAATGCCTTATTGATTTTAATGACGTGTGACCTTTTCTCTAGCCTGTATTTCTATTAAAAAAACAGGCTGCACGGATGCACAAACACAAGGAGCCCACCGGTGTCATTGGAAAGACTCCCTTGTCCTGAGTGAGCTTATTCAGGCCAGCAAATGCCCACGGCCAGGGCTAGGTACACGCAATAGCACAGTTTGAGCTGTTAACACTGAGCATTGGCAAGCCCAGATCCATATAGTTGACCCAATACCTATGAATTCAATGACAAATCCACATGGGGTCCCATTTAAAGCTACAGGCTGTAGCTGTTTCCACATGCAGAAAATTGCTAGATTATTAAGTTATCATCAGTCTTATTTCCCCCCCCGCCCCTTTCCCACAGGCCTTAGACAGAAACAGCGTAGCAATCACAATATTGACAAAATGCTAAATCAAAACAAAATCAAGGCTCCTGGCTCTAAATAAATATTCTACAAGTTAATTCAGACTCACCTGTCTTCAGCTGGCCTTCCTCTGAGGCAGGTCACTTGATGACTTTTATATATATGTGGATGAAAAGGTACCCACCCTATGGGCTTTGGAATGTTAATTCCTACCTAGCGTGATGACATTTGTCTTAAAATACAATAAGTAATATATATTAAGAGCTTAGAACTCTTACGATTCCTTTCATCCAAAGTTTTGCACAAGCAGTGGTTAGTAACAGTTGGGACAACTCTGTGAAAGGAAATAAATCCTGTTTTTCCTCAATCAATGAACACATCGATGCACAATAAATGACTTGCAGAAAGCATTGCAGTGAATCAGTGGCAAAGGCCAGGCGAAAATCAGATCCCTGTCTAGTGCTCTCCTTGCTTTGCATCTCAGGTCAGTCTGGACACATTTCTGGAAGGGTTTTTGTCTTCTATCATCAACGATTCCAGGTTGACAAGCTTTTAACTGAGTACCATGCTTTCATATGAATGCCAAAAAGGACAATTAAAGAAAAGTATCTCACAGCTTCATGGCTTGCATGGAGCCTAATTCAGGAGGGTGACTTGAATACTTTGAGAGCAGAGGCAGGGTTTGACTTTCAGGCTTGGGGAGGCAGGACGCTACAGCTGAAATGAGGAGGAAGGGAACTGGTCCCTCAGCAGCTGAAGACAGTGGGGGGACACAGAGGGCCTCTGAAAGACTTGCACCATGTGGCCAAGACACTTTTCACACATGCAGAACATCTGAGTTGCTTGGAGATTGAAAGAGGCTGATGCCCTCTAAGCCTGCCCCCTTCCCCAGATTTTTTTCTTGTCCACATTCTGTCCAGCATGGGTGGAGGCTAGGAAGGCAAGATTTTCTTCCAGTAGCTTTCTCCTTGCTATTTTATACATCATAAATCCATCAATTCCCTCTCTTTTGGGCTTGAGACATGGAGGGTAAGAAACACTGTTTGGGCCAGATACTAATTACTGGGTTCAAAACCAAGTGATGCTTTATTAGCTTGTAAAGCACAGGAGATTATTTGACAGCCGATGACCCGACAGAAGGGACGTACACACAGCTGTGATATGATGCTACCTCTGATAGGCTGAAGAGGGGATGAGTTAGAAGGCGTCTTTCTGTATGACTAAAGCAGCTCCTTCTAAATGGCAGGACTTCATAAAGAGATATTCAGAAACACACTGGACTGATGTCCCTGAAAGATGTTACCTTCTTTCATACCACCACCGAATCTCTTTTTATATTTTTCTTTATTTTTCTTGGTATTTTGTTTAGAAGCACAAGTTTTTGGATTCATATGAGATTCCAGAAGGACAGAAAAATGCTAGCCCTCATGGCTGATAGGAGGGAAAATACATGAAAGCTATGGAAATATGACATAATTAATAAATTAATATTAAAGAAAAAGGACATAAAGGTTATAATTAAAAAACAAACAAACCAACTTGTAGTTTTAAGCCCGTTTTGCTTTTGTCTAATTTTTAAACGTAAAGGGTGCCAGTACATATTCCCCTTTTGCTGGATTTTGGTCAGCACGGTGTGTGGTTGGGAGGGAGGGGATGGAAGGTCAAGGAAAGAAAAGTTCACTTATCTAATGATATCTGTGTTTTCTTAAACGTAAGAAGCAGGAAAGCTTCCTGGTGCTCACAGGGGCATCCTGGCAGTAAGCTGCATTCGGTGACCACAGACACAGCGTCCCCATGGTCTTCTGCTGACACTGTTGGTTACACGGAGCTGAAGGTAGTACAGAGCGCACAGAAAATGCTACCGGACTGAATGGCATTTTCCAACCGTTTTACATAAGCTTGAAAGGAGTGCACTGGAGACCTGAAGCACACCAAGATCTAATACTACCAGTTCTTTCCTACTCACAGATTTTCACTTCCCCCCCGCCCCGTGCCAAGTGATCTACCAGGGTGAATTTGTTTTTTTTTTCATTCCACTTAATAGAGATGTGATCAAAATGGAGCATCACTTTGAAAAGCATTATGTCTTGCACATGCTGTTCTCCTTCAGGTCAAGGGTGATATCATCACATTTCACTGGGCGGTGAGAATGCTATCTAAAATTACCTGGAACAATACCTGTACTAATTACTGTCTCTGTTGTGAGTTTCAACACTGGTTTCATAACATCAGCAGGCAGATGCATTTCTCAGGTTGTTTCTTTTGACTGGGACGTAATTATACATAACACCAGGTATTCACAGACTTTATAACTGCTTTATAGGGCACAACAGCTGACGCATGTCACGGATGCCTACCACTAACTGGCCAGTTAAAGATGCATCTGTAGCATCACCTCAGACAAGCCCTCTAGAGTTGTTTTTCCCAACTTTTAAAGGGATATGGTCAGTTTAATAATTACATTTCCACTGATTTTCTTTTCTACATCTAGTCCGCCTATAAGTAATGACAGCAAAGGTCTTCAGACCTGTAAGATGTGAGGTGCTCAGCTTTCACTGTGCTTAGAAATGTATGGGTGCTGAGAGCCCCAATATTTTCCTTTATCTTGCCTTTCTGAAAAATGCAGGTGGGTCTCGAAATGACATCCTGCTCTGCACAAAGTACCTCTCTAGTCATCACATAAGATAACTAAGACCAGGGGTGTTTAAGGGGTGTGTGTGTGTGGAAAGTATTTTTCTTCCTGTTCTAAAACAAGACTTTGAATTTTACTGTAGGAAAGGGGTTCTAGCAAAGAGGTCACTGGACTAGATCTCATGAGACCTCAGTTCACTTCCCAGCTTAAAGAGAGATCTATCACTTAAAGTGAGTCATGTGAAGTTCGAGCCAGGAGAGGGTTTATGCTCATAAAACATGAACTAAGACGCTGTCATGCTCCAAAGCTGTCTCCCAAGTACTCGGATGAGACATAGTTCTGTTCCTGTCTGAGTCTAAAATGGCTGAGCCAGAGGAGCTTGGTCCTTACTTCCCAAAGTCTGGGCACTAGACTTGGCATCCCAGTGCCAAAATCTCTCTGTGAGTGGGAGTTTACAGCGCACACTCATGCATTTACTCACCAAAAGCGGCTGCAAAGCCCACTTTGTTTAAACCAGCCACGGCAAGACCAGTCTTGGAAGGTAACCTCAGGAAGGCAGAAACCTACATTAACCTCCCTTTTGTGTGAAGCATGCATGCCCCTCACCGAGACTGGATGCACGTGTGTTCATTCCTCAGCCTGTGGAGGTTGTGTTACTGCGCAGCAGAGCACACCAGAGCCACAGGGGAAGTTGGTGGGAAGACAAGAGAACAGCCCTACAGCCCCTTGCAGGGACACAGGCGCCTCAGCTTCAAGTTTCTGAGACTGCCTTGGTGCTTCATATTGAACAGGAAGAGGTGGTGAGGGAAATAAAATCAATGCAATATTTTGTAGTAAGTATGGAAAATACACAAAGTATTGAGAATGGGAAGGACAACCTTATTTCCTCTCAAATCCCTAAGTCACAAAGTCACATTTTCTCTTGATCCCTCTTTCCAGTCCCACAATCCTGACACTGTACAAAGCTTCAGAGGGGAGAAGGGAGAGGAATGTCACACTTGGGTAAAACATTTTTGTAGATGCTCATTCAACAGCCCCCTGGATGCCTTGGATCCCACCCCAGGGCACCACCTGCTGGAGAGGAAACCAACACATTTAATCCCAAATTCTGGGTTCCAGGAGGAGACTGAAATTAGATACCTATGAGCACCTAATTCTTGATGTTCCTAGGTCCTTCAGTAGAGATACTCTTGTTTTGGTTTCCCACGTACTAAATGGGGATAGTACATTCATGACTCACGGGGATGTCAAACTAACATCCATTAATAATTTATTAACTTTACCCATTATTCATGATAACTATTAAGAGCATTTCTGTGTGCATGGGATTCATGATACAAAGCACTGAAGCCTGTCAACATTTTAGAAACCAAACAGGAAACAGTTTCAGACTTTTTTTCTAGGGCAGCACACTAACAAGAGAAGCAATTAGCGAGGAGGAAGAAGATCAGGAAGGCAGTAAGTGTGGTTTTGTGTATTACAATCACCTCATTTTCACATAATGACATCTTGGGAAAACCCAGTGACTACTGAAGATTGCATGGTTTGTGAAGCGGATAAGTTAATTTTTAAACCTTTTTTGTAAGAGTCACATGTTGAAATCATACCAGGCAGGTGATGTCTGAACAGGCTGTGTTCAAAAAAGTAAAGTATATTAACACAGATTGAACACTGAGCTGACACAGCTACACGGCTCCTGCACGAGTGGTGGTTTACTTTAAGCAGCTCAAGCCATGGCTCTAATAGCTAATCCAAAAAACGTAGCCTTAGAATATCCACGTCATTGGATCTCTAAATACAAATTTTCTTGACTAACCCCTTTTATCAACAAGCATCAAATATCTCTCAGTGTGCATGGACTTAAAACTAATCCACAAAATTTGAACAACATCTTTTTTGGTGATGCTCTTATGTCTTACCTACTACTATTGCCAGTTTGCTGTGCAAGCTTAAATTGATAAAAAAGGTATGGGCGTATGTTCCTTTTTGCAGCACCCAATACAAAGCAGTGCTCTCCAGGGGGACAGATAACAAGGAGCATCTGGGACACTGGATTGTCTTGAATCAATCATATTTGACAGGCTTAACACTAAAGGCTCCAAAGCATGATCCAAGAACAAAAGATCAGAGTAGCACTTTGAGCAGTTACTTCAGAGCACTAATTTGCTCAAATGTGGTGGAACCCATCTATCTATTTATCCTTTAAAGGGGGCTTGGAGGAAACATCCCCCTCAGAAGAGTTCAAAAATATTCTACAGTAACATCGAGTACCCTCCACTTCCGATTCCTAGAGAGGCTTTCCTTAAATTCTGGAGTGAAACCTCCCTCTCAAACTGTTGCATAGAGCTGTTCTAAAAAGTCAGACAGATAAACCCACTACTGAAAGAATTTTCCCTTAAAAAAAGTGGAATACACAGATACTGAATATGCAATTCATACATCGAGTGCAAAACCTGCACTATTTCTGCATCAGTCTGTGCTTGTATATCTGTGCGCACACGTGCACGTGTCCATGAGAGACAAAGTAACAGCATCCCTCACGCCGGCTTGAGGACTCTTACATGGCAGACCAAGGGCTCATTTTAGAAACTGTACTGTTCAAAGCCCAACCTCCTATAGAAACTTCCATAGGAAAGTATTCCTCATAGAATTTCTAAGCAGGAAATAGCACAATGTGGGTTGCTTGGAACAGAGGTCTAGAAGGCATCAATTCACCTTTTGCGTTGTCCTCCTTCAGTGACTCCTACTACACCTGCAGGCAATCCAACTCGCTAACAGGGTCTGAGAGCAGCTGCTCAGTTGTTGCCCTCTCCAGTTTGTTGCTCAACTCATCTCTTTCAGGGTCCAGACTTCTTCACCTCCCAAATCCCAAAGTTTAACTCAGTACTTAACTTCTCAGTAGATTTCTTGAGCAAACCACAACAAGCATAACATAGGATCAACCAGCTATCACACAGTGCCCAGTCGGGTCCAAATAATCCAGCATTAAGAGCTGAGCGATACAGACCTTGTTTGGTTATTATTGTCTCCATGCATTTCTTTAGTGATTATTTCATGCAAGCATCAAGCACAGACTTAAGCACTAATCTTTACTAAAGTTACATGCTGAGATCATGCATAAGCCCCATTAACTTCAAAAGCTATGTGAGACTGTTTCTCATCTATTGTATAATACCCTTTCATGGCTAATACATCCCAGACCAGGTACCATTTTGTGATTAGTTTAGGCTCACGAACTTTATTGAGTCACGTCCTTACATACATGATCTATCTGCTGCAAGCAATTAATCACATGCAACCTGTGTCCTTACTAAACATCGTGTATCATCATCTCATTGATTAGCCATATTGCCACTAAATCACTGTTGACAAAGCTAAGCTTTGTGCTTTTCAAGCCTCTACAGCTGATATTTCTTTCTGTTGGTGCTCTCTGTACTGTTCACACTTCTAGCTTGCTGACCCAGCTCTTACTATTATGGACGCTTCATTATTTAACGCAAAATCACTTAACTTCACCATAGAAGAATAACTTGTGCCTCACTACTCAAATTAGAGTAATTTTCCAATTCTTAAAGAATTTTTCAGTTTCAGCAAAAATAAAATTCTCAGATTTGGACTGTTCATCTCAAAGTAATATGCAGATCAAGAATGGAGATCTTACCAAGAGGACCATTCAATGAGTTTTAATCTTCATTCAAGACAGAAAACACAGAAAGCAGACACAAAAGTAAAGACTTGCAGCAGACAGATCTATGAGACTACTGCTTCAAAATAAATTCAAACTTATTAGTACAAACAGGTCTCAACTTTCCCTTTTACCCAAACCAAGCATTACTACAAACTCCTAATATCAGCACTGGAGTGCATGTGGCATATTACAAGCCAGATGAAGGAAAAGGTGCAACTGAAGATTAACCTAGAAAAAAACCCCAGCAGTTTTAAAGTGACATGAAACCACAGACTCTGAGTAGAATTTGCACTGAGTTTGTAATGAGTTCACATGTGGAACTGAATAACCTCTGACAACGCACCACGCTGGAATCCTGACAAGCCCACATGTGTTTCCACACAGCACGCAACTACGTTAGACATAATTTTTTATTTCCACAGCCTATTCAACATAATTAGGACTCAGAGATGAGTCTTTCTAAGGCACTCTTAAAAATTCTACTGGAACATTGCTTTCCTAATTTCATCCAACTGGATGAAAACAAACAAAAAAAAAGCACTTTCTAGTGCATTTAGAGAGTCTGCCCATTAAAAAGGAGATAATCTTGAAGCAAGTTTAGTTTATGCTTCTAGTATATTGATGTAAACAGGCAGCTGTGTAGATCTTAAGCTGATTGCCTTCTCAAAGTGGTTCCTTAACATCAGACAGAACCGTAAGCTAGAAGTCTAGAAAGAGCATGTGCAACTTTCTGATGGACTTCTGATTCTGATTTATTTTTCTTTTCTGATGGAAAAAAAACCCAAACCCATAGCACCTAGACCACCTTATTTGAAAGGACGCAAAAGTCAACATTAGAATTAAAATAATTTTATTTCAATGTATGTGAACGGAAATAAAATATAATATTTTTTTTTTAAACTTAGAGATATATTGCTGTGCTGGCCCAATCACAAGTGTTCTCCAATATAAGGCAGCAGGACTGACTAGACTCACTTCACTGCTTTTCTGGACCAACTGGATTCAAAATACCACCTCAAAAGGGTCCTTCAGTACACAGCAAACTTTGTTGTTTAGTTTTTTTAGGTTTTTTTTTTTAAACAAAAAGAAAACACATCAACTCTTCACCTAGCCAGAAATTCTACATTGTGATCCAAGGAAGATCTCCCTTGAAAATTCTGTTCATTACTTAAGAACAGTACACAGTATGCGGTGCTATATCTAAACTTAACAGATCAAGGTTTCTCCCAAATACTTTTTCTCTATTCTACTCTCTTGTACAAAGCATCTGCTATAAAATCCACACATTTAAAACCACAGAATTATACAAACCTGTCAACAAGGCTGTTTTCAGTATGCTTGTTGCTATGTGCTATTACCCACTGTATCAGCTTTCACATGCAGCGTACATAGATGGTAAAAGGGCATTTCTCTTGGCCATCTATTTCAGAATTCACATAAGTTAACGACTGTTCTTAAAACTTATAGTGCAACGTAGTTAAGTTATTCAATATTATGATATGGCACCATAAGATAAGCAATCATTTGTTAAAATGCACAATTCATTTACTAATAATTTTGTAGTGCTTTATTGGTAAGTAATAATAAATTTGAAAAGACTACTGGAAGAGGAACTGACAGGGAAAAATATTTTTGAAAAGTGTCTATCGTTGCCTTAAATAAAGAAAATCAGAAAAAAAAATGGAACTGTCAGATTCAAGGAAAACAATAGGAAGTTGTTCTTCACAAAACGCAGTTAAACTGTGGACTCCTTGCCATATGATGTGGATGCTAGGATACTATAAGGATTTAAAGAGATTTTTTTTTTTAAACCCTACTACTTTAACCAGCAAATGCTCTCAGATACAGAGTTCCCCAATCCCAAGATTTCTTAAAGTATATTCTAGGGAAGCATTGCTGTCTGCTCACTCTGTTTTTAGTCTTCCTTGTGCATCTGCTTTCGGCCACTGAGACTGGATGCTGAGCCAGAGGGACCTTTGGTCTGATGTGGTACAGTTGTTTCTAACAGTTACTTCAAATCACTTCATAAACTTAGACTTAAGACAAAGTTCATCATTTGCCATGTTATTTAGTTAGAAGGACTCAGATTTTTAAATTACAAATGACTTCCAAAAAAGGAAAAAAAAATATTTAAGCTTTTTTCTGCTATGATTCAGTTGTATAAAACTGTATAGAAAAATGAGCATTATGTGCAGATGTAATGAAAAGCAGTAAGCTTTATAAAAAACATTCTTAGAAATGTACCAAGCATAAACAAAAGATGATTTACAAATACATTTAGTTGTTCTTCTAGTCATCATCAGAATCTGAATCATATTTCTTTCCTCTGATGGTCTTCTTCTCCAACTTTGTAAAGCTTGTTCCGTACTTCTTTTGACTTTGAAAAGGTGGATCCATCAAGTTTCCACTAGAGAAAAAGAGTAAGACATGTTGACTGCAGCCATATTCATGCAGACAGTAAGCAGTACCTCTAATTCCATGTTTCTCCAGAAAAAAATTGTAAGAAAGCACAACCCCTACTCCCTAAAGCCACCCTAAGTAGCATTGTGGTGTTGCTAGCATAGCACATCCTGGACAAAATAGCCTGAATAAGTGTAGTTAAGACAGGAGTGTGAGTGGATCATGCTAAAAAAACCAGTCTAGTCAGATTAAACAGTATCCTGGGAATTACAGAGAGACTTTTCAAAACAAACGAGGAGCCAGAAGTATAAAAGAAGCTGAAATTTAACAGGGACTTTGGAGTCAAAACTGGGTTTTTTACTGCCAGAAGTCACCTTGTATTATCTCTGTGTAGGCCAGAGAGAGTAGCTTCCCCATCAGACACTGCACTCCTGCTAGTAGACTATGAGGGACTCACACCTCAGTGTGATGTACGACCCTGTGGGAGCTCTCTCACCCGTGTGTGGGTCCATGGGTTGTTGGCAACACCACGTGTTCACATGAAGCCGGAGCACCCACATCTCCTACAGCACAGCTGAGCTGTAGGAGAACCTCCCCTTGCTCAAAAAATGCTGTGTGTGCTTTCACTCACATGACCTGTGAGGGGCTGGCATCTAAGTGCCAGTGAATGAGCGAGCAATGAGAACCTTCTGGAATTAGCTATACAATGGCATTTAGAAATTTGTAGGCATTAACATTTTGTAAATCCTAAATGTAAAGTTCACTGATTGCTAGTTAATTACATGTCAGTAGTAAGTCAATACACCACTTGAATCCTGATTTTTGTCAATGTGACCTGAAGAGTTTTTCCCCTAAATACAGTATATCCTTTCACCATCTGCTGTCAAGGAATCATGGAATTATCAGAGTTGGAAGGGACCTCTAGAGATCATCTAGTCCAACTCCCCTGC
>JAOXJM010000001.1:141483139-141522374 GCA_026413425.1 Tringa solitaria
TATATTGGTGTCTGGCATTCTTCCTCCCCAGGTGCAGGACCCTACACTTGCCCTTGTTGATTCCTATCCCACGGGTTGAAGGAAAAGAACTGTTTCTAGGCTCCAGAGAGGACTATCCATTTTTAGAAATTCCAGAGTGAGACATTACATTCAGAGCAGGGTGGAAATACAACACTTGTACAGAAATGGATGTCTCCTGGAATGGATCTCCTGGGCTTTGCAAAGCCCAGGTACCAAACTCAGGATTTGGCAAAATGAACAGAGAATGAAACAACACCCCCAACTCCACAAGGAGCTAAGAGCAGAATACACAGCACTGGTAGAGTCAAGTAGGAAGTAAAATGCTGTAAGCCAATGTACTAACGTGTACGTGACGCAGTTTAAGGATGATTTGCCGAGTTTTCTCTGAAGCGGATTAGAAATGCTCAAACTGTACCGCATTGCAACTGTGACATCTAAGCATCTATAGCTGATTTAGAAAGGATTACCTTAGATGCATGACTCCCAGAGGCTGTATCAGAGCAGTGTAGCTACTCCATACATCCCACCGCAAAAACTCGTGTTTATTTTTATTATTGTACAAAAAGGACAACATAACACTCCTTATAATGTCTCAATACTTTGCTGGAGATACTCTCTTCCTTCCCATGCCAAAACACACAGATTAAATAAATGGATTAAACTCTGGTGTGTCTTAAGCATACAACATAGCAGTCAAAGTTACAAACTTTTACAGATTTTCCTGTCTGCAAGCATATTCTTCTTGCACTGTATCTGAAAATAAAACAATTGCAAAACAATTAATTACCTGTAATTAATTACGTCCGCACAGCCTAGCCTCCATTCTAAGGTCTCTGTAGTGAAGTCATCAGTGTTACCAAGATCAGTAAAGCCCACAACATAGTCTTGTGTTTTTCCATCTTTTACTAGTGCTAGAGTGGGGATTACTTTGATGCGCAGTCTCTCGCACAAGAAAGGAGATTTTTCAGCATTTAATTTCAAGAATTTTGTCTCAACATGTTTTTTTGCCAATACAGTCAAATGTTTGTCCATTATTTGGCACCTGTGAAAAAAAAAAAGTATTAGAATCAATAAACTGAAAAATATGTATTTTAGAGAAAGTTTAAAAGGAACAGTAAAGAGCCATTTCTATCATATTAATTCCTCAGATATGATCTTTGTAATTCAGAATTTCGTTTCAGGAGTAGCCATGTTTCAAAGGTAGCTGGACTTAATGACTAGGAAAATAATGGCTTGAAGCACCTTTGTTGTATAATGACACCATCTATTTCTCTAATTTCTTTCTAATTACTCCCACATACACCTGAAAGCCTCTCTCTTGAAGTCTGCATTTATTGATGAAATTTCCCTCTTCCTGCTCTAGTTTCACTGCCTGTCAGCTGGAAAAAATTCTCTATAACTAACATTCATATCTCAAGTACTCAACATACCACAGCGTTTTGCTTTTTTTTCAGTCACCACCTCCAAAACCAAGACGCAGTAACTCACTGAACACAAAATGCTAAGGGACAGTACTATAAACTGCTCAAAACATTTGTCAGATTACAGAGATTTGTGGACCTGTCACCTGCAATCTCAGCTTCCCGGATTGTCTTCCTTTAAATGGTTTGGAGTAGCTGCATGAGCTCTGTGATATGACTGTCCTTTAACTCAAGAGAAGAGCTGAGCAGATCAAAAAGCTGCAGTGGGCAAGGATGAAAGCAACTTGATATTGCAATTGGTAAACCTGACACACTAGCTTCAAGCTGGTTGTCAGCATGACACATTTTACAAAGAACTTTAGAGAAAGTTCTTTTTCCTGTCTGAGTCTACAGACTTTGTTGGTTCAATAAACAAGAACCAAACAACTCAAACCTGTTCTAAACTACTTTATTTGCAGAGACAGTCTTTTAACTTGAGTAAAAGCTAGCCAAATACAATCACTTCGGATATTTATGAAACTTAATCATTTAACTTAGAAAATGTAGGACGCAGATACCCCACTGCATAATCTGGCTTTGACCTCTTTGCATTTCTCACATTAAAGCTGTTTCAGTTTATATTCTATAGCTAGAGAGAACATAACGCCTTGGTGGCAAAAAACAACCAAAAACAGGACAACTGGCTCCTCCTTCAACGAACTACTCTACTTTGCAACTGCATTTTAACAGAAGAGCTTGAGACAGACCCACTGAGGAACAGCCTCAACAACCCAGAACTTCTAAAATTCTTCCAAGGAAGTGGGAGATTTTATTTTAGGTTCCTATTCTGAGGCAGAACAAGTTCTCAGATCTAGGTCTCTCACACCCTAAAAAAGTGGCATAATCACAAAGGCACAGGCACAAAGGGAAAGCAGCTGCAATTGGTAGACGCAGATCTTTTCAAAATAAAAGGTTAAATGCTGGAGATCCCTAAACAAGTTTTTTATATTTTTATTTTTGTTTGCCAGAACTGTCCAGAATATCTCTGTCTGAAATAACCAAAGTGATCTTTTTGAAATGCTTCTCTTTTATGGCTGCTACTTTTATAGACCTGGCTTCCTCAAACTAAATCAATAATGAAACACAGAACTCTCAAATATTGTCAAAGACATACATTTGTATTCTAATCAACTACATAAAAGAGTATCAATTGTTGTTGAATCATGTTCAGATTAACTGCAATGGAAAAAAAATATTTTAAAAAAAATAAATCAAATCTTGAGAAGGGAGTGAGATTTGGAAAATGAAGGAAATGGAACACTTCTAAAGATGCCTATTTATTTCTGGGATTTGAAAGAACAATAGAACATGTCTGGTTTTGTTGACATCTATAAACAAAAGGTTTCCTGAGCATAGCTTAATTACTATACCTGAATGTTGTATCTCTATAGAAATGGCAAACCACATTTTTACTTTCTTTGACTTCTTGGAAAAAGTCTCTCTCGCTTGGGATTTCTCTGTATTCTCCGTGTCCTTTTGAAAGCCACTCCTTTTGGAAAACATAAAAGGAAATAATTAGTCTGGAGTTTGTTAGTCCTGCACCTGTCACACAAGCTCTACGGCTTTTAAGAAAAATAAAAGAGGGGGCCTGCAGTGGAAGCCCATTTCATACAGTAATAAAAGGAGAAACAAATTACTTCCCCCCTTGAGTTCAGTTTTGAAAATAGGCAAATGCCACTAGGTTAGATAATACTTTTGGGCTGCCTCTTTCTCAACAACAGGTAAGTGGTTGAGCAGTAAGGATACCTTACTTATTTGGAAATACAAATCTTATACAGAACTGCATAAATTTCTGCAGTGCAGCCTCTCATTAAGACTAGACTAGCTCAAAGGGAACACGCCAAGGACAGAAAATTCTCAGCATCTGAAAACTGCTAATCAACAGTCTGGGCTACTCTCTCTAAAATGTTTTTGTACACTCAATTGTGTTGTCTAAAACAGATTCAAGTCATTACATGTATTAAAATAGCTTTCTTCTAGCTTCTTCTCTATGAAAAAATCAGGGAGGAAAAAAGCCTACTAACTCACCTGCAACAGATGATGTTTATCTATTAAATATACACTGAAGGTATCTTAAAATGAGCCAGGCTTCCAGAAAACCATTCAGAAAACACATGCACACTGTTAGTCACAAGACGTATGGAGAAACAGAATTTCACAAGCTAAAATTTATAGGCAACTGCAAAAACTGCCTGATTAAGTGTCCAAATGTGGTTTAGAAAAAAAGCTAATCTAGATTTTCAACAAAGGCACTTAAGTGCAGCTTTACAATTAACTTTCAGTATTGTAGGTGTATTAAAACAAGTACAGACTAAGCAAAACGGAAGTAGCGCAGTATGACAGAACCTGACAAAAAACCTTTAATTTCCAGTGAGGGAAAAAGAATTTAGATAAATCACTGTTCCTGATCTTGCAGAGTCGGGGAGGGAAGATTTCCAAGCAAACCAGAAATATCCTGTAAGATAAATTATGATAGAACTAAGAATTTCCCAAACATTGTACACATTAAAAATGCATAGAAGTATGAGCACATGGAGAAGTCGTCATGATGCAAATGAAGAACTGACTTATCCCTCAGTGGGTATGCATTAATTCCCCTCTGCGCAATCCCATTCCAGAATAGTGTGGCAGCTTACTCCTTACTGAGTACTATCCTACTTCAAATTCGCATTTAAAAATGCATGAGAACAATGACTTAAGATCAACTGACATGAACAAGTTTTTGCATGAGAACTATCACGTCACATCTGAGAACATCCAAGTGTTATGACCTCTGAAAAAGGAAAACACTAGAAACAAAGATAAACTGAACTTCTGAAAACAAATGGTGTGCCACTTTCTGTTTCTGTGTTTCAAGAGTCAAAGCCGCTAACACTGCCTGTCCTCCAGCACCCCAACCATGCCATGATATTTTACTGCATTCCTGTTTCAAAGCATGGCATTAGCTTTCACAGGTTTCACCACCGCCAGAGCATCTCCTTCTCAACTCAGTTACCTCTTCTCCAACCCAGTCTATTTCTCTGTTCAGGTTTGCTTAGATGGAGTAAGCTAAGAAACCTACGGCTTCCCTACTTACAATTCAGGTCTCACACCATATATTACCAAAATTTTGGTGAGAACTATGTTCAAAGAGACTTTTTGGGGAACACAAAGACCACAACTTAGCATTAGGTATCAGGGACCAAAGCAGATCTTCTTTCCTGCAAGAAGAAATGAGCAGTCATACAAAGACACTTCATTTAGTTAGAAGGAGCAGGACAAACAATTTCACCCTAGGAACAAGGAAAGACTCTATATCATTCTTCTACAAAATACCTTAAGAGGTTACATACCGTAAGTAACAATCTTCAGAAGCTTAAGGAGCCTAGAGGCTTATGATTAGGTTGCCTGCAAGGCTTATGCTTCCAAATGGCAATGTTCAGTGAATATGGACACACTCAAATCTTTGTATGAGACTTTTTATCCTATCCTAATCATATCCTAATCATCTTTTCTCCTCCTGTTGAAAAACACAAAGCGTGCACACATGGACAGAAAGTCACTTTCCTGGATAGTTTAAAATTAATAAGTACAGAAAGGTGAGGAAGAAGAAAAAACCCAAAACTAAACAACCCCAAAACATACAGTTCACATACACAGTTCCCCTAGAATTTCCAAAAATTCTGTTATACTATACACATCAAGAAGTCTACATAACTACAGGAATTACTTGTTTCTGCTGCTGGGCCTTTTTCAGTGCCTCAAGCCTCCTTTGTTTAAGGCGTTCCAGTTCATCTTCATCCATTTGGTCCAGCTTCTGTATTTCAGCATCCAGATGTTCTTCCACAATCTTGGTAGTCTGAAGCATTTCATTCTCCAGAACTTTTTGAAGTATTTCAACAGAAGTATCAGCCGCCATCTTTAACTAGAAAGTGATCTTTTCAAAGCTGTAGAAATAGCAATACATGGAATTAATATTTATACTAACATTTAACTAAAAGCTTGACCTCTCTTACTTGCTATTCACACTGTAGATAAACAAAATGCTATGCTATTTGAAGGCAGCAGTAGATAGATCTTTTCTATAGTGCAATGCCCTTTGGAGAATACTTTCACAACAAACACAGATGGCAACAAAGATACCAGTGAAGTCCTATTCTCTCAATCGCAAAGGCAGCTGTTGAAAGTGTCCAGACATCTGAAATTACTTGTTGATACAAAGACATAAAAATCACCAGGCCCAAAGGAATACTTATCCCAAGCCAGACCCATGTACCTTTAATAAATATTCTGAAACTAGAAGATGCAATCAGAAAGCTCCAAGCTACTGGGAGGAGGTCTAAGATATCTCAGAGTAAGTCTAAGCAATGTTCAGTACATAACTTTCCAACAATAGTTTAAATGCAATTACTTTAAGTACCTGCTGCATATTAACATATTTAAATCTGAACTGACACTCCTTTCCTCAGCTAAAAGGCACGAAACAGCAAATGCTTTAGGCCAATAAACCCGCTTCAATTAGTACAAGAAAACTGCTATTGCAAACATCACTCTATGGCAGCTAGTGAAAGGATTTAAAAAAAAACAAACAACCACTACCTAATTGCTGTGTGAAGAAACAAAACTAAAATAATTTTCTGTAAAGTTTCCCTTGCCCTAGCACTTCAAAAAGCACAAAACACTAAGAACGAGGTTCATGAAGAGCTGGGGTTGTTCTCCCCCATAAACTTTCACTACAAAAAACTATTGCTATAACAAGTGACAGTTTCAAAATAGGGACAGTGCACAGTCACCCTAACCAGATTCTCAACCTACAGGACACATATTTGATGTCCTGAATTTGGGCTCTGGAGTACTCTTGGCTGCATTTCAAAACAGCCAAACCAGAAATCCAATGGCACTTGGTAAACATCTCGCACAGAGAGGCAAGAAAGCATTTTAAGTAGCGATGGGCAATGTACCAACGTCACGGCAGCACTCCAAGCGCACTGCAACATCAGCAGGGCTAACCCTGCCGCCGCTCTCCACACGTGTCACAGCCGCGCTGCTCTGACCTGCGGCACCTCCTCTTGAGTCCCTCTCCCCGACGCTGCCAACTGAAAAATCTCTCCATTAGAGTTTTCTATCCCCCTTCCTTGTATTTCCAGAGGAAATGACAACTTTGCTAGCGCAGGTCAGAGGCCACGAGGTCTTCAGGAGCGAGAGGGAAACCCACTCAGCTGGGGCAAAGGGAGGCTCGTCCTCCAAGCAGGCAGGAAGGAAAACGGGAAGTCAGTCCCAGCCAGTCCAATACAGCCTGAGATCCCAGAGGGTTCCCGGCTTCCCAAGTCACGGAAGCCGGGGTGCCAACAAGCGTTTCCGGGGCTGAGGGGGCCCTACGCCCACAGCCCACTCCCGGGGGGCTCCGCACCGCTAAGGGGGGCCTCGGGTCCTGCTCGCCCCGCTACTAAGGAGGGGCAACAGGGGCCCGGACAGCACCGCCCGCCCGCCCGCCCGCCGCGGGGCGCCGGCAGACAGCGGAACACCGCGCAGGCGCCGCGCGCCTCCTCTGGGCCATTACGAACAACGATCGCCCGCGCGCCCGCCCACCTACCCAGCTCCTGACGAGCCCTCTATAGAAGCTCTCCTCCTGTCAGCCACAGTGACCCGCCACGCCACGCAGCACCACCCCCCCGCACTCCCCTCACAGCACCGCTTACCCCTCTCCGCCGCTCCGCGCCTCTACCCGCCCCACCCGCCGGCCGCGCCCCTCCAGTCTCTCGCGAGAGCCAGGGCGGGGCCACCACCTCCACGTGCGCGCGCACGCACGCACGCACGCAAAGCTCGCCCAATGCCTTCATTGGCTGGGGAGGCAGGCTCCCCCTTGCGGGGGAGGGGGAGAGGGCGACAGGGCGGCGCGCAACGCGCATGCGCCGCATCGGGTTGTGTGGTGGAGGGGGCTGTTGCGCCCGCGGAAGAGGCGGGGCCCCATCTGAGCCCCGCCCCTTCCGCGCAGCAGCTCCACCCCGCCGTGCCGTGCCCCCCACCCACCTCCCGTCTCCCTAGCAACCGCGCTCTGGGAGGGGATTGGCCGGGAGGGGGCGTGTCCTGCCCCGCCCCTCACCTCAGCGTGCTGCCGCTGCGGGGCGGGTGCGCAACGGTCGTAACGGCTGCCGGCGGGAGCTGGGTGGGCCGGCCGCCGCCTTTCGGGGTGCGTGGAGGGGGGGGCTCCTTCTTGGGGTTGGGCGTGTGAGGCCGAGCCCCCGCAGGCAGTCGGGGCGCGGCGGGGGAGTAACGGCCGGGAGCCGCGGGGTTGGGCCGGGCCCGGTCCCTCGAGCGATGCCGTGAGGTAAGGGTTGCCTCGGCGAGGGGCCGGCGGGCGGCGGTGTGGCTCGGACCGTTCCGGCGGTGTCGCTGAGAAGACGCGGCCGTGTTGGAGTAGCCGGGGTTTGTCGTCTCTCTGCTGTTCTTGGAAGCACGCTAGAACATCCGCGGATTTCAATAATGGAGTATTAAAGTCCGTTTGTTTTTTTTTTTTTTGAAAAAAAAGACAAGCGTTCTGCGTTTTTGTTTCCTGGAAATGTGTCTTCCCGGTCCTGAAGATGCTGGTGAGGAAGGTGGGGCGGGAAGATAAACTCTTGTCTTTCTCCGCCGTCCGCTGGGAGCCTGGGTGGGAGAGGCTGATAAGGAAGGAGCTGCAGCCGTGTGAAGGCGAAGGGAAGCAGGGAGGCTTTCGGGGGAGCGAAGCGACATGGAGGTGGCGGTCCGGAGGCTGAAGAGAAGCGTGAGGCGGAGCTCTGCCCGCTCCAGGAATCGCTGTAACGGGGCCAAAACTCCCTGCAAAAAGGGGAACGCCCGGCCCCGCAGCCGAGTTGGATCCCTCCGTCTCCCCGGCCGATGTGGCCGCCCCGCCGGCCCTCCCCTCCGCTTCCCCGCCCCGCCCCGGGCAGCACCGCCCGTTTCCCCCTCCGGGCCGGCAGGGGGCGCTAGAGCGTGTGCGTGGCGCTGCCGGGACGGCCGCTGGTGGCGTGCGGGCGCGGGGCAGGCCGGGACGGCGGGGGCGGGGCGTGGCCGGGCGGGCGGCGGGGGTGGCTTTGCCATATGCGCGGGGCTGCGCGCGGGCAGCGCTGTAGCGGGGGACGAGCGCCGGGGCCGCTGCCATGGGCAAGAAGCAGAAGAACAAGAGCGAGGACAGGTAAAGGTGGCGGTAAACACCCGTCTTCTCCCGTCTCCTTGCCGCCCTCCCTGGGGCCGCTGACAGCAGCGGCGAGTGCCGGTGCGGCGGCGCTGAGTCAGGCCCTGCCGGGGCATCGCGGCCTCGTTGGAGGTGGCGGGCAGGCGGGGCTCGCTGGGCCCGTCCCGGCGGCCGTTGACCGGGCGGCGGTGGCGGGACGGAAGGCCCGGTCGTGCTTCTCTCCCGGGACAACGGCACCGGCTGTGTGCGGGCCCGGCAGGCGGCGGAGGCCCGAGGAGGCGGCGGTGGGAGGCGACTGGGTGTTCCGCGGGCGGCGGTGTGGAGGGGAAGGCCGGAGGTCCCCGAGGCCGGCGGCGGCAGGGGAAACTTAGCCATTGGCCCTGGAGTGGCAGCGTTGCTGCTGCTGCCGCCGCCGTCGTCGTCGCGCTCCCTCTGAAAAGCGTTTCCCTCAGCCTGTCCCGGGCTCTCGGGGGGGTTGTCCGGGAACGGGCAGTGACAGGCGGCTGCTGGTTGTGGGTGCGGATCTCGATTGTCAGCTGAAAATAGCTGCTTGGTTCAGTTACAGCGCCCGAAGTGGTTTTGGGAGATATATATATACATTTTAATGGGAGAGGGTCATATAGATCATGCTATAATTTAATGATTTTATATGTGTAATAAATGCAGATGTTAGCTATTTTAGTGATTGGAGGCTAAGATGGTCACTTCTATGGCTAGGTGCGTATTGTCTTTTATACTGCCCCATCTGTGAACTCTTTTTTTATGTATAAGAGATTCTTATAATGGCAGCTATGTTAACCATATGGAACACCGGCTGAATAATGTAATCCATACACTAGCAGGAGGAAGTATATCGTTACTTGTCACTAAAAAATAATAAATGCAAAGATACAATCAATTTGGAGAGTATCTAGTTGTTAATACTGATGAGGAGTTAAATGAAAATTGATATATTTAAATGTGCATGAACTAGAGATAACAACTTTTTTCCTTACCTAGGCTGCCCATTTGCTACATCCTTTTTGAGTCATTAAGTGTTTCTCTTATGAAAGTAGTCCCTATGAAAGTCTTTTCACAAAATACTATTTCCTCTTCTAAGCATTTCTTACTACCAAGATGTGTATTGCATTAAGATGCTTATATTCATGACTTCAGGTTATTACTCTTTATCAGGTTAGGGCGTAAACTGTTATAGTTTCTCTGGTCCTTTCTGGGTAGTATTTTTGCTAGTGAGGCATTTTGCTCATCTGACTATTTCTCTTCTCACTTTTTGCCACACCACATATGCTGCTTTGTAGTGTCTGTTGTTATCAGCTTGTTTCATGGGCTGTGTTTCACAGGTATATCTTTGGAGCAGCTCTGTCGAGGAGATGAGTCAAGTGTGATTTGAGAAAGAAGGGTTGGATCTTTGTGCTCTAAAGGAAAGAAGGCCTCATGCTCATCTTTGTACCTGGTATGGTAGATCCCTGAATCACACAGAAGCCTTTGGGTACTGAAGCCCTTCAAGTGACAGTGGCTGGTGTGCAGGGGACGCTTTGAGAGTCATGGTGCCTACTGGATATCTTGTTCTCTTTTTTTTTTATTGCCACATGTATTTCTGTGGTCTGTTAATTCCTGAGCATTTGCCTCTGTTGAATGCTATGTGCAAAATCTCATTTATGGCTAAAAAATGGAAGCGTACCTTAAAAGAAAGGCCAATAATTTATTTTTAGAATAATTGAAAATTTATGAGCCTAATGATTATTAATCCTGACCTAATTGTTACAAAAAAAGAACAACAATGCGGTTAAATTAGTTACTCTTACCCTCTCACTGCTGCTCTGAGTCCTAAGGTCAGTGGCTTCATCCTGGTGGTGATAAGCTGTTCTGGTGAGTTACCAGCATTGGGTTTCCTTCACAAGGAGCAGTATGATTGTTCATGTTAATGGTTTCATCTTCTTCTCTCTAGGATCCACTTGAGAGTATCTTTATATGCTTGCTAATGTGCTTATTTGCCTTTCTTCTTCACTGGTTTGCAGCTCCTTGTTACATCCAAACGTGTAGGAGGTGCTACATATTAGATAGTACTTCTTTCTTGTTTGTTTGCCTAAAAAAGCCAGTTTTGTCCAGGTCTGCATTTCTCTTAGCTGCTGGTAAGTTGTGGGGCATCCAGTGCCGAGTCCTGTAGAAGTCATCTCTGTTCATCCCATGCCTGCACTCCTCTGCTGAACCCCGTGTCTCTGCTTCTCAAGGCCTCTGCTGTCATACCAGGCCTGTGTTTCTCTACACTGCATCATTGTTGTAGAGCTGTGAATATCTCACTCTGTATAGAGTAACTGCTTGTTACTTGCTATCTGTATGAAGCTATGGTTGCAGCATGCCTGGGTAAGCGAAAGTAGAACCAATTAGGTGCAGGCACCTGGTCAGTTGGAGAAATTGCTGTCACAGCTAAATCAAGTAAAAGTTGCAGGCAGGTCAAGAAAAGTTCAGCCAAATTGAGCCTCACAGGCTTTAGTCCTAAGGCCTTTCAAAGGCAGTACAGAGCTTATGGACTGCTACTAGCAGTCGCCGTACTGTGTTACTGTGCCATACCCAGTTGTATGGCAATGGGAGGGATTATGTGGAAGAAGAATTTGAACAGGTATGTGTTTGAGAAGTAGGGCAGGTGTCAAGGGCATGGGGCCAGGCTCTTTTCGGTGGTGCCTGGTGACAGGATAAGGGGCAATGAGCACAGACTGAAACACAGGAAATTCCATCTGAACGTGAGGAAAACATTCTTTACTTTGAGGGTGACAGAGCACTGGAACAGGCTGCCCAGAGAGGTGGTGGAGTCGTCTTCACTGGAGATACTCAAAACTCACCTGGATGCATTCCTGTCCAGCCTGCTCTAGGTGGACCTGCTTTGGCAGAACTAGATGATTTCTGAAGGTCCTTTCCAGTCCCTACTGTTCTGTGATTCTGTGACAGGACAGTTAGACTGGGTATATTGTACAGCAGTGAGTTTGAGGGGGTGGGAGTGAGGAGGTACCTGAAGGCCTAACGATGTTTTGGAATAGGCTCTATCTGAGGACATACCCCTATGGTGGTACCTACAGGAGGTACCTGTGGTGTTGGTTCCAGCTCCATGAATGTTGGATTCTCACGAGGGAGAGCCTGCATCACATGTTTGAATCTGTAGCTTGAAGCTGGGCTTCAGCATCCCCCATTAATCCCCCTTTTGTTCCCAGTATGATGAGAGAGGAATGGCACTGTGGAATCAAAGGCTTCCAGTCAGTTTTGTCTCCAGCATCTTCAGTTCTGTGCTATGCAGTGTTATTCATTTCCTCCCTTTCCTCTCTTTTCTTCCTCAACAACTATGTTACAGACACAATCCCTTATGTCCCTTTTGGCTGCCGCTCTTGAAGTATGCAGCAGCTCTCAAGGGCATAACTTGCAGTGCAGGGGAAGCACGTGGGAAGATGCAGGTGGTATGTCTGTGTTGTGAATATTGGTTTGAGAATTGATGCAACAGGAGGGAGGTTTTCTGCTTGTCTTCTGACATACTGAGACAAGTTACAGAAGGTACAAGTCATCTTTACTCTGCTTTTCTCCCCTTACCCCCATAGCTTTGACTTCTGTTGTGTAGTTTCTCTCTCCCTTGTTTCTGCAGAGTGCAGTAGAGGTTATACTGACGAGTACTGATATATATGGCCGGGGAGCGTGCTGGAAAACAAGGGTGAGGATGAATTTTGTCATGGGAGAAGGGTATAAGTACTTAGAGAGAAGACAGTGAGTGAGAGGGTAGCTATGGTGAGTAGGGAAAGAATGGAAATGAAGGACTGTAACCTGTTATGAGTGCAGATTGCTACCTGAACAAATACACCTACAAATCTGTTTCTACTATACCAGCATCTCTGTTATGTTCCTCTGGAACCCTTACTGACTCCTGCCGCTTGATCACTGTGCATCTGTCTGTGGAGAACATACTTATCTGGAGTGGTCAGATATATTGTCACTGTAGGAAAAACTCAGTCGAGTGTTAGAGAAGTACTTTGTAAAGGTGGAGAGTGGGTCATAAATAGCTCCTATGCCATACAGAATTTGCTTTAATTGTTTTCTTTTTGGAATTCTTATGTTTGAGTTGATCGCTCATTTTCAAATGAAACTTCATAGCAAACATTTCAATAGAAATATGAGGTATCTGAATTTCCAGGCTTTCCTAATGGAAGAGTGGGTGTTCTGATGTGTAGTCTAGCTCCTCCAGGGAGTTATGTGTTATGCTTTGGTTCTTGGATACAGCTGTAATGGCAGAAGGTATGTCAAGGTTCTCCCCTGCTGTCTTTGAGAATTTAGGACTTTTTGTTTTCTTTCAATGCGTGGGTGTAAAGGCTGGTGTAAACTACAAAACCGTGATTTGAATTCAAGCCTGAGATTGCTGCTGTAGATTTCCAAGTAAGTGTGCTATACACTGTATGCTACAAAATTTTTCCTGCCTCGGATATGGATATATCCCCTGATAGTGTTAACTTTTCATGTGTTTTTCCTCTTTTCCCAGCTTTAAGTCATCTTCTCTTAGTAGTTTTCCTTAGCTTCCAATAGGTAGTCTTTAGGTGTGTTTATTCTTGTGCCCTTTAATATTTGTGAACTGTTGCCTTGGCATACCGCTCTGGTAATTCATACATACCGCTTTAGAAGTTACAGGTGCCAGCTGTGATTCTGGAGCCAAGAGTGAACACTGCTGCTAAAATAAGACTTACAGTGCTGTTGTTGGTGCTATATATTGCTTTCTCTTCTGCAAATTAAATTGCTGGCATTGTCTACTAGTCATTCTCTTTGGCTCTTTTTTATTAGCATGTTAAATAAAATCTTCTTAATGTTGTGTAAGAAAGTTTTCTGAAGGCTGGAAAGCCTACTAACACCAATAGTTGAGAGATATTCTGTACACCAGAAAATTTACAATAACTGTCTCTATCTGCTTCTCAAAATATTTTTGCAAGCAAAGATTTCTGCAGCTCCGTCAAGGACAACAGCTCGTAAACCCTTGAAATCCTTGTTTTGCAAATCTCACCTGGAAGACGCTAGGATTTTGTACTGAAAGATGGAGTAAAATGGTGCAAAATAATTTCTCTATTATGGAAATTTATTGGCCTGTTCTGTGCAAATGTATGTTTATTCCACCAAACCCTATATTTTTTAACACAGGCATTTCATATTTATAAAATAAAATATTTTTATACATTTTGTTGGATCTTTTTTTTTAAAGCAAAGCATCATTGTAAAAAGCCTGTGCGGATCTTCAGGTATTTAAGGGAATAGCAGCATTAACCAAAAAGCACTGCAGTACACTGAGTACATTGTTAGAAGCAGCTTTTGTTGTTGATATCTTGATTCTCTTCATCGGTTACTTTCATGAAGGCATCTAAACCTTATGTATAACTACTGTTTATGAAAGCTATGAAAATAGCACATTGCAAGCCAACAGGAATCGTAGAAACTGTTTTTTCAGTTCTCTGAAGATCTCTGGAAAGACTCGTTCAAAATAGAGAGGTTTATGGTAAGTTAAACTGTTGTTGTTGATGATGCTTATAATATGCTTATAATATCAAGCCAGATAAGCTGACAGCTCTACATACCTTTGCTGGCTTTAATTGCATTGGTATTGTCGTGTTTTTCTGACTTTTTCATGTGTGTCGCTGTACATTTGTTCTGTGCTGCCTAGGAGTCAAGGTTACAGTTCTGGACAGCCCCCCTAGTTTAGTAACTTTTAATGCTTGCATAATATTCCTTTTCCTCCACCCTCTGGCTCACTCCACAGAAATAGTCCCCTAGACTGGTAGAAGACCAGTGCACATAATTAATTCAGTCATTATTTTGGCTTGCTAAAAGTGTACAGCACATTCTGGTAGGTGTTCTGGTCTGAAAGCGGTTGGTATCTTACAGAAAATGGGTGTTTTGATCATCCTGATGTTTGCAGCACTGATGACTTATTCTTCCTATATGTTTTTTTTTCTTTTGCAATAGTGGAGTAGAGATTTTAAACATGAATTTGTTATCTCAACACTGAGATATATTTCTTTAGATACGAGCTGTTAGATGAAGCATTGGTTTTAATTACAGTTAATGTAGGTGGGCATTGTTTGCTCTTCAGGATTGTATCTAAAGTGTATTTCATGAAGTGTTCTAAATGGTATTTTTGTGGGGTCATTTGATTTTATAAAATGAGGGATATACATAGGATATGGAAGTTGTGAAACAGTGGACTTGGAGGCAATTTCTGTCATCTTTGCACTTTTTCTAAACAAAACCCTAAAAAGCCAGTTCAGAGAAGACTGAATGCTAGTTCTTTACTTTGTGTTTCATATTCCATACTGTTAGTCATCTTGTTCTCTTGGGATGTAAACACTTAAAATGAACCTTGAAGAACTGCATTTTTCAAGAGCTTTGTGTTGTCAACTACTAGCCACAACAGAAGCTTTTTTCATCTTGAATTTTTGCTTTATCTTTGTTTAAATGGTAATTTTAGCTTGTGGTGAGCTTTTTTTTATTTATTTTTTTTTTTAAATCTGATGTGTAAGGGACACTTTCTGGTTTTTGTAGAATCTGTTGGGTTAAAAGTTCTGTTTCCTATGTCTTTTTCAGAATGTTTTGCCTAGCTGATAGTTATTCCACTGTTCTTTTTCCCCAGCCAAACTTGAAAGAGAAGGCATGACTCTTTAATATTAAAAATGGGATCATTGTCTTGGGAGCCTGAATAAAAAGCAATTACTCTTTTAGTCAGATTTTACTTCCTTGCTGTCTCATGTAATTAGGTAGCTTCCCCAGCTTCCTTCATCTTACTAGGGAGAAATAGCTGAGGTGTAGTTTTGCATCAGGCTTAATTCAGTTGAACTGTTGGATATTTCAAACCTTGTGGTCTTCCTCTTGCTGTCCCCAGCTGCATGCTCTAACTGCGTTGGAGCCAAGGCTTATGTGCACTCAGGTGCATGAGTTGATCTGCTGCCAAAAAAGCGTTTCCTGCAAGGACTTGTGGCTGCAGGATTGCCCAAGCTGATGAGAGGGGAAAGCTCGGCTGGGAATCGGGGTGTGTGTGTGCTGGGGGGAATCACTTCTCCCCTCCCCAGCCCCATAGTTTGAGGGAAAGGCAAGGGGATAGTGGCTGCCTTCTGGGACTGTGGTTTTTATTTATTTGTTTTTTAAAGCACTGTCAGCTGCAGTGGTGGGTTGCATAGCTGGTGCTTGCGTGGGCACTCCTTCACTTCGAGGAAGGAGTGGAGTTCGTTCTTTCCTGAATTTCAAACTGTCTCGGATGTATGTAATTTAAATATTTTCAGCAGGAAAGCAAGGTGGTTGCTTCTGCTGTAAAAACAGAAGTTTATGGTGTTCATGTTCTTTGATAGATAAGAATGAGAAAAAGGCCACAGCATTGTTTTCATGTTTTGAATGGCTTTGCTGAGCCAGCAGACACTTGCTTTTTCAGTTTCATAACCTGCTTAAAGAACAAGTTGGGGGCGTGTGGTTTTGAACAATTAAATAATTACTTCCAAAGTGGTTTATGTTCTGTAGCATTTTAAACCAGTTGCTCTAAAAGAAATTTTCTTGGAAGAGAGAATGCCAATTTATCTCAATACTTAAAAAGACTACAAATATGCCATTCGGCATTGGGAACTTGCTAAGTTTGGGTAAGTTTGTATTTAGAAATTTATCCTTATTACTGGGCTTATGATGCACGTATACAGAGAATGGTTAAGGTGCTTTAGAGGAGTAATGGTAAAGACCTGTCTAGAAGTATTAGTTTTACTTAGTCTAAAACTATTGCAAAACCAAATACATGGAAACAGATGGTTCAGCTTTTTTTCAGTCTTTTTGAAGTTCAAGGACTTATTAAGCAAAAGAAAATGACTTAATGACAGTGATGTTCCTTTGAAGGTGGTTAGAAGAGCCGGTGTGTGTAAATGATGAAATATCTCCAAAGTTGCCTCAGCAAAAATGAGTCTTCTAATTATGCAGGAATGTGGGCAGTGAGTTCACAGTAGTGATGCAACTTTCTTGCTGTGTCGATTTACTGACTCCTCTGCCCCATGACTTGAATGTGGGTTTTTTTTTAGTTTGTTTTTAATTGTACAGTGTTTCCTGACATTTGAACTTCATCTTTACAGACACAGCTTAAACCCAATCCTAATTAAAATATTTTTAGCTTAATTTGACTTAGCTTGTTATCTCAGTTAGCTGTAAGGTGAAGGCAAGCTTTAGTAATCATATCTGTGTTGGTCAGTGCTTGTAATCTTTGAGTCTGCGTGTACCCTTTAGTTTTAGTTTCAGCAGGACAGTGTTTTCCTGTTGACTTTGCTTGCAAAGCTGGATGTTGGATTTCCAGCAGTTAAGGGCTTGTTCTCATTTTAACCTGAATTCTTCCATTTAACTTCTGCAGTTCTAACTGATTCCGGTAGAGTCAAATTGATATAAATGAGGGCAGCTCAGCTCCTTTTTTATACTGCTAATTGATCCCATTGCTCCACTCTTTCAGTTCATGTTTGGATTAATAGTTTCCTTTACTCTTTATCTTACTGCTACCTAGTCAGGATGCCTTCTCTGTCACACACAGTGCCTATTTATAATGAAGTTTTGCTCTGTGTTGGGGGATATGTATTGTAGGCACTATAATAATAAATGTACTCAAAGTCGTAATTGTATGTGGTCTTAGAAAAGAGCATGAAGAAAACATGCATATCTGCTGCTGGTCTTGCTAATAGAATATGTTTATCTGTTAGCAGGGAGTCTATGTGAAATGCTGTTGGTGTCAGTTGGCTTGTGAGGCTGTCCTTCACTAGAACCTGCAGGGAAAGCTAGAGGAGCTTGTTTGGCAAGGAAGGGCAGAGCTACGGATTTCAGCTGCAGAAGCTCAATGAGCAAAGAAAAATGCTGAAAGTCTGTTGACTCTTTATTTCTATAACTGTAGTCCTGTCTTCCCCACTTTTGGCCTTGTTTTTGGGGGCAATGCCCGGGAAATGTTTCAAGTTTCTATGCCTATATTTGTGTGTTACGGAGATTATGTTGCATTGCAGTAACTGTCCTTAGTATGGAAGCTTTATGCTATGAAAATCCCTAGTGATGTTTATATCAACCAGGCTGGTACTTGGAGTCATTTTTTTTAACCTTCCCCGGAAGAGAGAAGTGATAGATAATTAAAATGTACTTGTAACAGTTCTGCAGTACTTTGCTAGGATGATGGTTTTTTTAATCTTAGTTCAGAATTATGAGTTAAAATCTTGATTTGGAGCATGACAACTTCTGTTTTGGTGAGATGTGCGCTCATTAACCCCTGTAATATCTCGGACTGCAAAAGAAAAGGTAAAACTTTGAACTTTAAAACCAAATCTCTCTAATTGTGTACAAGTGTTAGAAACTATGAAACTTTACAATTTAAGTGTTTGTAAGCAAAATAGCAAAGCATGCCCTTAGACCAAAGCAAACCCTAGTATGTGGAAACTAGGATTAATGTAAGCTTGAGTATCTGTAAATCAAAGCTTGTGTTAGGATGACCTCTGGCCCTGTGAGTTTCTAGGTTCTGGCTGTTGCAGGCCATTGCATCATAAAAAAAAAAAGTAGGTCCAAAACTGTGCTTGTTTCTCATGTTTTTAAAAAATACCTTCCCTCCTCCGCCCCCAGAAAAACCAAAGGTATGTGCTATTTTAGTATTTTTTCAGCAGATACTATGTAATAGCTGAGGGGTATGTTTTTTGTTTTGAGTGTGTGTTTTTGTGTTTTGTTTTTTTTTAGTGGGGTTTTAGTCTTGTTTCCTTGCTGTACTGGCAAGAGAAACACTGTGATATTTTTTTTTCTACAGACCATGCAGCTATCAGGTCATGGGGTTTTTCCATTTTTCTGACTGAATAGCTTGCAACTGGGTGGGATCTTATAAGTAGGAGAGCTACTGGCCGTCGCTTTACATCTGACTGAGCAGTGGTAGGTGACAGCTCTTCCTTTATTTCCTAACTCTGCTCTAATCTTCACAATGGAAAAGTTTCATACTTTCTTTTATAGGCAGGATTTGAGATTGTAGCTTTTTTTGTCACTGATTTTGCTTAACATGTAGCACAAGTAGCTTAAGTTGGATTTTGGAGTGTCACTTTCTGTTACTGGCCTGATTTGATGCTTTGATTGCATGAGAGGTGTTGTTGGGTTTCCTTTGTTGCCCATGCCTGTCTTAAAAATCTCCAAACACTTACCTGGGATGACCTGGGTATATTTGATTCTGATTTTGCACAGAATGGTATGCTAGCAGAGCATTTAACTAGTGACTCAGTGAATATGCAAGAGACTATTCAGAAGTGGCTTTCCCTATCTAATGCAGGTTTTCAGTAGTCTATGCAGACAACTTGTACTTTAGGCAACAGATGACCTCTTAATGTCTTTTCTAGGGCAGTAAGGTCAATATTTTTCAGTATAAAGTCTATGAATGTATCTATGTGCTACTTTTAAAGTGCTTTGGAATATTTTGAAGTCTGTTGGTCTGTTATTGTAATTCTGCTTAAATGACAAAAGCTAAGGAAATTGCACAGGAGAAATGTACACCACTTTTTTTTTTTTAAATCAGTGGTGTAATTCTAGAGAAAAATAATTTTGCTTGGTATGTGAAATGTGGTGATCTCTGCATACTTGTTATGGACTACTGCCATCTTCTTTAATTACTCTGACTGCTGTGTCTTCTCCCACTGCGTAGTTTTGCCCTCTGCTAGGCATAGACCTCTGTGGAGGAATGCTTGCAGCCATTTAATGTTTTGAAAATTGCTTATTTAGGTTAGTGAGTGAAGTACACACACCTAACTCTTGCTGTAATTTACTGCATTGACATGCTCTGTTAGCAATACCAGAACTCTTTTTATATCTGGCAACAAAAATAGAGGCTGGAATCAAAATTATGTGAATAAGAAGGGTGGCTTGGGTTTCAGTTGTGGAATAGAGACAAAAGAAAATCAGGGAAATTGCCTTGAGCCTCTTCTGCTGGGGAAACATGGGGTTATTTCAGTGTGTGAATGGGATCAGCAGCAAGTCTCCTTTGAGTCCAAAGCATTATAAGCTTGAATGGCCTAAGGTAGTGAAGCTATGAAGTCTATATATGAAGTCTTCATGTGAAAGCAGTTTGAGGTCAGAATTGAAAACTGAGCATACTGGTGTGCTTTCAAGTTCCTGTATCCAGCACTCTTAGGGTTGGGGTTAGGACCCCTCTGTGGAGGGGCAAGAGAGGATGGGTGGAGGCTTTCTGGAGGTCTTCTGAGGAGGAGGTTTCTGCAAGAGTGTTTGGGGACTGCTATAAAAAGTTTAGTGGAAAAAGTTTCCTAGGTGTGTCTTCCGATGCCAATAGGAAAGAATCTCTCCTGTTATGTATCTAAATGCCATGAGTTCCTTGTGACATAATCTCCCAGGAAGAGTGGAGGGCACCTTCTCAGTCGTCTTTTTAACTTTATTTTATTATGAAATCCTAGTGGAATATTAGAGTTTTAAAAGGTAAGGAAGTTCAAGGTCAATATGGGAATAAACTCTTAGTAATGGAAGCCAATATTTGAATTCCTTGGCTTTCCAATAAGATTCTTGCTTTACAGTTCTTAAGAAGAATTATAACTGTACATATTGGTGTATATATAAATGCATGCAGACTTAATTTTACCTTTTTCTTCATCAAGGTTCACATGTTTGGAGCTTGCTGTGTCACTTTTTAGTGAATGGAAATGTAGTGAAGTGTATAGATTTCTGGAAACCATTGACTGTTAAGCAGTGGAAACCAAGGTTGGGAAGTCTCTTGTACTATATTTATGCCACTATTGTGACAGCTGAACAGTCTTCATTATTATTCCTAAAGTGTTCTTGCTGGTGGTTCTTAAAGCTTAATGTGAATTAAGTTTTTCAGTGTTTGATTTGAGATATTGTATTTTTTCCCTAAAGAAGTTTTTTTTCTTCAAGGTTCAGTTCAAGTGAGTTGATTTAAAAACAAATAACCTCCCACCCCTGTAAAGCCTGTATCGTGGAAAACATAAGGTACCATCAGTGTCCTCTTTGCTAGTAGCATAAAACACCCGTGTGTTTTATGTTTGGACATAACTTTATGCAAAGTTGCAATGTGAAAAGTCAGCCTTGAGGATATCCATGTAAAATTTAAGCCGTTTAAAGGCTTGGCTCTTTAATATCTGTACAACCAACCATATGATTAAGATCCTGTAGTAGTGGGAGCAGTACAGCAATGGAAGAAGTAGTAGTGGAGCTTGTATTTTGGTCTCTTTGAACTACTTCAGGCTTGGGTTTGACTCAATCTCCTCCATTAACTCCTAGAGTAGAAGGAGGTAAACAAGTGTGCTTAATCAACTGATATGCTGTACTTAATGCAACAAGAAACATGATGGCCTATGTGTATGGCTAGATATAATGTAGCTAGCCTGATATTAGGACTTTAACTCTAGGTGTAGGGATGATTGTTGACATTTCTATTTCAGCTGTCTATGCTACCCCTGGTGCACAGCCCATTAAACTGCTTATAAAAACAGCTCTGGAGTTGCTGAAACATCAAGTCAGCTATTCCTAACATGGAAATGGCCAAAAAGTTTATTCTTTCCTCTTGAGGGAGATTGGGATTGGTTTAGAAATCTTTCATTAACTATTTAAGAGGTCTTTTTTTTAAGTACATTTGAGAAACACATTATTTATTTCAGCATGTAAGAAGTACTACTAAGTATATTCAACGTGTGGTTGGTGTTCTTTTTTTCTTATCTTGGCTAAGAGTAAGTATCTCAGGTAATAAAGGTGCTGTACAGTGAGGTGCTTAATTTTCCTGCTGTTTACTTGGTTCTCAGTTCTTTTTACTCAGTCTATATAGAAGAATACTTCAGATCTTAAAAACACAAATAATCTTGGCTTTTTTTTAAAGGAAGTGCATTCTTGCTTGTGCTATTGTCGCATATAGACAGTGACTAGATAATCTTAAAAGGTCCCTTCCAACCTAGGTGATTCTGTGATTATGCCCAACATTTGGGATGAAATGGGTTTGTGAATGTCTCAATTTGTTTAAACTTGTAAAATGATTCTCTCAGCCCTCTCCTTTGGCAAAGGGAAATACAACTTAGAAGTACCAAATTTCAGAATTTTTAAAATAATAATTAAATATCTGGTTTTCTTTATTAATATTTAACATCTGGGTTTGTAAATTGGCAAGGCTGAAGCTCTGGTAATTTAGAATTGGCTGATTTCTTGCAAATTCAGAGCCTCCAAGATACTTATTTCCTGGATATAGATTCTGGTATTTGGTGGGTCAATCTTTGTCTGGCTGACTTTTACTCAGTGGGTGGGTAGTAATTGAGACAGTGAAATTGTGAAACAAAGAATGGTTTTCTGCCCACGTATATAAGAGGGAGTTAGATGAGATATTAATAGCATGTTGATTAAATGGTTTTTGAAACTGCAAGCTGTGATAAAAGTAGCATCCTAATGTATGCTACTTCGATAGACCAGTTTTGGATGGAGCATTGGAAGTTTTAAGTGTGAAGCAGGAAATAAGTCTCCTTTCTTACAATTGCATTGTGAGTGTAATTGGGTGGAAAAACCTCTGGACACTAGAATCTTTGCTCAATTCTCTTGAGTCAAGAAAAAAGTGCATCTGAATTGCAACTATTGATAAAGGACTGGAAAAAAGCCACTTCTGTTTAGTTGCAGATGAGAGCTTATTTATAGCAAGAAAAGAAAACACTTTTTAAAGAGAAACTTGACAGAATGAGATCTAATGAGGAAAGATTAGTGAAACTTCTTATGGCTTTCTTTAGGCCTGGGAGAGGTAACGCTAAGGCAAGTGGTGGAAATAAATGCTTGCCAACTGCAGTGATATTTTTTTATGATCTGCTTTAGAGTCTGTCTCAGCTTGAACTGTGTTCCTCTTTGACTTCTTTTGAAAGATAAGAATAGAAGTTTTCAGGCTGGTGGCAAAGCATAGGCAACTGTTATCTTAAGTTGGAAGCTGTGAAGAACTTCCACTTATTTGCTAAATAAAAGTACAGTAACTTTTTTAGTTTACTATTGGGTTTTTAAAGGAGCAGATAAGTACTTCTTAATAGAATTTACTGGTTACTAAATTGCAAAATTTCTTCTATTTGTGCTTCATTTTTACATTTTTCATTGTGGGGGCTGCTTTTCTATCAGTGACTCCTACTGTTAGGTGAAGGCCTAAACCACTTATCTTTCAGAGGAACAAAGCGGAACAGTTTAGTTACATTCTTCCAAAAAGTTTTATCAAATCTCACATCTAACTCTTCAAGCCAGTGTTGTGAGAACTGAACAGGTTTTACTGTTCCACCTCCCTTCAAGGTAGACAACACATGTGAGGGTTTTTCCTTTTTGTCCTTCTGGGTGGAATAAGTTAATAGTCCATAGTGGTTTGTTAAATGTGGTTTTTGCCACTGCTTATGTTTTGTTATTGATTTCATAGTTTGAAGCTTTTGTTTGTTTTATGCAGATGGCTTCTACTTATGTAAACTCAGTGTTTGGACTCCTGATAATCTTCCTTTCCTTTTGCATTTTAGTGCAAAAGATGATATTGATATTGATGCCCTTGCTGCTGAGATAGAAGGTGCTGGAGCTGCAAAGGAGCAAGAGCCTCAGAAATCCAAAGGCAAAAAGAAAAAAGAGAAGAAGAAACAGGATTTTGAGTAAGGCTTTTTTTATTTATTTATTCTGTCTTATTTCATTCCATTATACAAAAACTCAGTTACTTAAGTACTGTGCCTTTTTTTTGTTTTAGTGAAGATGATATCCTGAAGGAGCTGGAAGAACTGTCAATAGAGGCGCAAGGAGGGAAGGTTGACAGGGAACCTACAGGAAAGGTGAACACTGAGAGGGAGGTGGGCTTTTTTTATAGGATATAGTGGAAATACGAAACACCTCTGTCCCAGTGAAGTTCTAGTGTTGCAGTGTAGTTGAAGATCCTGTACAAAACATGCAGCTAGCTTGTATTTTTAATTATAAGTGATCATATTTTCACAGTAGAGTCAATTGTGAAAGATTTTACCAGAAGCTGTGTCTTCATGCTGGTAATTATTCAAAGCCAATCAGAATAAATTGTAATTGTGGACTGAGGTGTAGTGCACTCAGCAGGAATAGTTACTGCTTTCAGACTTTGTCTTCAATAAAAGAAGCTTTTCTTGACATCTCTCAATGCTACTTCTTAGCTCACAGCAGCAAGTAATTTTTCATGGCTAATTATCGAATTGTTTAATTACCAGGTAGAAAATGACAATGAAGAAAGCTTATCAAAACAAGATAAAAAAAGGAAAGGAAAGAGTAAAAAAGCCAATCTGGAAAATGACTATGACAGTGAGGAAGTGGAAGATAAAGATAAAAAATCTAAAAAACCTCAGAAAGCAAAACAAGACATGCTTTCTGGCAGTGATGATGATGATCATGAGACACAGCTTAAGAAAAGCAAAGGGAAAACTCAGAGGTCAAATAAAAAGCACGATCTGTCAGAAGAAGATGAAACTAACGTTAAGAAAAGCAAAGAACGTGCAGTGTCTACAGGTGGGAGTGGTGATGAATCCGATGAGGTCTCCCAATCTAGAAAAGGACAAAAGAAAAACCAAAAACCAAAGTCCACTCCTGCTGCTGAAAGCGGGGATGATGAAGACGACCCTTCATTCAAAGTAAAAACAGTGGCTCAGAAGAAGGCAGAAAAAAAAGAACGTGAAAGAAAAAAGCGTGAGGAAGAAAAAGCCAAACTGAGGAAGCAGAAAGAGAAGGAAGAATTAGAAGGTGGGGGTAAAGAACTAGCAAAGCCAAAGGAAGCCTCAAAAAAAGCTGAAGAGAAGGCCTCTCCTGAAGTCATGGGAACCCCTGGCCCTGGGGAAAAAGGAGAGCCTCCTGCAGGAACAGAGGGTTTGTAACATGATTTCTAAAACTGTAATTTTAACATGTAGCTCTTGTAAGAAGGCCAAATTGTTGGCAGGCAGTGAGGATGATTTGTTGCTTTATTCTGAATTGAGAATACTAGACATTTGGTAGCCTTGTCTGCCTCTTTGTGTTGGCTCAACATGTGGCTGTTTTTTCTGGCCTGTAGTTTGTTCAGGTACGTGGGAAAGCAAAAGCCAGATGGTGAATTCTCATCACAGTATATGCTTACAGTTTGATATTGCAAACATACTTTTTCACTTCCCAGTTCCTCTGTTACTTTAAGACTTCAGGCCCTGACTTTGTAACTGAAGAGACAGTGAAGTGCTTATGTTGTAGCCAGTCAAAGTGTTCCTTGTTTGGTGTTATTTATCATGCTTGAAACATCAGTTGCATTTAGAATATATTTAAAATTTCTGTGGTCTTTGAGTGTATGTCTTTTCTTTCTGTAGCTGATGACAATGAGGGGGACAAAAAGAAAAAAGACAAGAAAAAAAAGAAGGGTGAGAAAGAAGAAAAAGAGAAAGAGAAGAAAAAGGGTCCCAGTAAAGCCACAGTTAAAGCTATGCAAGAAGCCTTGGCTAAAATGAAAGAGGAGGAGGAAAGGGCAAAAAGAGAGGAGGAAGAACGGATAAGACGACTGGAGGAACTAGAAGCAAAGCGCAAAGAGGAGGTAACATGCATTTTGCTCTGAAGACAGAGTAAGGGAAAGGGTAATCTTAACCTGTATCCTTGTTGGTGCAGTTAGTGGATTAGTCCTTAATATGTTTCTCATCAGTAGAATATGCACTTGGCCAGCTTTTGTGTAAAACGTGTTTTTAAATTTCTGCATGTTTTTTAACCTTTTTCTAGGAACGATTAGAGCAAGAGAGGAAAGAAAGAAAGAAACAGAAGGAAAAAGAGAGGAAGGAGCGTTTGAAGAAGGAGGGAAAACTCTTAACAAAAGCTCAACGAGAAGCCAGAGCCAGAGCGGAGGCTACTCTTAAACTACTCCAAGCTCAGGGTAAGCAATAAAGTTTAAAATGAAAAAAAAATTCATACCCCTTACTGCTCTGTGTTTGTTTTTTCTATCTGGAGTGAGGAAGGCAAATACTGAATAATTCCATGTAAAGCTGCTGTATTGTCAAGTAAGACAAAACTTACTTTGTCTTACTTACCCCCCCCTCTTTTTTTTAAGTAGGTGTAAATGCCTGTATATTTTCATCTTACACTTTAAATGCCCAACTTTTAATAGATTCTACTTGCAGTGTAGAGATGTCAGTTACAAAACTTAGGAAAAAACACTGCTTTCCATTGCTTAGTCCAAATGCTGGGAAAAGCAGATGGGCTGTGCTGCAGGTCTTGTCAGACCAGTGATCTGGATCCTCTTCAATTAATTCATGTGCTCACTTGAGGCAAAACAATGCATTTGCCTAAGTTAGTTAGTCCACGGGAACAGTATATTATCCTCTTGCCTGTGCTTCAGGAAAAGGGTGTACAAGAGCTCTTCTGCTTTTCCATCAAATATGATCTCTTTGCATTGCAATGTATTAAATGTACCTGATGTATTGTAAGCCCATCTCCTGATTTGTTCCTGGTAACTTGTTTGTGGCTAAGGAAAGAAATAAATTCCTGGGTGCTGAGTATCCTTTTTTTTGTATTTGTACAGAACACTATCTGACACTCTGCTGGTAGGGTAAGACACTTTGCTGTAAGGGTAAGAATCTCTATAACTAGTAAAATGTTTGGAGCTCTTAAACATACACAGAGGCCATTTTTCTGTAGTCATTTCTGTTCTTATTAAATCCTTCTAGTTGTGTGCTGCCACAATTGCATTTTTCTCATGTCTACGCTGGTAAGTTACACAGTACCTGAAGGAATTTTGAGTGTTTCAGAAGGTAATTTCAGCTGTAATTAAATTATTAAATTGTATTTGCACCAAACTTCCGTTTTTAATTTAATCCCTTCCAACATTACAGTGCTGTCTTTCTGGTGAGGTGGAGATGAAGCTGATGAATCGAACCTGTCATTATTTTAATACCTAAAACCATCTATGTTTTTAAACCCAACAAATAAAAAATCTGGGCAAAAAGCAAAATACTATCTACTGACCAACCTTCAGCTTTTAAGAAGAGCTCTGCCTCTTAGCTGCTCCACATTGTCCAAAACTAGGATAACTGGCAGACTGGTTTTAAGTGAGTTTTAGCAGAACAGACTTTAGGTTGACATGCTTGTAAACTTGAGGTATGTGTGTTCATGAAATCCTATATAAGGACTTCAAACCCAGAATATTAGGATCAGATTGATTTTGGTTTTTTTTTTCTTGTTTTTTTTTTTCCTCCTTAGTAATCTGACTTTTTAGAGCATTCAGAGTATCTGAAGAACTAAACTTCACTCAAGTTTTGCAGCTTTTGAAAATCAGACTTTTTAAAAGGATAAACCATGCATTGAACCTACTTCCCGTCTCTCCCTTCCTTCACCTTAGGGCAATTCTGGAAAACGTGTTCTCATTTAAACCAAAGCTTATGGTTAGTAATTAATCACCTGGATTTTCTTTCTTTTTTTTTTTTTCAGGTGTTGAAGTGCCATCCAAAGACTCTGTGCCAAAGAAGAGGCCAATATATGAAGACAAAAAGAAAAAGAAGCAGCAGCAGACGGAAAACAAAGAAGGTGTGGTTTGCATATAGGAATGCTTAGTATATTAGTCACATTTCTGGAAGTGTTTGTGGAATAAATCAGCTAATCCTAAAGTAATTGCACTTCAGGGTGCCTCTGAGGTTCTTTTGACACCCCTGCCCCTGTGTGCAAGTGCTGATCTGTTAGGGTCCTAAAGCTGTTTTGAAAACTGCTCACTTAGTCCTTTGTTTTGCAGTCTACTTGGCTGTTATTTTTTGTTTTTACCCTAACCTGAGTATTTTCTTTAGAATCTCTTAATGTCGGAGGTGTACAGGATGCAAAGGCCTTTTACAAATGTGGGGTTGAATGCTTTGTGTGCATATGTAGGTTAAATATAAGGTAGTGTAAGTAATAAGGACTTGTAATTAAGTTGAAGTTGACGTCCCAGGATGAAAGGGGATTGGTCTGAGTTTTTTAAGTTGGAGACAATTTGTTTTCTTGTGTATAAAACCAGTTTTCAGGCTGTGAGTAGTTCAGAGAGCTTGCATTTTTGAAAACTTAGAATTTATTGTATTAGTTAGACATAGAATGTGTCAGAATTTTTTGGTTTTGTACTTTGTGGTTTGTCTGTGGGCATATTGCTGTGGCTTTTCTCAAGACTATTCCTTCGTTTAAACAAAACCAAATCACTTTGCATTGGTGTTTTTTTTGTTATTTAGCTGGTTGGTTGTTTTTTTTCCACATTCGACATGAGTGTTATCTGGCTACTTACCACTTATGGAGTGTGTGTAAAGGATTGACAACAGTGCTTATCCAAAATGTGTGAGAGATTTTTAAATACTTTTTTTTTTTTAATATGGAACAGTAGAGTAAGAATGGGTAGTTCATTAGTATTACTTCATTTTCTCTCATCTTCTAAAGAAAGTGAGGGATTTTTTAAATGTTCAAAAGCAATGGTAATCCCCTTAGCCAATAATTGACCTGTTACATAAATCTGTTTAACAGCTTAGAAATCCAAATGTTTTTCAAATAAGCCACATGCTCTAACTTTTGTTTTAGCTTAGTAAGTGGGAGTTAAGTTAGCTTGGTATTAAAGAAACTCAGATTTCATATGAAAAGCTTTGCTTGTAAAAAAAGTTGTCTGTGTAACAGCACAACTTAAAAAGAGAACTTAAATGTGAAGCTGCATGTGTAACTAAGTTGGTTTGTGCTCTAGAATAATGTAACAACCAATTTGCTTTCTTGCAATTTCAGAAAGTGTGGAGGTAACTTCCCCAGCTGAAGATGCTGTAGAACTGGAAACACCAGTAAAAGAAGAGATTCCTCTTCCAGTAGAGCCAGGTTAGTAGTAATGCTAATAAACTTAAAACCCATAATAAGGCTGTGTGACAGTACTGCATGGTAGGTATCATACCCTGTTGAATGGGGGCCAAGTGGCCATCCTTTCTTGAGGTAGGTTTTTTTTCCTAAGGGAAGAACTGATGGAATTTTATGGAATAAAAGGGCGTGAAGTGTCAGAATGAGACTGTAAAGGTCCCTTATTCTGAGTGGACTCCAGTGTTCAATTGGTTTAGGCAGCTATCTCAAGTACATTCAGTGTCTTGTGATTAGCTCCCTTGACTTCTCATTTGCTTTCTAAAAGGCTGTTTTGTGAGTGGTTAACCTAACAGTGCTGCTTCTAGCATTGATGCCGCAATGTTCACAGTGATTATATTCTTGATTCCAAATGTGTTGCTTTCACAAGTGCTGGATGCAGTGGATGTGGGTTAGCTTGTCAGACTGACTATTAGCATATCCAGTGATTGTTGCCCTCATTTTTGCCTGTATACAGTATTACTTGTTTTGGCAAAATCACATCGCACTGGACTTCTTCCTCAGCATGAACTGTTTCAATCTGTACCCTTATTCTTAAGTCAGACAAATACTTATAAAATTTCCAGCTTTTTGAGACCAAAACTGAATGTGTACTCTAATTCTCAACTGTTAATTGGGCAGCTCCTTTCAAGGAAGGTGGTTATTGTAGAGGTTTGTGTGGCATTTTGCAGGCACTTGCATGATATGCAGGCAGGAACTAGATGAGTAGTTTAGCTGTGTCTTCCAAAAAGATGTTTTGCTAGGCAAAGGTGCTAGCACTGTAAGATTTTGTGGAGATTTCTTCAGTGTACAGCATTTTCTGTTTAGGGAACACAGAGATAATTTGGTAGAACTATGGTAGCAGGAACCTTGTAAGTTGCAGTTGTCAGTATGTGAAAGGAAGGAGCATCTAAAAATGTTGTATGTTGCTGGGCTGTTTCTTTCTTTTCCTTTAATGTTGAATTTCTCCGTTTCAGAAGAAAAGGAGGAAGAAGAAGAAACAGAAGACGGGGGTTTGGATGACTGGGAAGCTATGGTTAGTGATGAAGATGGAGAGAAAGGTGGGCATGTAAATACCAAATGGGTGCTTTTTTCTGATTAAGAGGTTTCTTCGGGCTGAGTCTTTTGTTTCTGTACGTTGTTGTTTAACTCCAGCTGGCAACTAAGACCACGCAGCTGCTCACTTCCCAATGCATCCCCCACCCAGTAAGGTAGAGAGAAAAGGAGGGGAAAGGGTAAAACCTCAAACTCATGGGTTGAGAAAATAACAATCGTAATAATGGTAAAAGAACTTACAAAATAAAGTAATGCAACACAAGTTGTCCTTGCCATCTGAGGATTGGTTGTCCAGCCCGTCCCTAGCTGGTCTGGAGCAGTGATCCTGGATTCCTGCCCAACCCCCATTTATATACTGAGCGTGATGTCTAGAGCAGGGAATATTCCTTTTTGGCTAGCTTGTCCTGTCTGTGCTCCCTCTCAGCTTCTATAGGAAGCCAAAAAAAGCCCTTGACTAATGTAAATATCACCTAGCAACAACTGAAATAATGTGTTATCAGCATTCCTCAACATTCTTCTCATACCAAATCCAAAGTACAGCAGCTACTAGAAAGAAAATTAACTCTATCCTAGCTGAAATGGACACCGTAGAAAACGATGCTGTATTTGGATTCTCCCTCTGCCCCATTAGATAAATTGTGAGGCAAGTGTGATAAGTAGTAGATGTAAGATCCTAGTCTCAAAGGCAGAGCTTTCAGATCCTGCACAAATACTTCTCAAGAAGACCCTTTAGAAATACTCACATGTGCAGTTACCACCTAAAATAGGTCAGTTGGGGTGGGGTTTTTTTTGTCCATTTTTATGGGACTAAAAATCTCCTTTTAATATGTGCTTAAACCATCTGTGGGAGTTTAGGGAAACTTTTTACCTGATACTGTATTTCTCTGGTAACCATTACAAATGGTAATGGTAATACTGTATTTCTCTGGTAACCATTACAAAGCCCTAACAGTTTCACTACACAAATCTGGCAACATCTAGGAGAGTACCTTTGAGACAAGTTCTCAAAGAAGTGGGGGACTAAGACAGTGTGATGCTTAGTATGTGTGCATTATAGTAAGCTCTAGGTGCTTTCTTTATCTGCTTTTTTGAGAGGCAGGTGTGGAAGAAAGGGAGGAATTGCCAGAACATTCACATAGCTGCACGTATATGCCAAAGCCCGTATTCCGTCTGCAGCCAACAGCAGTGTTTCTGGGGAAGCCAGAGCTGCACAAGACTGCAGGCATAATTTCTCAGGTGTTTTCTTCCAGTGATGGAGCAAGCCTTACTGCTGTGGAAGTGGTGGAAGCCTTATTGCTGCGAGTCTTCCTGAATAGGATTTGATTACTGTTTTTAGTGCTTCTGTGATCAGTCTTCATTGTTTCTTGAGATCAAAGACTATTCGTCAAGTTATCTTTTGACTAGCTCAGCCCTATTCTTCCAGCACACATCCTTTGAAGTGTAATTCTTTATGTGCATGCATATATAGCAGTATGAATTCTATTTTGGCACAAGTGTGTTCTTGTGGTGGTGCTAGACTGTTCTACTTATAGATTTAAGGGCTGCTCACCTTCTCAGAAGCTTTCTTTCAGTCTGTTGCCACTGTCCTGGGGAGAACATCATATCCCACTTTCTGCAGCTTGTATTTGAAGGACTTGCCAATGTGATCCAGAAAAAGTGCGTTCCTGGAAATTAGTTTTAGTGTATTACTAAGCTGAGGGACTTCCAGCATATCAAAGAGAAGTAACAAATCTCTAAGAGCAGTGAGCCTCCTAGCAGCTCTGTAAGGAAGAGAATGTATGGCTTTAAAGTGTGTTTATTAGCTTGCCTTGTATGATTTCGCAAGTATGATAAATGGGAAGCTTTCAAAGAAAGAAAATTACTTTTTGGGAGTTATTTTTGTTTGTTTACTGAAGAATTCCTCTGAAAAATATTAATCTTCTCTGAACAGTCTACAAAAACCTTAAGGTGTAGAAGAGGTGTTAAGATGTAGAGGAGACCATTTTTTCCAATTGTTACTTCTGCTTAAATGTACATTCCTGATCAGTAATACACCGAATCCATATTGTGGTGAATTTGGAGCATTTTGGCTTTCTGTTTAAAGGTGTTAGTACATTCATTCCTTTATGAAGCGCACACAGCTTTAAAGACTATCACTTTATCTGAATATGCAAAAATGACGTCAGGCGTGTGCTGATAACATCATTCTTTCCCACACCCCAAACTCACTCTGCTTGTACAGATTCAAAACACAAGTCAGCACCTCTGAACATGAAACACTGTTTTTGTATTGAAAATTGGAAAATGATCTTGACTGGCACTTCTTGGATGGAACCTGCTCTCAGTCTTCACTCCTTTGTAGTAGTCTCTCTGCTTTTTTTTTTTGTTGCCCTCTCCCCCACAATTGTGAATTAGAGAATTTTTACTTTAGATTTTGATTATTTTTTTTTTGACAGAGAGCAAACCTGTCCACATTGAAGTCAAAGAACAAAATGAAGTGGAGGAGGAAGAGGAAGACGAAGATGAGGACGAGGAAGAAGAAGAAGAAAGTGAAGAATCTGAAGACAGTGAAGGGAGTGAAGATGAGGATGAAAAGACTTCAGATGAGAGAGAGGCAGACTCCCAAGCTATTGGAAAACAATCTATGGAAAAAAAGCTCAGCAAGGAAATTAGCTCTGATTCCGAGTACGACTCTGATGATGACCGCACTAAGGAAGAGCGTGCTTATGACAAAGCTAAACGGAGAATTGAGGTACTAAGATACAGCACTATTTGAACAGCTGGGCTCTCGTGTTGTATAAGAAACAACTTCATCTTCAGTTCATTGAAAGGCCTTTTAACCTTATTTGTCAAATTGATGGCCATGTCATGACTAATACTTAGGCAGGCCCAAAAATTGGGTTAATTAAGACCCTTGGTCACAAAGAATGTGCACTTCAGTGTTATTCCCCTCCACCTCTTCCCTTTCTGGAGAAAGAGGCTATTATCATTTACAGACAGATATTTCAGAGTTTTAAAAGATGTACTTCCAAACTGTTCAACATTTTTTTGTCGCTGCTAATGTCCTTCCTCAGAATGCGCCATCAACAAACCTACATGTTACTGGGTATAATAACTTAGCCTCCTAGACTGTAACCAAAACCAAACAAAAACCCCCTTAGCTGTTGTCATTTGCCAAATGAGGGATTACAGACCTTAAATTGCCTTGAAAATTTAAGTCCTACAGTTAGCTATGTTTTATGTGTGTAATAAAGAGGTGACCTGTGGTGTTTTGGTTTATACTTAGCAATTTTTATGTATCTTTTTCCATAGAAGCGACGAGCTGAAAACAGCAAAAATATGAACACTGAAAAGCTTAGAGCACCAGTTATCTGTGTCCTGGGGCATGTAGACACAGGCAAGACCAAAATTTTAGATAAGGTAAGATGTGGAGTGTGAAGGCGCTGCCTGTACATCTTGTTTATGCTTGTGGATTTTTTGGTTGAAAACAGAAAGAATTAAAAGTGTTCTCAAAGAGATGACTTTAGTCTTACATGTAAGTGTTTCTGGTCTTTTTTTGTCTTTAGCTTCGCCATACTCATGTACAGGACAGTGAAGCTGGTGGTATCACTCAGCAGATTGGTGCAACTAACGTTCCCCTCGAAGCTATTAATGAGCAAACTAAGATGGTGAAAAACGTAAGTTATAGCACTTCAAAGACAGCTTTTTTTTTTTAAAGAAAGAAATGTAAGCTAGTTAAGGCCTTGTGAGATTTCCTGACAAGAGCAGATGTTCTTTTCCCCTCATCTCTAATATTGGGGTTGATTTTTCTTAAATTCCTCCCCTCCTCCCGCCCCAAAGGGGTGGCTGTCTCATTTTTAAGTTTAGTTGGTATATTTGGTTTCAGCTAATGCATTGCCACTTCTTCAGAAAAATATGCTAATACTCTGTTCTAGACAGTACACATGTGCACATAAACTGCTTATTTGATAATGTTTTGATTGTAAATTGAGACTTTTGAAACTTGCCTTTTTACTGTGTGTATTGAAATTGGGCCAATTCCTTGGTGGTGAATTTTATTGACTTGCAGAAATAGTAACTGTTCTGTCTTTCTTGTTTTGGATATATATCCTATTTTGCTTGCAGCAGCAGCTGACTGAAAAACCTTGGTAGTGGTGGCTTTTTTCAAGGTTTTACTGAATTTATTAAAAATTTGAAGTCGGTGGCAAGGAGGAAATGTTCAAGACAGGGATGATAAATCTCACTAGCTTGAACTACTTTTTCCTTTTTTTCCTATTTTCTGCCTTGTCTTACAAATTTTAGCAGAACTTATGGCCACTTGATACCTAGGGGAATGTGCAGCATCTTCTTTTTTTTTAAATGTATATTGAAATGAGCTTTGACTGATTTGACTTATGGAAGTTGCTGGTGTTTCTTAAAATACTTATCTGGGTTTTTGGTGAAGGCGGTCAGTAATACTGCCAGCTCTTAGGGGTTTTTTATTTTACTTGTGTAATCTTTACAAGGTGGCTAATATTTTGGAATGTTAGTTTGACAGAGAGAACATAAAAATTCCAGGCATGCTGATAATCGACACTCCAGGACATGAGTCTTTCAGGTAATATTTTCTCACAATGCAGTACTTCCCAGAAGTGATGGCTAAAGCATCTGGATATATTTTTAACAAAGTCCTTTTTATATCTGGTTAATTGCTGACCTTTGATTAATTTTCTGTCTTCATGATAATTGAGCCATGGGTATCTGAAAAAGCATGTAAATAACTACTCAATAGTTAGTGTAAGTGGAAAGATGGAAGCAGGAATGTACCTGGAGAAGAAAAGGTGAGGATTTCAGGTGACCTAAGTACTCTGCTGTGACAAATTAAAACATACATTTTATCCTCCATTTCATAGTGTCCCAGTTAAGGTAACTGAGTTGCCCAAGTCAGGTGATTCCTAGGAGAGCTCATACACAGTCTAGGAACACCACTGTCATGCAGGCAAGCCACTAAATTAACTTTTAAGTATAAAACATGGTCTTCACAACTGTACTCACTGAGGGTAGTGCTTGAGTGAAATCCCCAAAGAGAAGGATTAAGACTCGTGATATTCTTAAACATAAACCTCTGCAAGCACTGAAATGCCAGGTCTTAGGGCACTTGGTAATGTTCTGATCAGTTCCTTGGCATCATCCAACTAGCAGCTCTTCATCTTCTAGCCAGGTTTTGTTTGGCACCAAAGATGTCTGATGATCTTATTATACAATACTATATAAACACTAAACCTTCTTGTTCAGGTTTTGCACTCCTGTATTTCACTGTAACCTTCTCGGTTCTCACTCAGAAAAAATCAGAACATAACTTTAAAAAATATATAATGATATGAAAACCCTTGGGATAACAGTAGTTTCTCTAATATATTTTGTTAAATGGGATTTAGAGGGTGTGATTTGAATATTTTTTTTATGTGGTTTATATTTGAGGGAAAAATAACAACTTTACCAGTTTTAGCTTTTTATTGGTCAAATGTTGTTTGACACGGTATTTGGTGTTTTCATTGAAGTTCTGTTGCTACATGATTGATTTTCATTTTGGTTTTTCTCTTTTAACGTCACAGCAATCTAAGAAATAGAGGAAGCTCACTTTGTGATATTGCTATACTCGTAGTTGACATCATGCATGGTTTGGAGCCCCAGACAATTGAATCGATAAATCTGTTGAAATCTAAGAAATGTCCCTTTATAGTAGCTCTCAACAAGGTAAGACAACTTTTCACTCTAGTGTATTTGACGTCTGCCAATTTTCTCTTTTCTTCCATGAACTTGAATTGTTTGTGTAAAATCTGAAGCAGTTGCTCTTAGATCCTCTGTTGCATATTTCGTGTCCTTGATACCCCAGTGGCTTTACGGGAGTTTTGCAGAACAATCTGTTCGTTCTTCTTGGAGTCCTTACTGATAAGTTTCTTTACCTTATGCCACTTCCATATCTGGTTCACGCTTCTGGAAGTTGCACTTTTGCTGTGGGTCTTTCTTGTACCTATTCACATGGATTTGTGTGCATTTTCTGATAAAATGGAAAGACAAGCTTCATGTTGAAAAGTCTTATTTTAGCTACTGATACTTGTTAGCTGGACTTGAAGGCAAGTGCTGGCTTTTAATCCCATGGAACAGTAATATGTTGATCACTGGTGGGAAGTATTTCAGGCTCTGCATTATTAAATAATAAAGCCAGTTATTTTCAGCCTTGTTTTTAGAAATACTGTACATAAGAAATTACACTGGCTGTTTGTGATGACTTATATGTTTGTTCATTACTTATATGAATTATAAGGAATTTACTCGTGTCCAATGACTTTGGATGCTATCTGACATGCTGACAGAGAACTTACAGAAGGGTGTTCATGTGCAGTGTAGAAATTGCTGTATGCTTTAAAAAACGAAAAGAGCATTAAGATTTAAGGTGGTTGGAACTGAGGAGGCCACTATCTCATTGCTGAAAACAACTGTTTTAAAAAAAGACCATTGGATAGAGAGATGGTGAGGTCTACAGTGAGCCCAAGATTAAATAGCCAAAAGTTCTCAAATTCCAGGTTATAGCTCTGTCGTTTCACCAGGTTATAATCCATTTTCTAAAGATGTAGTTTTGATTTGTACAGCAAATGTAACCGTTTCTTGGACTAAGTTGTCTGGCTTTGAAAACTTACTTGGGGAACTATTCTGGAGCCTGCGGTTGTGTCTTTTGAACACCCTCCCTGTGATCCCTTCTCATGGGAAATGTCCAAATTCACCAATTTTAGAAGTAAATTTTAGAAGTTCTTTGTAAAACTAGTACAGTCTCTTTTCAAAAGAACCCACAACCCTTCATTTGTTTTTTTTGGGGTATGTGAAGCTATATGTGGGTCTCTTCTGAATGTTTTACCTTAATGTAATTAACATATATAAACTTTTCCCATATGAATCTAGATTACTATAGCTTGCATTTTTTAAACCTGAAATAATATCGCTGTCATGAAATACTGTTCCAACACTGGGTAAATACATAAACACAGATAAACATAGCAGCTACAGCAAATAAAAAGATTTAATTTGATTCTGGAGCAAATAAATGGCTAGCTATGTTGGCTGGTAAAGTATTTCTCTCAGATGATGTGGCATAAGCATAAAGATGCCCTTTATTAAGTCACATAAGATGACATATTACTGTATTTTCAAGATTGATAGGTTATATGACTGGAAAAAAAGTCCAGATACAGATGTAGCTGTCACCTTAAAGAAGCAGAAAAAGAATACAAAAGATGAATTTGAATAACGTGCAAAAGCTATCATAGTGGAATTTGCAAAACAGGTAGGCTGGAATATTCAGGGTTCTTTGGTTAACAAAAGTGATAGTAAAGATGGTGGGTGGGTGGTATGGTTTGGGGGGGTGGGGGGTGTGGTTTTTTGTGGGTTTTTTTGTTTTTCTTTCCACAAAACAACTTAAAATACGAAGAAATTTGTCTCATCACTTCTGAAACATTGCTGTTTACCTCTCATAAATTGAACTTTGTTATTGTTAAATTAATCTCCTTTAGCTGCTCTATCCTTAGAGTGCTAGTTTGGAGAAAAGTAGCAGTTAATTGCTGTGTGTGGTCAATGGAGTGGTGAATAGCAGATTAAGTTTTCTGTCCCTATTCTTTCTCTCTTTGGGAATCGCCTCAGAGAATCCCATCTGTCTCTTGTTCCCCTGGATGCTGGCAGGGCATGAATCACATCAGTTCTGGGAACTTCTGTCGGGGCCTTATAATGCTGTCTAGAAGCTAGATGTGGTAATTAGCTTTGTGGAGTTATCCCATACTGTTTCCAAGAGGGGGTTGGGGCTTCGTGTTCCATAGCTTAATGTCAGTAGCAATGTTTTTTTTAAAAAAATGGGATTTTAAAAATGCATTAGTAATTGATTGAAGCTGAATGTTATTGTTAATACTGATGCATATGGATGTCTTTCCCTGTATAACTATTGATCTGATTCCAGGGCTTGAACGCTGCCTTGTTTTATGAGAATAAGGATCCCCGCACTTTTGTTTCTCTTGTACCTACCTCTGCTCACACAGGGGATGGCATGGGAAGCCTGATAGCTCTTCTTGTTGAGCTAACGCAAACTATGCTGACCAAGAGACTGGCTGAGTGTCAGGAGCTGAGAGCTCAAGTCATGGAGGTAACTCAGCAGCTGTTCTTTGAAATTCATCTAGAAAATTCTCCCCTTCCTTCTAGTAAAAAAGGTGTGTTTGAAGTACTTAAATAAGGAGTAATTTTTTTCCCCTCTTTCATCCAGGTTAAAGCACTGCCAGGCATGGGCACTACCATAGATGTTATTTTGATTAATGGACGCCTAAAAGAAGGAGACACGATTATTGTTCCTGGAGTAGAAGGTCCTATAGTAACTCAGATCAGAGGTCTTCTGCTACCTCCTCCTATGAAGGAGCTACGAGTTAAGGTATGGAAACTGGCTAGTGTATTGACACTTATAGAAGATTTAGAAATAGAAAAAAACCTAAGAATTTTTATAAAAAGTGAGAATGTAGTAGAGTGCCGTTACATTAGCAGTATCTGGGGATGGCTTAAAGAAGATGGTGCACATCTAGTGTTTTCGCCAACGTACTGGTATATACCTATTGGTGTGTTTGTTCTAACAGCGGCAAAGAAAAGGATGGAGTCGCCTTGCAGGGCGAGATGGGCACGCTTTAATGAGGGATTCAAACCTGTGGCTGTGTGAGAGGAGAGACCCATCTTCAATGCAAATTGCAGTCTACTAATACAGTGACTTCTGAGTTAAAGTACATGTTATTAGTAGAAGGGGGCTTTTTTAATAACAAAAATCTTACACACTTAGGAACTCACTTGTTTGCTCTTCTCAAATCTGAGTAGTTGGTGAGTGGTGATGACCAGGACCTGCGTAGAATCTGCAGCCTTTTGTCATTTTCAGGTGGTGTTGGAGGTTTTGCTGCCCTACTCCTTATAGACTGGGGAGAGACACTGAATTTGAGATCCTGCCTGTATTGCTTTCCATGAAAGGAAGAGGAGGGCCACAGAAATGAAAGGCTATAAATACATTAACACATACATTAATATTAATACATATATTTCAAAGGTGATAAAAAGAGCTGCTCTGATTTTCCTGTTTAAAAGGGAAGAAGTACGTGTCTGCACAGGTTTGCTTAAGGCAAAGAAAATCATGCTAGGTGAATGTAATAGGACAGGCTTTAAATGTTTGGTTTAGATGTGGAAAACTAGTGTGGAGGTCCTAATCTAAGGCCATAACATCTGTGATGTGCTTCATTTCATTGGAGAACTGTCCCTCTGCAGGTCACTGTAGTCCTTAGTGTTTAGTCGAGTTCCTTCCTGCAAACTTAGAAACCATGAAACCTTGTAAAGTAGTACTAATAATTGCTGGGCCTGGTTTGATGTTGGTGTTTCCTCTCTGCCTTGGTTGATTCTTTGTTGTGAGACCATTGTGGCCTCAGAGGTGCTGAAGGATGCAGTATTGATGTTGATGTGGAGTCTGAGGAAGGGCTTTCTGGCCTGCTTTAAATAGGAAGACAAGAGCCACTCTTTGGCTTTGTGTGTATGGCAGTCTCATCACCTGTGGGGTAGGACACTTGCCTTGGAGAATCTAAGTCAGGCTTCCCACTCTGGAGCATGGCTAGAGAGCAGCAAAAGGAAAATTGACTTTTGTGTTTAGAATCACAGAATGGTTAGAGTTGGAAGGGACCTTAAAGATCATCTAGTTCCA
>JAOXJM010000001.1:141527297-141543181 GCA_026413425.1 Tringa solitaria
CTCTTCAGCTCTTCTGTAGGCTCCCTTCAGGTATTGATAGGCTGTTACAAGGTCTGCCCGGATCTGCCAGGGAGTTTGATCTGCCTTGGTAGTTCCTGGGATGATGCAGCAGGAGGTGCTTGCACACCTTTCCCTGGTGCACAGAGTTTTGGTAGGAGACAGGATTCAGACTTGTAGATGGAGTCTCTTTCCTGGTGATCAGCCATCGCACTATTCTCTGCTGGAGCAGGGCTGAGTCCAGTAGGAGGCCACAGCCTCCAGCCTGCCCCAGCACCCTGCCAGTCAACCTCCCTCCCTCTCCTGCTGCAATTTCTGGATTGTGATATGAAGTAACGAGCAAAACTGTCATTCCTGGTAGCTAATAAGGGGGGAAGTCAACTTCTGATGTCTGATATCCGAGATGAACTAGATGTATGGCTTGATGTCTCTCCCCTTTCAGTACCACCTGCTTACAGTGCAGCGTTTTCTGAGGTGGCTGCTCCGATAGCTCAGTGCTTTGTTACCAGCAAGTCTGTAGATATAAACAGCAATTCAGAGAACAGCGTGTTTGCAGAGGTGTTCTGGATGTGTATTACAGCTTCTTCGTTGTGTTACAGTTTGTTGAAATCGGAATAGTTACAAGTATTGAAGTAAACCATAAGCCAGTGGAGGTGGCAAAAAAAGGCCAAGAAGTATGCGTTAAAATAGAACCTATTCCTGGTGAATCACCGAAAATGTACGGGCGACATTTTGAAGCAACAGATATCCTCGTCAGCAAGGTAAGAGCAGCCTGCCTTCTTGGAGGGGGCTTATGAGACGGGGAAATGTTGCCTGAAGCCTGAGAAACATACACCAGGAACCTTCCGTCAGAGACTGGCAGATGCTGACATGGTTGGTGCGTGGCGCAGTTCAGCAGAGTTTCCCTGTTGCCTTGTTTTGAGGTTTGTTAGTGGCTGCCCCTCAAGAGGACCGAAGGAACGATGTACCGCAGCTAAAAATACCTTTGCGGCTTATTGCACCCCAGAGGGTAAAATGCTAAATGAGCTATTTGCATACGGCTGTATGTAGCTGCTGCTCAGAGCGGCTTAGCAGTCCCCCGTGGCATTACAGCATCATTTTGTTTGCCTGGTTTTGAAATTGGGCAATAATAGCAATACTTCAGTTGCTCCAATTCCGGAACGCCGGGCTTGGAGGAGATGAGCCCTTGCTCAGTTTTCTGCTGTCAGAAGCAAAGCCACAGCTCTCCACGTTTCCAACTGCTTTAGTTACCATGTTGGGAGATGCCCCCTGCTACTCACATGCTCTGGGAGCTTGTCCCCAAGAACAGGGGGTAAGTAGCCACAGGGGCTTCCCAGGTGGAGATGCCGGGCCTGGGAGGTGGTGCTGGTGCTGTGGGCCCCTGGGGGAAGCAGGAGATCCTCTCTGGTCGCAGGCTTTTATCTCACTGCAAGATGGTCTGCGCTTCTGCAGTCTCTGAAGCGCAGGTAAGGGATGTGAGGAGGAAGGGAAAGGGATGGGATGGGTCATGCAGCAGATCAGAAGCAAAACTGGGATTAGAAGGAGCCTTCTCGCTGTGCAAACTGGTGCCCTTTCTTCAGCCATTATTAATAGGTGTTTGTCTTGTGTTACAGATCAGCCGTCAGTCCATCGATGCCCTGAAGGACTGGTTCAGGGACGAAATGCAGAAGTCTGACTGGCAGCTTATCGTAGAGCTGAAGAAAGTGTTTGAAATCATCTAGATAACTTTTTACAGCAATGGGGAGGCAGGAATAAATGCACTCTTCCTGTTCTAATAGTTACCAACAAAGTCCTATATTGAAGACAGTGTTGGATATATGTTTGGGAGGAAAATATGTGGATAAAATGTTTTCCATGAGAAACCAAGAAATTTACACTGGTTTGACAGTGGTCAATTTACACGTTCCCATGGTTCTAATGTGCCTGTTCACCTCTCCTACTGCCCTTCCTAATACTGGCTGCTGTTTTAAAGTTTGCCCTTCCTTCTCTTACACCTTCCTTCCACCCTCTTTCCCTCCCTCTCTCCAAAAGAAAATAAAATAAATTGAATTTTTATTACAGAACTAAAGCTCTTTCACTTTTATACTGATGAGATCAGTACTGCAGTATTTGATTAACCAAGCTTCTGCAGACTTTGTGATTCTTGGGACATTTTTGATGTAAGAAGTACTTCTTTATTTATGCATACCTCTTCCCTTGACTCTCTTTTCCAACATTCTTCTGCTTTGTGCCTATAGAAATTTTTTTAAATAGAAAATTAGGCAATTGGATATTTCTGTATTTGCTTTGTGTGAAAAAAATGATGTAAAGCATAGTTGGCCGCCTTTTACTGCTTGTACAGTTCATGAAAGTCAACCTGTAATCATTATAACGCAGAGCCGCAAATAAAGGAGATGGACATAATAGCCCATGTGTTTTACAGTTTGCTTCAATAATCCAAGTTTCACCTCATGGGCTGTGACAGGTGTGGAAATGCCAGGCGGAGGTTTGCCTCTCCGGGCTTGGCAAAGTAAGGGAGGCGTGTTCCAGCAAAGGTTTCTCCTCTGGCTTCATGTCCCCTTGCAGAGCGCGTGCTGCACGCGGTGGTGATCTCGGTGGCTCGTGTCTCTTGCATGTTCCCAAAGCAGCTGAGTTGCAGGCCAGGTGTTTAGCAAAGTTCTGATTCCCAGAGGGGCTCTGCTGGGAGGAGGTTAGAGATGGCATCTCCTCCAGCTGCTGCTCAGAGTCCTGGTAAGCACCTGAATAAATGGCTGTCTGCAAGCAAGGGGTGACTTTGGATGCTGCATCAGAGCTGTCGAGTCATCTGACACCGTGGGACCGAACCAGTTGAAAAGGCGTTTGGTTGATGTTGGTGATGACCAGGAGTCGGTCTGTAACCCCAGTGTTCTCCTATCCTTCCTTCCCCCACCGAGGCTCCTTGCTTAGGATGACAGCGTGACCCATCCCTCACCAGGCACTCTCCTGGTAACTCACAGCTCACGGTGAGAGGAGCTCAACAACCACTTTTGAAAAGCACAAGCTGAAACAAAACCAATAACGATCTTTCGTATAGCTGAGGTTTTTAGCATTTAAAATATTTACAAGAATTTACCTTGCAATAAGCAGTCTGAGCAGATTTCTTCTGTCACATTACCTTTTGTTGGAAAAGTCTTGGATTTTATGATTTGGATTGTGTGGACTCCATTACAAAGGAATATCTAACAGCTTCCTTTGGCAATGGAATTTGAACTTACTGGAATTTTTTTTGGTATGTTAGACTTTAAACTTGCCATCAAAAAGGACCTTTTCAGTCAGGTTGGTGTGTGGTGCAAATTCACATCGCTGGGTGTGTCAGTGGTTTAGAATAGAACGGTCACAGTGAGGACACTGCATCTAATTGTTACAACTTTATTTTGCAAACTATGCAATCGTGAAAACTAATAAAAGAAGTTCTTAACTTAAGAACCCAGATGTCCAACACTGGTTTTCATGTATTCTTCATCATTCTTCAAGGGTGTTCTTTCCACAGGTAAAAAGTCTGGGAAAATGATGTTATTTTTTACGGGTTGCTGTTGTGGAACTTATAGTTTCCCTAAAAGGCTTTAAGGAAGCAGGTAACTGGAATGTAATACTTAAGGGCTTGAAGCAGGGATCCCTAAGGGATGATGAAAATACAATTAGAAATAGCCTCACTCAGAGCATTACTTAACCAAGTGTCCTTTTAAAAAAAAAAAGTAACTTGAAACTAGGATTTTATTATTTTATGTCTTGGGCAGCACTTGCAAAACCAGAGCTGCACACCTGAAACCAAACTGGAAAATATTTCAATTTCAGAAAATACCTTCTTCTATTTGAACAGTGAGCATGCCACATCAGGGGAAAAAAAACAAGCTTCAAAACCAGCAGATAAAGGGGCCCTGAGACTCAAACTGGAGCCTAGCTGAAACTTAAAACACCTTGATTGAGATGAGGTGCTTCTCCCTCCCTCTCTATAGATATATACGTATGCATAGATGCAGTTCTATAGACAGATCCCCAAGCAGCTAACCTAAGCCTGGTTCAGGGTGGAAGGAATCTCTTCCAGTCACCAAGTCCAAACCTCACCCTGTGCTCAGGGTAGGGGCAGTCAGAGCAGGTTGCCCAGGACTGTGTCTCATTGGGTCTTGAGCATCTTCACTTATTGAGTCTCCACAACTCCTGGGGACAACCTGTTCGGGGGGTGGGTGGGTGGGTGGATAGTTAAAAGGAATGTTTTGTACCAGTTTGTGCCCATTGTCTCATACCCCTTCATTTGGTAACATAGAGGAGCGTCTGTCTCCATCTTCCTTATGCCCCCACCAGGTATTACACATGTGGGTGAGAGTCCTTCCCTGTCACCTTCTCGTCTTCAGCCCCCTCAGTCTGTCCTTGTATTGAGAGAACATCCACTCCCTTAAGCAACTTTGTGGCAGCTATGTTGGCCTTGCTCCATGTTGCTGCCTCAAACAACCCACAGAGCTTTACCTGCAGCGCTGCTTTCCAGCCACTTGGCCCTCAGTGCCTGGGGTGGCTCCTCCCTGGGTGCAGAACTTTGCACTGCGCCTTGTTGAACTTCTGGAGGTTCTCACCAGCCCATTTTCTCCAGTCTGATGGTCTCCAGATGCAGCACAGCCCTCTGCCATATCAGCCAATCTTGTGTCATTGGCAAACTTGCCCAAGGCTAACTCTGCCTCATCATCCAGGTCATTAATGAAGATGTTGAACAGGACTGGCCCTGGTACTAACTGTGGGGTTCCACCACTCAGGACTGGTCTGTAACAGGACTCTGTGCCACTGGTCACCATGCTCAGGTAGTTTTCAATCCATGCCTCTCTCTAGCCTATCGACTGACAAACTGCCATCGGCATGTCTATGAGGATGCTACAGGAGATACTATGAAAAGCCTTTCTAAAGTCAAGGGAAACAACATCTATTGCCCTTCCCTCACCCATCACCTTGTTGTAGAAGGCTGCCAGCTGGGTACCTCTCCAGGTGTGCGTTACAAGGGAAGCCCAGGGCACAACCTGAAGCTAAAACACGCTGTAACCTGTGCTACAGCCACTGAAGTGACAGCAGGGTGCTCCCTGCTCTAGCTGTACTGTTAGCTGCAGCTGATCTGAATGCTAGTGGAGGTGCCTCCAGCTAAACTGGCGGTACAAATCCTGCTCCAGGGCTAGCTCCAGTTTGCGGTCCAGCTTTCCATTCTAGAGTCAGCTAGGCCCACACCCATCCAGGGTTACGGGGGGTACTTCTGATTTCCCTTCCCCCCAGTCATTGTCTTCAGAAAATGAAAAGATTTTTCTTACCACCTTGGTTTTCTTCAAGTGGGCTTCTCCAGGCACCTGAACAGCCTTGCTTCAGCATACTGGGCCAAATATGACGATATGAGGCTGGTGTATATCTGGAAAAAGCAAACTTGCCCAAAATACAAACCGTAGAGGCAAGCATAACCCCCCTCCCTACCACAGACACAAACAGGCCAGGCTGTTTATTTCAGGTACACACCCACATGAGACAGACTTCTGCTACTCACTGCAACCTCCTTTCTTACCTTGCATAAAGGAAACACAAGTCACAGGCTGGGGAGAACTATGGTATTTTCAGAGTGAAAGGTGGCTCTGTCCTGAGTAGGAGCAACGCAGAGGACTGATACAGGCTTAAAACAAACAGTGCTCCACCTCAGTGTGTCCCTAGCTCCTGTGCAGTCCTTCTTTTGGGTAACTGTTTAAAGATCTCCATTTGTTTTCCTCCCCCAGCAGACGGCTCCAGAGGTGACAGTACATCTGAATACACAGAGCTCAGAGAGCAACTGTGCTACAGCTTTGTGTGTGCTTTGGGAGTGGCTGTGCCACCCTGCTTTCTCTATTTGAAGGATGAAACGGAAAATGAGCTAATGTTCTTCCCTTGGCTTAAAATCTGTAATAAATTCAGTGGAGAAGAAAGGGAAGGCAGCCAGGTTGAATGCACAGCAGTCTTTCTACTTGTGTTGAGGCAGTTTCACTGTGTAAAACTTTGTGAAATGAATCAAAGCTTCATCTTTAATAAAAGGGGTTAGCTATATTCAAACTGAAGCATCACAAAATAGAATCAGTACAAAAATATACATACAGTTCTTTATTAAACAACTGTAAACACTTCACTGTAAAAATCCATAAAACTTTATAAACAAACATTTTGTAAATAGATTCTATACTACAATAAAAGAATTTTAACACAATTATTTACATGCAATACTGACAAATTTGGCACTTTCTGAAAAGAAATGTACAAAACACTTTGTTGTTTAAAAAGAAATTTGAAATTATAAAAACTTAGGGCATTACTATCATGCACTTTGCAAATACCTCACAAGCACTTATGGCACAGCTAGCAGAGAGCTCCAGGCTCTCATCAAGCTCTTTACTACAAGTTCAGATAACTTTTAATGTGCTTCCGTAAGTTTGTTGTAAAACTACCTGAACATTGTCAAGAATGAAGTCAAATGCCATATTCCAAACTGATTCCACAGATGATTGCATTAACCTGGAAGGGAAAAAGAAGAAGAGGGAGAAGATCACCATTACAGAACCAGTCCTTTTTACACTAAGTTTTGGTCTTCATATTGGAAAACAAAATCAGAACGGTTCAGTAGGAATGGTATTTTGATTCAATCTTGGTAAAGCCCTACCTCTTCAAATATACCATGTCTTCTCTAATGCCACAGATGCCCCTGCTATTCAGTGGTGAAATTTCTGATTTGAACAGCGTCACACCAACTTGTAAATGTTAGCGTTTTGCAGTGGTTGTAAAGCCTGCGATTAAAGTGTTGACCTTCTACCAATCTCATACCGAGCAATCAGGAATGGTAAGTTTTTGGATCCTGATCTTTCCTTCCTCATCCCAAAACTTTTTTTCTTCCTTTAGTGGCATCTAGCAGATGCTACATTTTTTCTTCCAATGATTAAGACATTTAAATAATGTTTTGGAGGTTTGGGGGGCACTATATTGTGTTTATTGCTAAAAATAAAATCAATCTGTGGAGCCCGACATAGAGCTATGAGTTACCTTTATCATTCATCTGCTACTAGAAGCAAGTTAAGGAAATGTCCATGGAAAACAAAACAGCTCCGTACCCTCAAAATCCCCTCCTAGATGACTATTACAGGAAGGCAGGGGGTTCCTACACATTCGGCTTTGGAAGACCTAATATCAGCATCATATGGACAACCCCAACTCCTGATTCCTTCTTCTACACTTGTTACCAGGCTTTGGAGACACACAGTGCCATCGGTGCAAATCTCACATACAGGGACCAGGAACAGGACATGATGCTTTCTGAAGAGTTTTATAAAGAATTTGCTATACAACCTTCTACAAAACTGTTAAACCACACTGTGCATTTTGCATTTTCTGAGGCTTAATTTAAGACATCCCATAATGCAAAAGCATAGTGAAGTTCTTACACTGCTGTGGTCTTTTGGGTGTTCATTAATTCTGCGAAATGAGTATTTTCCAGATCTAAGACATGCAAAGCTGAGCTCCATAGTTAAGTATCAGTTAGTAAGCAAGTCATACATGGAACTAGGGCCTCCTGAATCATGGGAAGACTAATAGAAGCATAGTAACTAAGTAATAAAAAAGGATTTAATAGGTTGGAAGTGAGAGAGGATCTGGATACAGCAGCAGGATGAAATCAGATAAACAAAGGAAAGATCTAAGATGCCACAAAAAATGAATGAAAACAGGATGAAGAAGAGGGACAATGCTGACAAAATCAATATCCTTTGTCTAGAAACAGAAGACTGTAGCAAATACTATTAAATGCTACTCTTAGTTTTTCACAAGTCACCTATTTTAACAGCCCAACTTCTCCCCTCCCCAGTTTTTGAATACAATTTAAGCTTAAAATATTTACATTCATCAACAGGATGTCTAATGGGCACGTAGCCCCACATTGACGCATCTAGTGCATAAATTCTAACAAAAATAGTCTGCATATCACAAATACTAATAATTAAGCTACCTTTTCATGTACTTAACAACCAGATCTAACTTTTCCAAATCCTTTTCTTCTATTAGATCAGTACAATACTTCACAACCTGTAGAATGTCTTCTTCCATAGGATCTGTAGTGAAAAAAAAAAAAGAGAACTTTTCTCTAATTATACTCAGAATATAATAATGGAATAATTGGAAAATACTAGAATGAAATTCTAGAGTTCTTGTGCATCAGGCACCGATCTGACAACTGCCGTATTCTCATACCTCCCCCCAACATCAGAAGTTGTGTACATAAAAGGACTGCAAGATCCTGAAATACCTGTCTCGCAGACCTTTTATTTTAATTTGGTAAGAACAAATGACATCAAAGCTAATACTAACCAAAGGCAAAAGAATCATAGAATAGTTGGAATTGGAAGTGAGCTTAAAAATCATTGAGTTCCAACCCCCCTGCCATGGGCAGGGACACCTTCCACTAGACCAGGGTGCTTAAAGCCCCATCCAGCCTGGCCTTGAACACTTCCAAGGATAGGGATTTAGAATGGAATGGCTGCTTTGAAACTCTGAGGAATACAGTAGTGTCCAAAGTATAAAGGATATCACAGGTCAGATTTTCCAAGATATTAAAGCACTGCTAGTTGTTTGACATAATGTTAACATTCAAATTACAATTCAGCAATGGTGTAACACTTTTGCACTTTATTCTACAATTTTTTCCAGCAGTTATTTTGAAAAAAATTCATTCCTTTGCCTTTAAAAAGACATCTTCACCAGAGAGGAATTCCCTTTCAATAGCTTTCATCCTAGAGGTTGAAACATGTTGGACAAAATAAGGACAACCTCCCAAACAAGTAACATCAAGGCATAAGTCAAGGGCCTTACAAATGGGTTGAAGAGAGAGCAGGTACATTTTCATGATGTTAAGCAAGAAACAGGAGCAGGCAAAAGCATGGAATAACAAGTTATTCCAAGACTGCAAGGCAGTAAGGCGTCAAGATTACTGTGAAAAATCACCAGTGAAAAGAAGAGCGAAGGAAGAAAGTACAAAAACCCTACTAAAAAAATAGTTTTTCTTGTGACACATCCAAGTTCACCACCATCACGAATCTCGTACCTGAAATAGTTGTAATCCATTCTTTCAACAATGTCTTTACATCATTGAATTCAACAGCTCCAGCTAGGTTGGGTGCTTGTGGCCTAAATGAACCAGGCTGTTCAGCCTGCAGAGCTGATGGGCCTGAAGAATCTGAAGTTGATGGAACCACTTCCGGCTGTTCCAAAAATAAAAGTTGATAAAGCTCAGTCTGACAAATAGCGTAACACCACATATATAACACACGTGTATACATAGCTAAATGTCTAGCAAAGAATCCAGTAAAGAAAACAAGTTGCCTTTGTGAGTATGGGCTAAGTCTAAAGAAACACACATAGCTTTACCGAAAGCTGTTAAAATTACCTGAGTAGCTGTTCCTTCTTGTTTCAAGAAACCATCTATTAGCTTCTGTGGGCTCCCAGATGTAGCCGGCATGTTTTTTGCAGGGCTACCAATGAGTTTGTTTTTCAAAGGACTCTGATTCTTTTTTACAGGACTGACTGGATTTTTTTTCCTGATTTTTTTCTTATTTTTCATTGTTGCATGCTTCAGGTGTAGGAAAGGATTTTTTGACACTGAAAAACATAGGAATAGTCAGTGGTTGATTCATTTAAAATTTAATACTTTTCCATTGAAAGAGAGACTCTGTATTTTCCATAAAAATCTGTGGATCAATTGGGAGAATATAACCTAGATAAAGCCCATTCCAGATATGGGCAACGTTTTAAGTATTTGAAAAGCACTGCTAAAAATTAGTGTACTCAGAGGATACTCAACTATTCATAAGCCTTTTAATATCAAGTATTTCAGTACTTGAATATGAACAGCTGGTGAAATCTGAAGCCTACCAGACAAATTGCTTTGCCTCAGTCAAGAGCACTGTCCCACCTAGATACCTGCCAAGACTTCCCATCAGTGGTTATCAGAAAACCAGCAGTGAAAAGCCCCTCAAACTGCTTTTATCATGATTTACCAAGGAAATCGCTCTCATTCCATCATACTAACATATTTGCATTAGTTCACTGACTATGAAAATCAAGGTTTGATTATAATAATGCAGTATTTAACTGGCAATGAACCCAATAATATTCCACTCTTATTTTATGAGAAAGCACGTTCACAGGGAATTAATCTTATTTCTCTCTACAGATTATAAAAAGGATACCTGGGTGATCAGCTCAGAATAAAACCCTCCTGACTATCAGACACATGGTGAGATTTATTGTACCTCTAGTTGCCTGAAATCCGTACCAGTGCTATGGGTTTCAGGGAACAACGAGAATGCTATCTGAACATGGTTTAACTAACTTAGGTACTGAAGATACAATGCTTAAATCACAAGACACATCAAGTTTAGATTCCACTCTGCAAACATATGGACATGGGTAAGTTTAGTGGCACAGTCCCCATGAATTGAATTAATTACCCATTTAAGTAAAGCTAGGCATCTGTTTGCAAAATGATACCACAGCTGGTTGTCATTGACAGTCTGTCAAAAATAAATACAGAAATTCAATTTAACATGCATGCATCTTCACAGAAGCTTTAGTTATATTTTCCAGTTTGTTATTTAGGGTTGCATAAAACCAAATAGTAAACAACTCCTACTACAAACTACTGTACAACTGTATATACTCACCAAAAGTGTTAGCAGGTTGCTGCTCTGATTGCTTTTGCCTTTGATCATATGCATCTTTCAGCTCTGCTTGCAACTCAGCAGGTAGTGCAGCAAAAACCTCAGGGTCCACCTGAACAGTAACAAAAGATTGATTTGATTATTTTACCAGTGAGCAACACTGCTTGCTTTCCTCTAGATCACTCACATGAGAAAGGTATTTACATTTTATGCCAAGCAAAAATAAATGGGACATAACTGAAACACTGTAAAATATGTTGTATATTTTTGTCATGTACTTCAGCTTGTAAAAACCGTAAAATTTTCCATTTAATATTACCCTACATTAATTATTTTATAAGATTACTAATTATGGGCCTGTAATACACTAATCGTCCTTATTCACCTACTGATCCTTTATTCACCACTATCTTTATTCATGTACTGATATACAATACAGCTATATTAACAGCACAATTAGGTGTAACTCAGAGAACAGTCCCTTCAAATTTCCAAACTCAAAAACTGTGACAATCAGACTTTTGTTCCTCCTTTTCTTTTGATACTTTTATTTCCTGGAAGCTGCTCCACTTCCCTTACAAAATAACCTTGGAAATAGACTTGCTTCTTTAAGGATAGGAAATGCACATCCCCATATTTTGAACTAGCACAAAAGGGTTTCATTTCTTTCTCCCACAGTTGTCCACTCCTTGTTTGACTGATAAAAATATAGTTCTTTCCAACTGTCCTAGGGGCTTGAAATCATTTGTTCCCAATTGCTGTACACACTCATATGGGCAAAATAAAATTTCACATATTATCGGTTATCTTCCCTCACTGTGTGTCTGAAGTAACAATTTAGTGATGGGCCAGTCTTGTATTCCGTGTTTCCCAATATTATTGGACAGTGTTTTCAGCTCATAATCTGCAAAATCTAATTCACAAAAGCAAACCTATCATTTAGAGGATTAAATCTGCCCAGTGAGAGAGTGCCCTTCATTTTAGTGGTAAAATTCAGAAATGCGCATGAACAAAAAAATTTATTCTAAACTACTATTACTATTCTAAGGGCACAATACAATTTCTACCATTATCTGAGATACTGTATTTATTATATGTCAGTACGCATATATATTAAAAGCTACCTCTTATTTTCAATAGAGATTTGATCTTTTTGTTTAAACCAAAATACGTATGTTATGTCAGGAAGGTAGGCTGTGCTATTCACACATATCATGTCTAAACTATATAGATAATAAACATGAACATGGTCCCATAGGTAAAACTCATCAATTTAGCACAACATTTTTTCCTTTTTCAGGACTCCATGTGCCAACACAAATTTTTCACTGCACAAAATGTGCACTAATTAAAGGAGGAAATGGGAACAACTCTGACCTCAATTACTGCATACATTGTGCAGAACAAAGCATTGCAGTGGAATGTAGCCAATTAAGTCCAGCGGTTTAAGTTATTTTTAAAATACAAATTTTATGCAATAAAACTATTTTAAAAAGGTTAGTGTTCTCTGGTTAAGCATTCGAGAGTCAGGAATTTGGGAGGCCCTAAATTAACACTGTATTTCTATACACCACTTAGTAATTCATGCAGAAATAATGCAGTACAGGGGAATGGACGTGGTTTTGTTATTCCCCCTATCATTTTCCTCTGAAATATAACATGTAAAAATTCAGTTAGAAGAGCCATCAGTCAAGTTCATATCAATTCTACACTAATTAGTTGGGGTTTTGGGTAATTTATAGTACAGCCAGTGTTCTAACAGCTTTCTTCTAGCTGTATCATACTGACATGGTAGAGAACCTTGATTTTATTAATTCAGGTATTATCTCAGCATACAGCTATCTATATTTTTGATGTGCTGTATTTCCTTAGGAGGAATCTATACCATGCTAAGACAATCTAAGGATAAGGTGCAAATTTGCCACCAGTAATTAATTCCACTACTACAAATGTAATTCGTTTCTAAGCATCGGAAATCTCTACTTCTTGCATCCTATGCTTTTACAAGATTCAGCTGCTACAGAGATATACAACTCTTCCCAATTTTAAGATTACTTCAGCAGCTGATGGAAATGAATGCAACCTATCTGGATTCTTTTTATGGGAGAAACAAGGGACATTTTCCACGTTTTCTAATGAATATCTCGCTATCAGCCAATTAACTTTGCACCTGATCATAAAAACACAGTTCAGACAAAAGCAATGAAGGGTTGAAAAACAAACCTTATTGCACTCTAAAAAGATGGCAAGGCATCATTTACATTTGCTGATTTGATGTAGCTAAAGTACTCAATTAGGAGTGGCTTACAGTATCTGAAATCCATTACCACTTAGTTCATTGCATCACTTGATGCAACGAATGTAATCTTAATAAATGTAATCTTAAATGTTTGTGTGCACTCATACAATACACACTTCAATAAAGTATTTAACAATAAAAAAAATCATGTCAAACTGTATTTAGACAAAAATGACATTTTTGAATTAAGTTCATATTTGACTTTACCACAGAAAAAAATCCTCCTGTATTAATGAATTGGGTTTAGCACTTTTTTCTCCAAGCCTAAGGAAAACATTCAACCACGTTATTCTAGGTACTGAACTTGGACCTAACTCAGAAAGTGAAAATTTTAAATCTTAGTTCTCTTTTTGCCAATAAAGGAAGCTGAATGGTTTTCAGGAGAAAATTTTAAGTATAAACATAAGGCATTCTAAAATAGATAGTATAGATAACCCCAAAAAGTAAATAGGAAGCAGTCAGTTCTTCTACATCTTCAAACAAACAGGCTGCTCTGCTAAGCTGACATTTTTGAATCAAGTAACAGAGGCACAAAAGGCATTAGGAGATAGAGCCAGGAAAACCAGTGCATTTGAGTGTGTAAAACAGGTATTTCTAAGACAATTTCAAGAAGTAGTGGTGTTTAAAAAAAAACCCCAATCAATTCTCAACTACCTAATTAATAGACACATATAGCATAAACACAAACTAAATGCAATTTTTATAGAAAGCCATATGCAGTCAAATTTTACCCTGAAAAAGAGTACTGAGTGGCAAAACAAGTGGGGAGGGCTGTACTTTAAAGTACAGCATAATTTAACACACAAGTCCAAAATAAACTCTTGTTCATGAATGAATTTTACTACATAATTTAGAACAGCTGGGGTATGGAGAGTTCATATACTATTTGCACAATACTTCCATAGGAGAAACCCAACTTTGCAGTTCAGGAATAAAAACTGACACAACTGAACAAATTATTTGAATCAAGGTGAAGAAATTTTAGTAGTAGAATAGGCTATACATATTCTGAATAGTAATTATGCATTAACTACCATTTACTGAAAACAGGTCAGGAATTTCTATCTAATTTTCTCTGGATTCTTTGTCAGCTAACCAACACTGTACTTTTGAACCAGTAACAAATATCTCTCTGTAAATCTGATTAAGTGATATCACTTAGTTTGAGAACAGCAATGGAGCAAGGGCACAGCAAATAGAAAAATAAAAATACTGCTCTGTTTTAAATTATGCATATGCATCATTGGGTAACCCAAACTTTGATATATCTTTTTTGTATCAGCATTTGTTCAGCACCATCTCGGATTGAAGGGTGGAATATAATCAGAAGCATCATTACTGCTACCTGTTTCCCCTTCAGGCCCCTATTTTGAGAAACAACTTTGCCCTTTCCTCATCCTGGATATTCTGTATATGAGCTCATTTAAAAATTATGGAAATACACACAATCTTTACCCATGCCTGCCTTTCTCCCAGGAATGCGATATAAACAATCACATCTACAGAAGCTAGTAGAGATTGGCTTTACACCATCAAAACATCCACTTAAACAGAGTGAGTCTCCTGTGACTAGCTAAACATATTTTAGGACTGCTTCAGACTGATGGTGCAGTGTAACTCAGCTGCAATGCAGAAAAAAGGCTATTTACACACTGGATTGCAAAGCAAAGTGTAAATGAGGAGGTTTTACATTAAACAGCAAAAACACAGGCACTATAAATCTTTAATATATACTATCATACTGTATTTGTGATAGATCAAGTTACATTTAAAAGCACAGACTTTTTAAGATATTAAAGGATAATAAATAATTTTGGTCACAGATTCTAGTACTGCGGTTTCAACAAAAAGCTGTTAACTCTTCCTATAAGTACAAAGTAGATGTTTATTTATACCCTGCAAACATCCTACCTGTGAGAAAGCTGGCAAGGCTATCACATTAATTCCAGTATTGGTATTTGGTTCTTGGAGCTCTGGTATTTGTAAAAGCACTGTTCCAACTGGTTGTGACAGAAGCGCAGTGTTACATCCATTTATTGGCTCTTTTTTGCTATCTCCGTAATTCTCTCCTTGCTGAATGGCGTATATTTGCTCTACTTGTTCTCGGAGATCAGGCGGCAGAGCTTCTAGCACAGATTTATCTAGCTGCAATTATATAAAAGCTTTTAGATTTTTCTAAGGAATATATAACAGAGTATTTTACTCAAAACTTAGTTCTATGGTTCTTGAATTTTAGAAAAAAATATTCATTTTAATCTGTGTACGCAAACATGAACCTGACAATTACACTCTGTAGCTGCAAAATGTAAAAATATCATTTAAGACTAGGCAGTTCACTAAATATGAATGCTCAGTTTTACCTTTTCACAATGCTCTCATGTTCTCATCGCAAATCTATAAGGCTTCCTCTACAACTATCTAGTATAAGGAAACCCAAATTCTGAGTTCAAATTATGTAGGCAATGTGTTGATACTAAATACTAAATTTACCAATACTAAATTGGTGTCTGGTGCAAAGTAGTAAGTGATTAATTTCTTTCTTTATATAGTTCTAGGAAACAGGTTATTGATTTACTTTAATGTTATTATGTATGTTTGCATACTCTCTTGTCATAGATTTTGATAATGAAATGTGCTTTAGATTCAAATTTTTGCTTGCTGTAATTGGTAGTTACCATCAATTATCGTCTTGAAACACTGAAATGACCCCCCAGTACCTAGAAGTTGCTGTATACAATGACAGCTGCACAAGTGACAGAATGAATCTAATTGACAAGCAGATTTACAGCATCATTTTTCTCACAAGTAAAATTAGAGTAAAACTATGTAGACAAATGACAATGCCTGTAAATTCTGCTAAATGAGACTCTGCAGGAGTGTCA
>JAOXJM010000001.1:141543281-141555872 GCA_026413425.1 Tringa solitaria
CTGCTAAATGAGACTCTGCAGGAGTGTCAGAAAACTTTATCTTAAACCTTTAAGAAGAAAATTTGAAATTTATGACCAGATTCAGAGAAGAACTACAAATTATCTATGAGAAGATAATTGGCTTATGGTAACTGACAGGTTCTGACAAAAGCTGTCTGTATTATTAATCTCTATGTTCTGTTTGTGTTCCCTCCTTCCAAATTTGCTACATATATATCTCCATAAACATTTTCTGGCAATCCTGGGGGAAAAATTTCTTGCTGTTGCTTTCATAGCACAAAGTACACAAACAGCAGTATGGGACTAACTCTCACCACTCCATCCCTGTACTGAATTCTGTATTATATCCCATATTATAATATGCTTATAAAGCAGAGGGAAAGACAAGCATATTGTGCCATAAGGCCACCAAAGCTTTAGTAATTCCACTGCAAAACTAGTGTATTTTTTGCTTGAACAATACATATTCCTCCTACAGGAGAATCTGAGTAAATAGAGTTTCACATTGTTCAGTCAAGTTCCTTTTAGATCCTGAGCTAGTTTGGATATTGAATTATGAAAAAAGTTTGCTGCCAAAAGCATAATTGGCTTCTAAAAATATATAAATATTTGGTAAAGTTGTTAGCAGAACACCAACAAATGCTTTTACAGATTTAAATTCCAGAAATTAAAATTACAGATTTTTACGGAAAAGCATGTAAATCTGCATATAGCTAAGATACCTACAGAGTTCAGTGCACCTTTCTCATAGCAGACCCTTATAACAGATGTCTGCTTGAAAAACCCGGGGGATGGAAATAAGGAGGCTCCTTCTTTCTTAAAATATACAAACCCCTCACCCAAACCCCACAGGAATATTTTACTTAAAGATTGTCCTCCTTTCATCTAAAATGTGATATTCTGTATAAATGTTAAGTGTGCATCTTAGCTTCAATATTATTTGAAGAAAATTTGAAAAAACACAGGAAAATGACTAAATCTAAATACAAGTTTGACATTCTTTTAGAAAGAAACTTGGAGCACAGATACTGTAAAAGTATATGATGTAGTATAAGACTGTTGCTGTTCAGTTTCTTCTCACTGGCTAAAGCTTGAAGACAGATTTATAGTGCAATTTAAATATTGTTTTTGAGCAGATTACTTTAAGAAATTATGTGGAGAAGGCTACCTGATTATCGTTTATTGGCATGTGTGGTACAAAATTATTGCTGCCATAAAGAGGGATGGAAAACACTTAGAAGTTCTGTCTTCATGAAAATGACAGAAAATACCTGTCAAAATTCTTCTCAAGCCACACACCAGTGATTAAGCTAATCAGAAATAATTTTTAAGAGCCACTCTAAGAAAAGGGAATTTACAAATCTGTATCATTTCATAATCATATAAAGACTGAGCATTAACTATAGAGTATGTCTAATTTTTCTGATGGAAGTCCTACTAAAGTTTATTTCATGCTTTTTATAATTAAGAGTCTGGGCTTTGGTTCTGAAAGGTGAAAAATAATGTTGTTTAATATTTCATACTCAACATCTTTTCCATTCCTGTTCCATTCCGATCCTTTTGCAAGTGATAAGAAGGGAAAAAGACACTGGAAAAATAAATTTCTTTCCTTTGAAAAACTGTAAACTTTTTAAAATCAGTCTAAAAATGACTGCTCTGTAAAAATCCTTTTATTAGGGCAAAATAGTCTTGCATCAATAAGTTTCTTACTGTGCATCGTACTCTATACTAAAGATCTCTCTCTTTAAAAAAAGTGTAAAGCATCTTTGTCTTATTTGGATAGAGGAAAAAAATAAAAACAATCCCAAGTTATTACAATATACTGCAGATGTTTTATGTTCTCAGATTTTACCTGGGAAGCGGCTGGAACCTCAATACTCAAATTAAGCCTGGATTTTACGCTGATAGGAGAATGTACGCCATTCCATTTGACAGCAGACTCAGTGTTGTTAATGTTAGAATTGACACCAGATGTGAGATGGGTACCGCGAGATGGAAGAAAAGTGCAAGTTCTTGAATCAGAAGATATTTCAAGGTCCATAGCAGCAACAAATACTACGCATATGAAAAAAAAATACAGAATGATCATCTAATAGTTAAAAATACTCTGAAGATTGAGGACACAGTGAAGCTAATTTCAAGTTTTCTTTGCTTTTTTGTACAATATACAGCATAATCATAACACTTTCTACTTTAAAGTATCCTTTATTACTATTAGCTTTAAAAAATTACCGGAATAACCCTATGCAAAGTTTTATTTGAAGTATTTTCACTTGCAACAGAAAAGTCTGCTCTAAAAGAGTTTATCTTAAATAATTTCTACTGGTATAGTATCGAGTAAGTATTGCATAAGGTTATCTGTGTTGGAGACATTCAGAACTCATCATTATCACACATGCAAAGTACAAAGCTTACTGACCTTCTTTATGTTCTTCTTCTGAGCACTTTTTTGCTTTCTGAACATGAAAAAGATCAATAACTGAATGTGATCCACCAGGTAAGTGTCCGGATTGTACTGCTGAGCAAGCCGAAGTGGTTTTACTGATGGGAACTAACTGCTGTACCTGAATTCCAACCTAAATCCAAAACAATAATACGTTCATTTTATGAAGTTAAGACAAAATAAATATAAAAATCTGTAATTCTTTTATAATAGCATTGCCTTCTCTGAAATTGGCTGCCTGTTGTGGGTGTGGAGAGAATGAATAAAATGATGTTGAAATACACACAAATAGCCACTAAAGCCACCCCAAACAAATCCCTGGATTATCCACCACAGTCCAACAACTAAAAATTTACAAAGATAATACCATCTTAACTTCTTTGATATACAAAAGTGCTGTCAGCTGTATCATAAACCAATACAAATTTCTTAGACTCTAACAAATACAGAAATACTAACCAGAAAGTGACTAGTATTAAATGTGGCTACCTGTACAAGAAAGGAATGTTTTCCCTAAGGAGAATCTATACTAAAACCATCACTTCAGTCTACAAATGAAAAAATAATGTTGTTTCCCTTCTAGACATGGCTCTTGCACAATCTCAATACATGAAAGTATGTTGGTGAAAGTAGTTTGTATCAGATGAGGTATTCCTCATTTTGAAAGACATCCTCACTTTTCATTAACTTTCAAATACCAAATCAACAGGGGTTCAAAGACTGTGTCTAATTAAGAATGCACTGGTACATTGTGCAAGTTTACTGCTAACCCTCCATAATTTTTAAGAAAACCAACACTTGTATATAGGACTCAGAAGGCATGAAGGAGCTAGTGTGTGTATTTCCACCAGGTTGTCTTCTATGATTACATAGCAAGGATTTTGTTTGTTAACAGTTTTTTAGTTGCAGTTAATGGGATATTAAGACATTACTGTAAAAAGTTTTTCTTTGCACTTTGATATTTTTGTTTTGAAATATTTCTAGATTTGCGTTCTAAAACTTATAAGAAGCCTTTGGAATACTGTGTTTGCTGTGCTGTACAACAACTTTGCCTTGGTTGTTTTGGTCTTTTAGGACAAGCATTTAAGTGTTATGTTAAGTCTACAGGATAAGTGAGTGGATTCATCTGCCCAAGCGTGAGCACAAACAGCTAAGGGTATCACTTTAGGACCTTTTCTAGGTATTATGAGAAAAATGATACTTTGAAGCATGACTCACCTCATGTACAAGTGAAGCTTAAGAGGACTAGCTCTAATATAGACATAGACATTGGATATGTCTAAAGTCAGTTGAAAGGAATACTACCAGGGGACCCTGGATATACCTGCATTTTATTACGTAATCTAGAACTGAATGGCAACTCCAGAACTGAACTGGTCAGAAGTAGTACATTGTTTTGCAAAACAACATATGCAGCACCCATGGAATACTAACTTTAAAGAAGAATTCTCTAAAACAAGGACTAAAGAAATCAAGTGAAATAGAACAATGTAAGAAGTCAGGAAAGACAGCAAAGTAGACAGACAGACAAGAAACCAGAAAAAGACAGGAAGAGGATGATATTTTCCCAACTCCAAGAAGAAACATAAGCCATGGAGTTGACTTTGCAAGGCAACATTGTGAATCAAAACCCCACTTGTTTATCTAGATGACCAATAAATGCAGTTTTGTTTTAGAAAGCCTCTGCGCTCCAGTGTAACAAATGGCTGATGTCAAAATAGTCTTATCATGGGTTTGTACTGCTATGAGAAAACCACTGAGATGAGCAAGAGTGTTCTAAAATAAACCATGATTCAAAAGAGCCAGCAATTCACCTTCAAACAAAGGCCAAACCATGGGCTGGCAACTTTTCTCACTCTAAGACTCACAGTCTAGAGCAAAAACTCCTCTGATCTGTATCTTTGATTGGCATTACAAACAGTATTCCCATTAGTTACTTAACTAATAACTATGCAAAATATTATAGAAAAATTCTAAGACAAAATAAAATTTACATGTGCTAACAGAACCGTAAAAGATACAGTCTAACTTTGTTACCTCAGGCTGGGTTAAGTTGTGGATTAATCCAGAGCACACTAAAATTCTCTTTTTTTACATTTATGGCTTTGTAGCTGTGTTTTTCAAGGGTAAACATGCAAAACCTAATATGATGCATAGCCTAATTTAGATAAGCTTTGTATTATCTACACTTCTGCTTAAGTTTGGTTATTGTCCACCCTGGAGAACCAAAAATTTATGAAAGACCACAAAGAAGATTCATAAAGAAAAAAAAATTCAGTTTTCCCATTAACTTACCCCTCGCATATCTGATATGTTCAGTTTCATTGTGTGAAACATGTTTAGAGTTTCCTTCCCAATTACTTTTGCGCTGTCTGTTGCATGGTCTAGAGTCACAGTCCTAACAAAGAATAAAAAACTATGGTTAAAAAGGAAACTGTTTCACAAATCCGAAAGACAACAACAATCCTGCATTTATTCCAGAGAGGACCTCAAAAAAAGACAGATCATAATTTCTTGGCATACAGAAATTGAACATGTTTTTTTTGTTCTGTGGTTTCTTTTTAAAGGTAATTAGAGCTGCACATGTTCTACAGAAAAAAACTCAGATTACTTACTAATTGAACATTCTCAGTGTGCGGTCCACACATTAAATTGTCAAATATAGTATACATGCTATCTACTGAAGCAATGCAAAATTTTTTCACTTTATGGGACTAACAGAAATGCACTCATGCACTATCCTTCACTCAAGCACGGTTCATAAAGAGTTTGCTCACTATTATTTCAGTTGTCAAATGTCAAACGTCTATAGCAAGAGTTTCAGAAGGAACTTTGAGGGGGAAGCAGATACAGGCATGTGCTTGCATACAAATAACTTGGCTTAATGGTAAGTAACTTTAACTTTAAACAACATTCCAAATCCACATCTTACACTGTAGGCAATTTTCTGCAGTAACTCTCTCACAAAATTACCTGGTTGTGAGTTTTACAAATTGCCACCTGAGAGCTTGGCAGGGGATTAACAGTGCTTGGTAAATCTGGATTCTCTAATAGCACATTTGAGACAGATAAGGACAGAATTTCAGGTAGCTAATCATATGTATGTGAGTGATGTAGTCTTTTCACAGAGGTAATTGATGCCATTTTAACTCTGATGGACAAAAGGAAGTTCCACATTGGTGTTCTGACAGGGTGACATCCTAACAACTTACAAAACATTTTGATGGTGTCTCCTTAACTTTAACTCTTCTTTTGAATCTGTCAGAAACCAACATGTACATTGAAGTGGTCTCAGAAAGGTATGGTTCTTCCAAAAAGAAAAGGAAAAACCCTCCTTCTGTGAGTGATGTGAAGACTCCCTCAGCCTTACAGGTTAACATTTTTAAGAAAAAGATCAGTATCACCATTAAGATGGAGCTATGCAAAATATTAGGAAGAAAGGTAGGATGGGCCTAAAAGTACACACCATTTCAGAAGAATATTTTACAAAGGTCTATGCTGTATTATCAGGACTTGATACCAATTATGCAGTAAAAATACCATTAACATCTCAGAAGTTGAATTTGATTTTAAGCTTGTCTGTTTAGAGCAAATCTTCAGCTCAAAGAATTCAGGATAGCCAGAAGACAATAGCATAGACTGATGGATTTTCTTCTTGACACACCAATTGCAAAAGGTGAAGACCTTCTAATAGTGAAAGGTGAATTTTGTAGTTTCAGTTTTTAACACTGCTGAATTGTATGTCACAAGCTCACAAGTATGAGACAGACCCTACAAAAGCAAGTCCTATCATTGAGCTCTAACCCACTGGAAGAACACCCCCACCTCTTCAGTTATCAGCCACCCTAAGAAAATGACCCTTTGGTTCAGGAGGGAGTCATCTGTTACAACAACTTGAGATAGAGGTAAAAGTAGAAAAGACCTAGCTCTGCAAACGCCAAATGCACCCCAACACAAAAGCCAGAATCATCCCTTTACCTAAGAACAACTGCTTTGACACAGAAGTGTCCGCCTAAAGAATAAACATGTATTTAGAAGGTTCTAAGACCATCTTGTATGAAATAGCATATAACTACATGATGCTCTATAACTAGATTTCATTTTTGTGTTTTCAGTATACAAGCATATAAATAAATTTGATAAAAAAAATCTTTAGTCAACATCATCAAGTTGAACAATAGGAAACGAAGAATCATAAATAAATAATGGGTAAGAGTAACAAGACTGATTGTGGAAGCTGAAGGTCCTACTCCTTTGACAGTGACCTATCAACTGACTACCCAGGCAAAGTTATTGGGTGATCCCACTTCACTACGGATGGGGAGCCACCATAGATAGCATCTCCATGAGATCAACAGAGCTGCAGTGAGACCAAGTAGAAACTTTATTACATTGAGAATGATCCACAAGAAAACAAACGCACTTCTGACAAGGAGCTCATGACTATATGGGTCAAGAGACAAGAACAAGTTGTCTTCTTGAACAGCTGAAACAAGGGGGCACAGTCTCTGATCTTGAGATTTTGAGATTCAACTTTCTTAGCTCCACTTCAGATCTTCATTGTCTTTTCTAGGACCAAAAAAAAAATCTTTGCAGACTTACTGGTGAAACAGATTTGAAAGAAGAGACAAATTTGAGACAAAGAAACTTGTCTGTACTAAGACGGACAACTGCAGTCCAAGGTGTCTGATGTCAGCTTCAATCTTCAGAATCCCAAGTGGCCTCTCACTCTTTTGTAGCAAGTAATTCTGCAACTACTGCTCTAGTCTGCATGTGCTCTAGACTTATAGGAGAATGGTACTGATCATACATGCTTCTTGACAAGTACAAAGGCAATTTTCTTTGAGAACTGACTCCAACTGTCACAATCAGCATGTGATCAACAACCCATCAAGGAACAGCAGAAAGCCCCTTGAGCAAAAATAAAGTACACAACACTACACAGCTCAGGAAGAGGAAACAGTTTGCAGCAGCAGAACATTTCAACTCACTGAAAGAAATGAAAATGCTGCTGCACGCGTGTCATAATGCAGGATGTAAAAATGTGTTCTACAAGTACTGCAAAGGGAAAACCAATTCCAATATTGAGCAAGCTGGAGAATATATACCAACAATATGCATGCACATATGTACTATTGTTTGAAGACAAACCCTATAAAAGATCAAATGCTTTTATTACCCAGTATTTCAAGAGACTATTACCAAATTTAGGGCAACCTTAAGCTACAGATTATTAAAGTCAAAACGGAAGAAGAGAAAAAAAAATGTACATCCCCACCAAGAGAAATGGATAGTCACCGTAATTCATTGAAAATATTTCACTAAATCATTTTAAGTAGCATCCACAGACACATGAGAGTACATTTTCTCAAGAAAGCAACTTCAAACCACAAAGAATGAACTTGTGGAGTCAGATTTCTTCTTTCCCATTCCTGCTTCCTCTGAAAACCATGAATTGTTTCTTCTATGCCCAAAAACTTTTCAACTTCTGATATATTTTCTTTTCCCCCCGATTTTTCTCTTTGAAGAAACTCAAAGGCAAAAGACAACTGTTAAAATTGTTCTCTCTCTCTCTTATTTGGACACCTTAGTCCCTTCTTTCTTCCCCCAATATGCTGTTTTTTACCATTGGAGGATTTACATTCCATGCTGATGACCAAAAGACCACATACATACAACCCAAACACAGAGGACTTTTAATAATAATATTCTACTGCTGATTTTGGTGCAGGTTTGATATGTAGACAAAGAGGTACTAAGCACTTCAAAATTTCTGTCCTGTCTTCCTATAACTTTTGGTGCTCGACGTCCTGCAGAAGTGTGCTCATGCCTACAACAGACCATTCTTTTTTCCATGCACAGTTACCTGGCGATATTATCACAGATTCCATGACCCCCATATTTTGCAGGCTCCACTGGTGCCCCAGCCTTTCTGACCATAATTTTAAGGGTCAATCGTTTTCCCTTCATACCAGCAGCTTCAAGTCTACGTTGGATTTCTTCTGAAAGGCTCAGAAGGAAAGCTTCTGCTTCCTTAGGCTGAAGGGGAAAATCAACAACATGTTTAGATAATTACTAGTTTTCAAATATCTAAGGTAAATCATTAAAGGTTAATGCAATCCAGATTTTGTAAACTGAAAAGAGCAAGCTGACTCACAGGCAACTGTCTCATTTAACTTCAAGTGTTTTGTTTACATTGTAGGTTGCTGAAGTTAGGTGATATGGTAGATTCCCATCCTAATGCTGAAATAAGTAGGAAATACTAAGTGCTTTTGGAAATAAGTCTTAAAGTATTTAGAAACATCAACACAGAATTGCAAGTCAAACTTTAAGCACACACTTAGAAGATGAAGAGCGTAGAGCTTGTAAGGAAGATCATGTACATCATGATCATTCACCATGAGTGAACTCAAGCAGTAGAAGAGGTTGCTCAGAGAATTTGTGCAGTCTTTGTTCTTGGAGGTCTCCAATGCCTGACTGGATAAAGTCCTGAGCAACTGGTCTGATTTCATAGCTTCCCCTGCTTTGAACAAAAGGCTGGACTATAGAACATCATGTGGTCTCTCCCAACCTCATTTTTCAACAATTTCTATAAACACTTAAGTTCTCAACAAAGAACTGACAATTTTATCAACAACACTCTACCCCTATAATATCGGAAATAAGTCTAATAAAAATGTTTTACTGGAGCACCTGTTGATGGTTTCAGGCACTGTCATCTTCGAATAATCACCATTTAAATGAAAGAGAATGCTAGGTGCTGACAAACCTATTGTAGTTCTCTTTTTCTGTACCAGACTTGTATAACAAATGCAAAATAGCCAGCTATTTTGTGCAAGCTTCTTTTCAGTCCAATACTTTTGCAGTCTCTCCTCCCATTTTATCATCTGGGCTCCTACTTCCTCATTTTCCTCATTTCTATTTGGTGGCTAAGATGGTGCTCTAACAGATAACAGATCAAAGTGTAAGTGAAAATAATCAGCATACGAGAAGATTCTTCTACAGCTGAAAGAAGTCACTGCAGAAAAGAAATTGTTTGAATTTACCTGTGTAAACCTTATTCCATAGTTGATTTCTGCTGAAACAGATTTTCTTTCTTTTTCTGTACGAACAGGTCGATCATCCAACCCACGACAAAATCTGTAGAGCATTTGTCCTGTTTTTGGACCAAATTCTTTTTGCAGTTTTGACATTGAAGCACATTGCAGATCTCCACAGGTTTTAATTCCCAAAGAAGCCAGCTTAGATTCCATTGTCCTGCCAACTCCTAACAACAAAGCAATTAATTCTGTTAACTCTACATAGCTCAGAGCCAGTCACATTTTGAACAAATACAATTTCTCTTTTTAAACCTACACTAGGTCATATCAAATAAATAAATAAATATACATCATAAAAAATAAATTCCACTCAATGAGACACAGTTCAAATAGAAACTTTTGCTGTATTCAACTATATTTCTTTAATTGGTATTACATATTTAGTTTAAGATGTTATACTGCAGTGTTTCTTTATTCCTGGGTACAATGTGAATGACATCGCAAATCTTCTTGACAAGGTACTACCTGTTACAGAGTATATAGCTCTGAACACCACAACACTCAGCCCAAGAAGAGTGTACAACATGTAATATGTTTTGCCATCTGATACAAGTGATTTAATCTAAAAGGAAACCAACAAATATTTTGACTACTGTTCCACTGCTTCCTAGGTAGAAAAATATTTCAAGTAGAAGTGATAGCATACCTGTATCACTTGTGCTTTGAATTACCAAGCACTGGAAATTGTAGGTATCCATGGCAACAGCACATACCATAAGTGTGATAAACTTAAGTATATTTCTGGGTTTTGGAGAGGTGGCCTGTTATCTTCTGAAAAATATTAGTCCTATGAGTTTACACTACACCAAAGTCAGCGAAAATTAGAAATCTCAGGTAATCAGCTATCTTTCATAATCTGTTTCTTTGTCTAGGGGGTATTATTGACACAAACACTAATGAGTTTTTTTACTATGAACATGCACGTGAAATCTGAAAACTTTAAAATACTCAAGTCAAAGCACAGTACTATATGAATAATTTTCTGGAGGAAAAATATCTCCCATAAGTTATGCCAAAGAGAAATGGTGCTGTGCTGTAAATGATGTTTGGCCATGGAAGGGGATACATAATTTCTGGTAAACCTGCACCTATCTATGTATGCTATTCCTCTCACTTTTCCATTTCAGTGTCTATTGCTGTCTATTTTTGTTTCCCTGCTTTTTTTTTTTTCTTAAACAGAGAAATATACTGTTTTTAACTTTTAACACTAAATGTGTGTGTACACATGGAAGCTGAGCTCCGCTGATCAGTAACATACAAAGCATAAATGAGTGCTTACCCAGCACTTTTTGCACTATGTCTGTGTCACATTATACTACTAAGTATTGAATAACAATACAATACAGAATTACATGCCAGAAAACTTTTTAGTTTACAACTCTTAAGTATTTCCCTGGAATAATTTAAAAAAGTAATAAAGCCTGTTTTCAAACAGGTGTATTCCACATGTCCTTCCTATCTGTCACTCTCCTGTTACAGTAACTCCTGTTCTGTGCCATCTTTCTGTGAATTCCACCTTGAAGAATGTCCCTATAAAACCTGTGGCTAGAAATGCTTCTTTCCTCACCTTGAGCTTTCTCTTAGCTCTTCTCTGCCCACAGGCATCCCACTCAATCATTCCAGTTCTCCGTTACTGAAATACGCTTCTATCTCTTATCTGACCAAGGAATGCAGGACAAAACCCATGTACTGTGGATATACATATGATGACTGGGAACAACTGCCAAAATGCACAATAGTTAAAATTTGCCTACCTGTCCCTTACAGGTTGTACTCTTTTGGATCACCCTCCTCTGTCAAGCTATCATTTTTCACAAAAACATGTGGAAATATTATGCTATTAGAACTTCTATCTCTCAGAAAGATTTGGGTGAAACTGCCAAACAGTTCATAAAATTATTAGTACTGTCATACTTGAAAATTATAAATCATAATCGTCACAATAATTTCCTCAGACAACTAGGCAAAAACCAGACAGAATTTAACAAAGCTGTTGTTATTCTTTAAAAGAATCAACACATTCTGTCACAGTTTGCAATATACCATTAATTAAAAATCCTTACACAAAAAAAGTTCTAAGCAAACCCTGCCTCTCTCAGTGGCAAGTACCTAATGTTACTCATTTTATTATATTCATTATGATACAGATACAGATATTAAAGAATATATGGTTGCCTAATATACTAAACTCTGAGCTTCTTCCATAGATCATGCCGTGTGAATCTGTAAAATTCTTTTACTAAAAAAGATGCTTCTCCATGATACAAAAAGGTCCCATAAATTATTTTCAGAAATCAGTATATCTTTTTTTTTCAGATCATAATGATGGATTATAATCTAATCTTGTTTGATCCAGAACACAGATTTGTAGCTGTAACTTTTAGTATCAGGAGTGAAATGTCCTTTAAAAAAAAGCAGTACCTGGAAGACTGGTAACAAGTTGCCCTCTGATAAAATCATCCACTTCTTCAGGTTTTAAGTGATACTGCCCATCTGGTTTTGCTTTACGAGTTGCCATTCTGGCCAGCAGAATATTGGAACCTGTAAAAACAATAAATTAAAGTATGTCTGTGGTAACTTGGGTCTGTGTCTTCTCAAGTAGAATGCCACAGTTCAACAGTCAAAGAAAAAATGCAGAAAGTAGAGTAAAATTCTTTATCTTTTACAGCAGTGTAGCTGTAGTGGTAACCAACCAAACAAAAACCCCACCAAACCCCCCAAACCAACCATCAAATAAGTGCAGTACAGTTCACTAAGAACATTGAATTTATTTGTCTTGGTTATATTCTACAAATGCAGAAGTAAACAGTTAAGGCAAATGGCTAAATATTTTAACACCGCAGAACTTCAAAAATTCCACCATGGTCAATGTGAATAAAACATAGGTGACCATTCTATCAAGTATATTATATGTGAAATACTGGAATTAAGCTAGTATTTCGGCCTGGGTAGTCACTAAAAAAACCCACTGACTATAATAAATTATATCACCTCCAGTGAGAGGACAAGGGGCAATGGGCACAAGCTGGAACACAAAAGGTTCCACTT